>PVJH01000257.1:0-379729 GCA_004026705.1 Nesogale talazaci
ACAATATGAAAAACTGATAGGCAAGTTTTATATGATAACGTTCAGATATTTATTTGTCCATATGGGAGATGCTCACTCATTTTGTCTCAGATGGAATTGTAATAGTCTCAATTTCTTCAGTACCAGGAATGTATCTCTTTCCCACCTAGGGGAGAAATTATTCTTTTTACCTTCAGTTTTCAATAAAGTGCTTAACTATCTCACATCCAGAATTTAATACAGTGTGTGGTAAGAGCAATGTCTCTGTTAATTTTTCCATAGTGATATCCCATTGCCCCTACAGTATTTATTACAATAATTTTTCAATGGCTAGAAATGGTGTAATCATCTCAGTTGATTTTAATCAATCTTAATTCTATTTCACTGGACAGATTTTGTGGATTCCAAGTTCGCATTTTAATATGAAACATTTCTCATTTTAATCTTGTTAGAACAGATCACAGGAGACCTGGTGTCTTAGTGGTTTGCATGTTGGCCTGCTAACTGCAAGACCCACAGTTCAAAACCCCTAGACACTCCTAGGAAGAAAGATGGCACTCTCTACATCCATGAAATTTACAGTCTCTGGAAATTCACAGGGGCAATTCTGTTCTGTTCTCTCCTATTGGGTCTCTGTGAGTCAGTATCAACTATCTAGAACAGTGAGTGAGAGAAACAATCACACGGAGTTGTGTGGGGTTTCTTTGTCATTTAGATGAGATAGCTTCTTTGTGCCCTTCTCCCCTGTTGCCTTTAGTGAAGGAAGGAAGGAAGGATGGAAGGAAGGAAGAAGGGAGGGAGGAAGAGGAAGAAGGGAGGGAGGAAGAATGTCATTCTCTGTTCACAATCATTGTCTCCTCTTGAGAACTGCCCTAGCTACTACCCTACACCCCTGGTGTCCAACTCTCCTCAACTTCTCTTGGGGCTCCTTTTTGATTCTTTAACACTCTATGGATGGGCACTAACGCACAATAGTAAATGACTAATTTGGTGCATTAATTCATTGTTAGTCCTGTTTCGGGATGTCCATTGTGACAATTGTTCTTCTTGATTGAGTAGAAGGAAGGCTTCCTTGTCAAACCAAGAAAGTTTGAACTTCTGCCATCATAGGACTCTTCCTGGTCTGCTTTAAGAAGGCAATTTCATCTTGGCCACAACTCAGATATTTAAGATGGGAGTGAAAACTAAATTGAGAACTGACGTGCCTGATAACTGTAGTTACAAAAAGAACATATGTGGATTCTTGGAATATTTCTCTTATTGCAGGAGGAGCAGCAGGAACTGTGGAAACATACAGAATTAGAAACTCTGAATATTTTAAGTCTGTCCAGAAAAACACAGAGGATATCCTAATGTTTAAACTGCATCTTCTTTCTTCAGTGTATTGTCTGTGGCCAGTGATGAACTGGTTATTCCTGTTCAAAAAGGGTATGCACGCTTGAGACTTTGGGAGCTTTATTTATCTAGAAAATGATGATATATAACATAAGAAATGAAAATGCAATTTTCCCGTCTCGTGTGTCTTCTGATTGCATCTTAAAGAAGAACATTTTGGTAAATATATCGAAAATGATGGTGGCGATAGTTTACAACTGTAACCCACCCTTGCATTGAAGAGATGTCATCCATAAATTCTCAGAGCTTGAGGCAAGGCTGACAATTCATAAGTGGTAAATCCAGAGAGTTATGAAGATATTAAATCTCACATCTGGTGGAAAATGTGTTATTTCACTGGGTTGATTGATGGACACTTTCCCATTGCAACGCAATTTGGGAAATCACGCTGTTAATTGCGAGGGTTTTAGCAGAGCTCTGTAGTTCAATTCCAATTACTTTAGTTTTGAAAAACAGAACAGCTGGATGGCAAAATTGCCCAGAGCTGTCACTGAGAGAGGGCACAAGCCAGCAACGTCCTGACCTCTGCCCAGGATTTTCTGCAGATCTATTAGTGAAATCGCAGGCCCCTGGCATATGAGGTCTTTTTTCCTTGCGCTCCTTCCTGGCGGGGGAGCACGTCTGTTTGCTTACCGCTCAGGTGCTCACCACCCTAATCATCTGGCGCCCAACCATTATGACTCATTTGCCCCCCTCTTCACAGGGGAGAGAGGAGAAAAGCAAATCCTACCACATCTTGATCTCCTGGTAGCCAGGTTATCGCTGCCTTGCCTTAGAGCCAAGAGCATTTTAAAAAGTTCTCCTTATAGATTTCTTTTGCTTTTAATTTGATCTTCAGGTCTCTGTTTATGGGAAGAATGGCATGTCCCTGCACAAAGTCTCATTGTCTAGGAAGAACAAAAGTAGTAGTTTGGAAATTACCTGATTTCAGCAGCTAAATGTGATCAAACTGGGAGGGTTAGCACCCCATCTCCCCAGTTTGCTGGCTGTTTGAACCAAGTAACTAGCACATATTCCTTTAGGCTCATGTAAGATATCCAGGAGACGGTCTTGTTAGCTACAGCTATACCTAAATGGATGCTAGTCATAATATAACTTTTTGTTTAATGTAATCTTTGTTTAATTTTTATTTTAGCAGCTTCAGGTTTTAGAAGCCATAATGAAATGTGGACCTGACAAGCGTGATCAAAATTTCAATGAGGGCAAAGTTGGCGGAAGCTTTCAAATTTGACAGAAAGTTCAGACCTATAGAGGGGCAGTTTTAGAGGAAAACTTATCCAACCTGGGCTTCTGGAACCTCTTAGTAAGTTGCTTTGGCGCACGCCCCAATCAAGGTGACTGCACATGTACAGAAGAGAATTACACCATGGACTTTCCAAGATGGAGGCCTTTCGGAAGGAGATTACCAGACCTGTTTTCTAAGACATCTCTCTCTGGATAGGTTCAAACCACTAACTTTTGAACTACTAGTGGAGCACCTAAAGGCTTGTTGTACCAGCCAACAACCATATCTTTATATGAATTTCTTCATACCATTCAATATCTACTGTTGTTATTGTGACTTCACAGCAATAATTTTTTGGGGGGGCGGCATCACTGCTCTCCTGTGGTGGGAGTAGGAGGCCCAGCCCCACTGCTGGAATTGAACCTCCGTCCCAGTGGGCCGCAGTCCCGCACACAACCACTACGCCACCGGGGCTCAGCCCCACAGTAATAATTTTTAATTCCCTTCTAAATTGATAGAAAGGACCCGGTGGAGTAGTGGTTCTGATGATCAGTTTGTCATCTGCATGGCCAGCAGTTCAAAGCCTCCACCAGCAGCTCAGCAAAAAGACTGGGCTTTATACACTTTGTAAACAGTCTCAGCAACCCAAAGGGGTTTGCCACAAGTCAGTGTCAACTTCTTGGCATTAAGTTTGGTTTTGGTGTAAACCGATACGTTTGAAACACTTTGTGCAACATATTTTGAGAGAACAGGCAGGAGAATAGGAAGTAGGGAGAGAGGGGTGTGTAGGAGAAGGGGAATTTCCTCTTGGAAAGGTACCTCCAACCGTACAGCTCTAGTCTCCACTGGAGCTTAATGCTTAGCAAAGCAAGACACTTCCCTACCAAATGTGAGTCTTAGAGCATCGCATACCTCCTTCCTTTCCTGTGAGATGTATCAATACGGTTGGTTACTCTTCGGCTGCATTGTCTGTTCCTTATCCTGACACAGTAATAACACCCTTGTGAGGCTCAGAGGGGTCCCAGATGGGATGATGAACCATAGTCATCTATTTAAAGGGAGAGGAGTCTGGTAAGGAAAATGTTTTCAACCTTCTTAGATAGCCTGTCTTGTTTTTAAATAACCTTTTTAGATTGACCCAGAGGGTGGCCCAATCAGCCCCTGCACAGAATCTCTCAGTATGGACAAATATGTTTGAAGGGACCTTTACAGCAAAAGTTTTTTAGATGTCCAGAACCTAAGGAGTTAGACTTAAATGCAAGTCCTGAGACCTGGTGGCCCCTGGATTTTATAAAAGATTTGCATTCAGTTACATGCCTAAGCAACTGATGGTTTAGTGCCTAAGTTCAACTCCATGTTGGTCTGCTAATGCCAAGGTCCACAAGGCCAGGAGTTTGAAACTACCTGCCCTTCCAAGGGAGAAAGACAAAGCTATCTGTTCCCATAAAAGTTATAATCCCAGAAACTCACAGGAGCAGTTCTACCCTGTCCCATAGGATCAAGAAGAATGAGAATCAACTCTATAATAGTGAGTTTTTTTGGGGGGGGATGTGGCAGTCATGCACTTCTGGTGCCAATTTGATTAAGAGTATAGGGGTGGAGTCTAGCCTGACAATCTGGAGATAACCAATGAGACCTCTCTGTGTGGGCATGGCTTTCTCCTGAGAATTCTGGGAAATCTCGCATTATTTTCCCCATGGAGATAAGAGACCATCAACTCAGTCCCTGGGAGATGCTCTACAGACAATACAAGATAGCAGTATGCTGATAGATCCAGAGTCCTGGAACCTGGAGGATCCGGAAGAGAAGCCACATGGGCTTGCCTTGATGGAATCAGACCTCTGGGGCTGGAGAGACCATGTGAAGTCTCCTGCCAGTGCTCAGATGCTTGAGAAACTACAGAGAGACCCCTGCCAGCACTGAGATGCATCTACTGAATACACACGACTCTGCACCCACTGGCCAGTGATTGTCCTGGCATCATTGCATGTGCCTCGTGGATTTGAAGAAGACTTTATAGACTGGTATCAGGCATATGGGGTGATATCAAATTTGTAGACTTGAACTGGATTGGGTTGGAAAGCTTTCTCAATGTTCCATTTCTCTTGTATAAAAACCTCTCCCTTATATACATATGTGTATTTATGAATTTGTTTCTCCAGTCTACCCCGAATAGCACAAGGAAAAAAACAACTGGTAAGTGGTTTTATGGAAGATGTGCCTGGTAATCTACTATAACTTACAGCCAAGAAAACCTTATGAGGTAATTCTGTATAGTGCTTAAGTACGAATCCATTTGACAGCAGTGAATTGGTAGTTTTTGTTGTTGTTTTGAGGTTATTACTAGTAATTTTGTGTTAGGAGAGGTCTTAGAGTCAGTTTTGAGGCATAACTGCCTCCTGTCATAGCCAGTGATCCACCCAAGCCTAAATGACTTTAATCGGTTAATATTTCTTGCTTTGCTTTGCTTTGCTATGTCCAGCTTTTTAATTCTGTAACCTTTCTTAGCTGCTGTTGGAACTCCTATTACTCTTCCTTACATTTAACAAGCCAGTTGCTTTCACTCTTCTCTTGTAGGTCTATCTTCTCAACTTCTCATCCCTGTGGATCTGTCATGCTAGCCTTCCCTGCTAGCTTCTGGAGCCTCTGCTGTCCAGAGGCCAGGCAGCGTCTGTGGACAAGGTGTGCCTGCTGAGCAGAGGTACAGCTATTTATATGGAACTTACTTAGTGGCCCCAAACAAGGCAAACCTGTACTACTAATGTGTACTGTATTAACAGAAAACCAGGAACTTTTATATATAATATCTCTCCAAAGTTCATTTGTTGAGGGACTTTATTATTTTTGTTTCAACATTGGGGCTACATTTTTTCTCTCTCCTATTGAAATGTATTTGCATATCCTTTTAATGACAGATAATTTATTTAAATTCTAGTATAGACTCAATTTTCCTTTTCTTCCAGAAATCTGTTCTGGTTTCTCTCATTCTAGAATTGCTATTGACACAACAAAAAACAAACAAACAAAAACCCCAGAATAATGGGGGTGGATGAGGTGTGTGAGGACCAGGTTCTTAATAATTTAGTTACTCATGGTTTAGTGATAATTTCCCATGTGGGCTTTCTGTCTTTCATTATCTTTAAAGCTTCCTGGGGTCAGAAATCTTCACACACCTTCTGGATCTCCCTCATGAAACCAATTCCAAATAGGCCTGCAGTAGTGTATTAGCCACTGATAACTCTGTGTAGGACCCCAGGGTGGGGTGGGGGGAAGCAGTCAGTTGCAGAATATACCTGAGAGACTGTGGGAGGGCAGGCTTTCTCATAGTGAGAGAGGGAGGTGACCCATTGTTGGAGGATGTGATTGGCTTGTCTGCATACTCTCTCCCTCTCCGACTGACAGGAAGGTGAAAGAGGTTCCTTTGAGACCTGAGTGGTCTGCAGCTGACCCACCACTCGAGGAAGGCCCTGGATTTGGGGTGGGGGTAGGGGTGTTTGTTCTTGGCTGAGACATTGGAGTTGTGCAGTGAGCTCATGTTGGGCTTTTGGCGGCCCTTCTCCTCAGTATCAGAGCGAGCACATAATATGAAATCTTAATTTCAGGTCTACAGGACAACAGGAGGGAGTTCTATTAGCATCAGGGTTCAGTGTTTGGCTCTTAACTGAAAGGTCAGCACTTTGAGCCCAGCAACGGCTCTAAGGGAGAAAAAACCTGGCAGTCTGCCTGTGGAAATCAGTCTGTGAAACCCTGTGGGAGCAGCTCTGCCCAGTCCTGCGTAGCCACAATCTACTGTGCAGCACACAACACACAACACACTGCAACATGATTATTGCTTACTGCACCACTGCTTAAGAGATATTTATTGAATTAACAAAGTACTGACCTATGGAATTTTTAATCAATATAATTTTAAACATGGGCCATATTAATTTTAGATATGCTATCAGACCACTTATTTTATGAAACTAATGATGAATTTGCTTTGATAGATTCTTAGAAAGCTTCATCCCCAAATTAACTATTCTGTGAGTTATGAAAATAAACATCTGTTTAAAGAAATTGGTAAACTAATTAGCATAGTACTTAAATTGTTTCTTTTTAAGACTGTTTTGTAATCAGGTTTTGTTTTGTTTGTATGAGCTTAAGGTGGGCGGGGGAGGAATCTCTATGCATAATAAAAGTTCAAGCAGTACAAACAAAGGTATCCCTGGGAAAGTAAATCTTCTACCTTGCTTTTAAAGTGTAATCTTTTAAGGTTCTTAAACAAGGATTTATTCTTCTTCCTCCTTTTGTCTTGCATATATGCATGTTAGAAGATCTTTTGAGATTCATTTGGGACCTTAGAGTTCTATTGTTTGTGTGTGGAACTTCAAGTCCACATTTATTCACAAGTTCTCCTTGTACTTCGGTCTTTATCAGTAATTAGCAGGTCCCTTTAATTTTGTTCCTAATCTCTGTTTACATTGTTTCTTTATTATCTTTTCCTGATAGCTGCAGGCTTCCGCACCTACTTCTGTATAGCCTATTTGATTTCTCATGTTGTGCATTGGTGCCTCTTTAAAAATATTTGTCAAAAAATATATATATTTGTCCTCCTCTTCCCACATCCAGTCCTCCTCTCTCTGGGTTTGAAGGTCCACAATGCAGGAGATGCCATCTCTTAGGACGAGGGTTGCATTAGGGGAAATCCAAGGCATAGGTAATTTGGGGAAGGTATATGAAAGTTGCATTGTGAAAAAATTCAGGCCTCTGCTGTGTTTTTTATTCTGATGTTAGATTTGGTGTGTGTGTGTGTGTGTGTGTGTGTGTGTGTGTGTGTGTGTGTTTGCCAGTCCTTAGAAATGGGCTTTCCTTCTATAAAACCCATTCACACTTTGTGATGCAATCCTCATTTGAAGATCAGAGGGAGGAAATTTGACACACATCTCTAAGACATACTATAAAGATCTGAAATAGAGATCCATAGGGTGCAAAACATGAATGAATTGTGTTAAACTTAGAAAACAGTGCATACTCAGAAGTACCAAGAGCTCCATAATGAAGCATAACCTTCTGGCAATTAAAATTCAGAAGGACGAAGAAAGTTGGCCATTAGTGAAAGCCCAGTTAAGAGAGTTTTTCATTTTCATTGGCAAATCTTGGTTATTCAGAAGATCCGAAGAGAGTATCTTGAGGAATAAGTTGCTTAAATTACAAGAGTTAAGACAGATTGTCAATTTAATTAATGAGAAAGTTTCTTACTTAAGTTCCTACACAAGTAGGCTCAAATTCTCCAACAAATTTAAGCAGACATTTCAATTCTGTAATAATTTTCTACAGACAGTGTGGACTTTTGTGATTCTTCATCCAACTAAAAACATAGTTCTGTATCCTGTCACAGGAACCTGCCACTCTTTCAATCTGCTAGTGGCAAGTTCAGCAATTTGGGACCGGCAGCTGCTCTGTGGGAGAAAGGTGACTCTGGACTCGCTGAAAGAGGGGCAGTCTGGGAAACCCACAGGGCCGGTTCTCTATTGTTCTTTTGTGTCGCAAAGCGTCAACATGGACTCCATGGCGTCGATGTTGATTTTGGTTTTCTGTCACACATTATGATGATAAGAAATATAGTGATAGAGATCTCTTAACATCCTCATGACGACAACAAAAAACAAACTCACTGCCATGCAGTCCGTGCTGACACAGTGACACTTGGGGGTTTCTGAGACTGTAGCCATTTATGAGAATAGAAAGCTGTTTTCCTTCCGTGGAGCTGCTGGTTTCAGAGTGGCAACCTTGTGAATGGCAGCCCAATCCATAATCACCACCCCACCAAGGTCCTTACTGATGGCAATAGCTGTACTGTTTTAAGTGCTGTTTAGAAGCCAAGCAGAGTATTCATGCATGTTGTTTAATTCTTCCCCTCAAAACCATGAAAATTATCCCATTGCTATCCTCATAAGAGGAAAGTAAGTCTGAATTAGCTAAAATGTCAAGTCCAAGGAAAAATTTTGGCAAATGAATGAGGACATCGGGGTTTGGCCCCTATTTGACTCCAGAACCCCCATTATAAAGAACTTAGAGCGAGAAGGGGTGTGAGGATATCTTACAGTCTTTACTCATGCAGAGCTAAAAGGACCAAGACCTAGCAAGTTAAAAAGAAAAGCGAGGTTTTGGTTCAGAAGAAACTAAGGTGTACATCTCTGGACTATAGTTTAATGTATTATAATTACATTCCTTTTTGTTCTACACATTATTAATTTAGAACAATTTGAGCTCAAATTTTCAAATTAGAGACATGACAAAGCCCATGTAATTTCTAACATAGTTCTCCATTCAAGAAAATGAAGTAATCTATAACACTAAATATTTAGATTACTGAGCAGCACACTTAGGGCTTGTAATTTATCTTCAACCTGCTCTAAGCAAATTACTAGTTAACAGAATTGAATTCTTACACCAAAACAGATGGCAAAAGATTTCTACCTGAGTTTTTGGAATAGGAATCAGTTTATAGTCACAAGAACACTAAAACCTGGTTTCTATGGATGCTACAAAGGTCAAACAAGCTTTTATGAACACACTGGGTTACTTTGGGTATGTTTTCCTCTTCTTTTTTTCTTCTTCTTAGGTGATCCCAATGTGTGAAGGTTGATCACTAACTTTGAGTATTAAAATATAGTTTCTCTTATTCCTTACCCAAATTCATCATCAAAGTGATTTTTAAAATAAAAGGAAGTGGTACGAGATGGGACAGCCCCTTGTATGCAAAATACTTGGCTAATAATCCTTACTTATTTTAGAATATAAATGATTTTTTTGTTTCTTACTCTTTAATATAAAACCCATGCAGATGGTCACTCCAAAGACAGGCACTACGCTTATTTGGGAAATTTGGGTATTTCTGTCACACCATAGTATACCTTCACCTGATGTGAATGCAAGAAGTACAATACAGAATATGTGAATTTTGGAATCCACAGGATATGAAAAACAGGTGTCCTTGTGCAGTGACTGTATTTATGTTAGTCAGAGTTTTTTGTTTATTAATCTACACTGGCACTCATCAGCAAGGGGAGATGTCTGAAGCAGCATTCCCATGTATGCTTAACCAAAAACCTTTATGTCAATGATCACTTGCCAGTAGTTCCTGGAACTGATAGTGTTCCAAGAAGCACAGTCTGGGTAAAGGTGGTGTGATTCATCGTTACTTATATTTCATTCTATAGACAGGAGTTTCTTAAAAGATTTTTCTTAATAATCCAAGTATTATGACTATTAGTTTTATTATGACATCAAAAGACATAGATGCTTCAATATTTTTTAGTAAAACCTGTCATAAAATTCTGTCTTCTCTTTGAATAAGGTGTTTACAATATTTCAGAGTGTGTGAAAATACTGACAGGAGCATTCAGTCTAGAAGTTAGTATGGGGTCACTATGATCCTGAGTGGATTGGATGGCAGTGAGTTATATTGCAGTTCTGACATCTGTCAGCTGTTAAACTACAACTTTTCCTATTTACAGAGCCTCTTTTTGCTTCAATTTTTACTTTAAAAACTTTCAAGAAGAGAACACCTTTGTATCTCTCTGTGGTTTGAGTATTGACATAAATATATACTTAAATGTACTGTGCAAACAAGTAAGCATAATGGGTCTTGTGCTTAATTTCATATCCAATTAAAGATATATAACATATATATAACATAATTTCATATCAACTTAAAGATATATAAAAGAGTAGGTTGATATTCAATCTGTAAATCAGGTCATATTCTGATGGTTAAGGGCATGTTCTTCTCCCACCCTGGGAGGACCCAGGGTGCCTCCCTTACTCTCCTTGCCTCACCTTCCTGTTGGCCAGCTGCCCTGAGACCTGCCAAAGCTCTGTGATAACTTCCACCACCTTTGGATCCACAGGACTTTGAACTCACAGGCCTGTGATCTCTCTGCATTTTGTGTCACTGCTTATAACTGCGGGAATGTGAAGACGGACTTACAGACTAGTATCTGATTTATGGACTTGTGGGTTGACCCGGGGTATTTTCTCCATATATAATGACTTATTTGTGTGTGTGTGTGTGTGTGTGTGTGTGTGTGTGTGTGTATGTGTGGCATCACTGCCCTGGTGAGAGTAGGAATCCCAGCCTTGCTCCTGGAGAGCTGCTGTTAGATTTGGGCTGCAGTCCCGCACACAACCACTATGCCACCAGGGCTCAGCCTATAATAACTTCTTGACAGAAAGTTCTTTCTTACGCATCTGTGAGCACTACTGAATTTGTTTCTCTAGTGAACTCGACCTAACACAGGTCTTATAATACTTAATCCTCTTATAAAAACCAAACACTAAACTTACAGCTGTTGGGTCAGTACCTCATAGCTACTCCATACAACAATGGAGAATTGTTCCAGAGGGATTCCAAAGATGTGATTCTTTTTGGAATCTTTTTGGAGCTGACTACTGCAACTCTCTTGAGATGAGGCAACGGGGTTTGAACTGTCGACTTTGGGGTTAATAGCCAAGCATTTTAATCACTACCATGGGACCTCCAATTACTATATTACTCCCCAACCAACTTCACTTCCATTGAGGCAATTGCTACTTTTAGCAACCCAATAAGACAGTTAAAAGCTGTGTTTGTGGGTCTCTGGTCCTGTACCTCTTTAAGGGAGCAGAAGCATACATCTCTTTCTCCCTCAGAATGGCCGGTGGAAGAAAACGACTGACCCTGAGATCAGCAACCTCTAGGCCAGCAGAGTTCCTCAATGACTATAATGGTATAAAATAATTACTATTATAGTCCTTGATAAAGGTTATGTAGGACTGGTGAAGACTTGCAAACATTATTGAAAACATTTTAAAGAATCAATTTGAATCAAATGTGTGTTTCTCTGAGGGCATTTCCATCCACCATATTTTCTGATAGAACCTTCCCAACATGTTTATATGGTTTGGATAACTTTAATTTGTTTCTTCTTCCTTGTGCTCTGCTATCAAAGCTACCATTCCCATAGGAGGCTTTCTTTGTCTTATAATTTATTTTTAAGTGAGATGGCAAAACTGTTGTAGTCTAATGCATTTTTTTCCTTTGAGTTTCTTATAAGTGGCATTTATGAGCAATTTCTGATTTATTCTGTTATAATGGCATTTTAAAAAGATTATCCTGAGGCATTATGATGGATTTAGAATAAAGCTAGCTAGAAATTTCATCTTTGGTGTGAAAAAGAAAGCCCCTAACTGTCTTTAAACATAGTCCATCTTTTAGAAACCTTTCTGTTGAGAGGCAAGTTTGTCTCCTGAGTGTATTGAACAGCCGTAATTCGTGGCATTTATTCAGCATTGTGTATTTTCAAAGCAATTTGCAATCATCAATTCACTTAACCACCCAACAATCCAAGCGCTGAGAAGCAAATGTGGCCTGACCCCCACCTGAGCTGGTATTAGAGCCCCAAATTGCCTCCCGTGTTCACATCAGCGAGCCTTGCTTTGATTAAAAATCACCTTTGGAACAAATGAAAGGCTAAGTAGAAGCTACTCCCCTCTACTTCTTTGTCCGTGATTTGCCCCTAAGTGGAACCATGTATTGTCATTCTGGAGGAAACGCTCTTTATCCCCATTTCTCCTGGGAGATGAGGTGCCTGCAGACACAGGAAGCAGCTCGCTGCTGTGGTATGATCCTTGGAGGGGACTTTTTGTACTCAGCCTTACGGTCCTGAGAACTCAAATGTTCTTTCACCACGGAAACGTTTCCTAAGACTTCGCCTAAGACTTCGCCTTCTGTCTTCCCCTGCTTTAATTAACATCCTCCTGTGTTCTCAGAGAATCTGTACTTAACTCAGGTTACAGCTCTTGCTGTGTCCTTGATGAAGTCCCGGTGAAGCTCCGTCTCGGCAGGGGACATTTCTGTGGCCTGCACCCCAGTCTGAATTCTTCAGGGGGGCTCATTGGAACCCAGGAATCTTAAGTTCCAGTTTAGAACTCAGCTCCTGCGAGAAGTTTTCATTGCAACTTCCACTCTTCCTTCTGGCTCTTATGGAAAATAAAACAGATGGGTGTTTCCTTGGCAGTATTAATGCCTGACTAAATTTTTTCACCATGACGATGTCTCTTGGTGAAGAGGACAGGACAGTATCAGTTGAGAGTAGGTGAATCAGGTATACGTAATCAGCAAGACCAAAAAAAAAAGCCTCCCACAGTGTACTCAGTAAGAGCAGCCCTGGATGGGGGTGCCCGGTGGTCCTGACACGGAGTCACTTCTCCATTCTCACTGTCCTGGTCGTCTTCCCGCTGACATTTACGGAGGACCTTCTAGCACGGTGCTTGACACTGACTTGCCGAGAGCAGGCAGCAGAGGCAGTATCCATATCCCTGTCGTACTTCCTCAAGTGGGAGGGAAAATGAAGGTTCAAAGACCCTAAGAAACTCGATCGCCTTCAAAACCCAAGACTTTGTGGCTGTGTTGCAATTGTTCCCAAACATTAATGGACCTAAGAAGTTAAAAAGAGGACAGCTACTCAATTCTCTGCAGGAAATGACTTTTTGACTCCTTTTTTTTTTTTTTTTTTTTTTTTGCAGTGGGCCATAGGTGATTGGGATAAAATGGCTTCAATTTCTTAAGTAGTTTTTCTCAATGCGAGGTGGCAGGTCAGTGGCCGCTCTGGAGGACCGATGCTTCTCCAGCTGCCTGCTTCTTGGACTACCTGCAGACTGTGTCCCTTCCCTGTTCTCCTTTGTCTGTGACCCTGGGAGGGGTGATCAGCCCGACAGCTACATTTAGTAGCGCTATTCAGCTCCACGATGCTGCTCAGAAACCACACAGCCCCTGAAAGGCCTCCTAGAGAAGGAGTCCCCATTAGCAGCAAATGGAGCTCTGATCACAGGAGGAATGAGGACAGGAGCAGGGACCATTATTCTCTGTTCTAAGATGTCTAAAGCAGACCAGGATAGCTTTTATGTTTTCCTTCCTTGCTTTGAGGCCTACACCTTGAAGGCTACCTTTCTTCTCGGGTCCCCCAAATGGTTTTTATTCACAAAATTATAAAAGGCCATTGGATGAGGACATGCTCATTCTGTTTAAGGACATCAAAAACTTTTCAAATCTTGAATACCCTGACTTAGAGGGTGTTTAACCGAAAACAAGGCAAATTGAGCTCTGGTGCTGAGGTTAAAGATGTGATGTGTTCCATTCAGGGCTTTAGACCAGGTAGTGACTCGTTGTAGAGTCAGCTGGAACCATTTGAGAGTTTTCTGACACAATGTAGAGTCACTTGCAATTTACATCAATCAAGGAAATCAATGAAATTTGCAAGGCTTTGTGGCTCTCTAAAGACTAAGGCATTACTTAAAATTCCAGCGAAGGGCTGCTCACTGCATTGAAGAATTGAAGCCAATTCCATCTTCCAGATACACTATGTTCCAAAATTAGTTTAAGAAACATTTAATTAATATAGCAAGGGCACAGAATTGTGTAAAGTTGAAGGTATATACTTCTGCATTGAAGGGTGACAGGTGGAAATGCATTTGAAGATGATGAAAACGTGGTGGGTATCATCTCTACCTTTTCTTTTACTTTATATTTTAATTCCTCACAGTCGACGACATGGCCTTGAGTAAATCTTGATCCTTATGAAAGCGAGCATTTTTATTCATGTGACTCATAAAGTTGTGCAGCTGGGGATCCAGTTCACACATACATGGGCTTATTCTAAATAGGATGTATTTGAAGATGTTTCTATAATCAGTAAAGAGACCCAGCTGGGCTGTAGGCTGAGTATTGGACTGTTTGCCACATGATGAACCGTTCAAACCAGCTGCATCACAAGAGAAAGCTAAGTTCATCTTTTCTAATAAGGATGTACAGTCTCAAGAATCCTAAATTGGGTCTCTATGTGTAGGAATCTACTCAGTGCCATTAGGTTTTCTGTTATCAGTGGATAGCAGCAGACAAGTTCTCTCAATAATACGCTTGTTATATAGTCTTAGGCCTCTGCTTAAAAGAAAAAAAATAAAAGCCCAATCAAAACACTAGCTTCTGATGGGATCTGTTGGACCAGTTACATTTAAGGCAGAGAAGCTAGCCCAGATGAATATGGGGGCTGGTTTTATTTCATTTTTTTATTTTCATTCCAAAGAGGTAACCCCGATAAATTTTCTTAAAGATATTGCAGGCTTATTTTTGAAGAATTTTTAAGACAATCTAAAACTGCAGCAATGAAAGAAAGGCCTGTAAAGTTGTGCTGAAGAATTTTTTTTCCATCACAACAATTCATCGGCTCATTCTTAGAGGGTAGCAAGGGCTATCCTAGAAGGATATAGTTAGGACACTTGACCCCATCTACCGGATGACCCAGATATTGCCCCTTCAATTTCTTTTTGTTTCCAGACTGCAAAGGATCTTTAAAAGAAGGATGTCAAAGCAGTTATTCTGATGTATTATAAATTGATGGGCGCAGAATTCTTTGAAGAAAGAGGAATTCATGTTGTTGGTAAATGCCATAGAGGTGGTTCCAATCCATCATGACCCTCTGTACCATAGAGGGAAACATCTCCTGGCCTTCTACCAGCCTCACAATTGTGCCTATACCTGAACCCGTCACTGTAGCCACTGTGTCGACCCATCCCTTCAATGGTCTTCTTCTTTTAAGCTGCCTCCCCCCCACTTAGCTGAGCACGATGTCCTTTTCAAGGGATTAGTCTCTCCTGATAACATGTTAAAAACACATGAGATGAAATCCTGCCCTGCTTGCTCCTAAGAAGTATTCTGTCCGTACTTCTGCCAAGACAGATTTGTTTGCTTCTTTGATTTTTTTTTTTGGGGGGGGGCACAGTTTATGATACTTTCAAAATTCTCCATCATCACCATCATTCAAGTGCATCCACTCTTTTTTGAGCTTTCTTATTCAGTGTCCAATGTTCACATGCATTTGAGGGGATTGAAAATACAATGCGTGGGCTAGGAGCAACTTAGTCCTCAAAGTCACATCCTGGCTATGATAACTTTCAAGAACCTTAAAAAAAAATTCTTCCTGTTCTTAGGTACCACGGAGCCATATCTGACCCACAGGAAATCTGTACAACAGAAGTGAAATACTGCCCTGTCCTGTACCATCTTCACAATTGTTCTTATGTATGAGTCCCTTGTTATGCTCAAGGTTTCAGTCTGTCTCGTTGAGAGCCTCTCTTGTTAGAGAGAATAAATGCAGCCATCAGAAGTGCATAAAACTGTATGCACTATATGTTGAGAAAGAGGAGCTTCACATTTTGATATATTTGTCTAATTACATTTTCTTTGATTTTATTATAATACATTTTGACTTACTTTCCTATAAATGAATTCCACTTAATGTATTGTACTTATAGTTTATTACAAATTGAACAAAATGTGATCGTTTTCTTATTCTTGCCTAGGAATGCTTTCTTTACATTACAAAGCCGAAGCTAGAGGTCATGGACAAGAGTGGGCATACAGATTTGGAAGTGATGGCGATCATGAGATCCTAACAAGGAATTTTATTCTTGGCCTTCTCACAAGGTTTTGAAGCATGCCAATATAAAAGATGTTATTGAGCTAGAAAGTAGAATATAAAAAAAAACAGTAAAGCAAATTGGATTTGAAATAATAGGATAGAAAATAATTGATTTTCATTATACTGAATTACTGAGTACCATGAGTCTTAAGATGTTAATTTGGGCATTGACAATAGGATTATGTTAACACAAGTTAAAATATATTTACAGGCTACATGTGAAATCAAAGAAATGCTAACATGGCGTGTAAACTTTCTATTTGATAACAATATGCAATGAATATCTTTCAGGGAGTATCAGGTCTAGTTTCATAAAATTTGGGGAAATGGAATAGAATAGCTATATTGTAGAGACAATTCCACAAAGAGAATAATGATAAATTACGACACAGAATAGATGTGAGATGTATTTGTCATAATGATAGGTTTCTGAAAAACTCAATTTAGTAGACTTAGAATTTGAGTTATTTGGGATATAATGAGAAAAGATAGAATTGCAATAGAAGTAAAGTACAAGTGACTGAATGGTCTTATATGAATATTTTATGATTATTAAAGTAAAACAATTAAGTCTGAATACTAAATATACACAATATTAATGCGATTTTTATGGGCCTTCAAATTGGTAAAAATTGTTTACTCTATTTTAGATTTCCATTTTCCAATCCCTTGCCCATGGTAAATATTTTAATGCCTTTCTCTAGTGTCTTATGAAAATGTGTTTAAGCATTTCAGCTTTGTTAAGCCCATGAAAATTTTGACTCTTACAGCTGTCATCTGAATATTTAATGGCTTCGGTTTGACGCATTCAGAGTTTCTTATTCTTTTTCCCAGGCTCCTCTCTACACTTCTTGTTTATATTTTGACACCGATCTCAGGACACTTAGGTTCTGAAGTATATCATAAGTGTGTTTCTGAGGCCAGAAGTATTCTCTTCTTCTTTAATCTTTTTCTTGATTGAATTTGGGGACTCTGGATATAAAAACTCTCTTTTTTTTCTCCTTGATTTCTCCCATTTAGTATTGTTTTTACTAAGGGTCCACAGGCCACTCACTCAATGCCAGTGAGTTGATTCTCAAGTCTATGAAACCTATAGGATTAGAACTGTTCCTGTGAGTTTCCAAGAAGGTAATTCTTCACCAGAATCGAAAGTCTTATCTTTCTCCCAGTGAGTGACTAGTGATTTAGCACTCTTGATCTTGCAGTTAGCAGCCCAACTCATAATCCATGACAACACCAGAGATACTGAAGTTCTAAAGCTCTCGTATTATTATCTTCAACTATAAAGCTAGAAGTTGAAACATATTTGATTTAGCTTTCATGACCAAGTTGTTCTTGTTAGGTTTGTTATGCATAGTGACTCCTATGTACAAGAGAGTAACATACTGCCCAGTTTGGGGTAATATTTACTACTGCTACTGAGTCCATTGTTGAGGGTCTTCAATGCCCAATTGTCTAGAAGTAAATTCAGATTTGGAGAGGTAACTGAGGTTGAGTTGACACAGGCCCATGCGGACCACAGAGCTACAACAGAACAATCTAGTCCAGACATAGGCTATCCTATGATTGCCTTGCCACCTACTGTTCAACTCCATTTCACTGAGGGTCTTCTCCAACTTTGGTAATTGCTCTTGACTTCAAAAAAGTTTATATCTTCCTTCAGAGACTGATCCTGATTATGTCAAAGTAAATGAATGAAATACTGCTCTGCTAGGATTCACAAGGTTTTCATTAACTAATTCTTGTAAGTATATTCTTAGGTCTTCAATTATAGTCTTTATTAACCTGGAAGGTCTTGAAACATGCCCACAGTGGGTGACCCTGCTGATAGTTGGCATATCAGCAGCTTCACTTCCAGCATTACAAAACACCCAAAGCCACCACAGTGCAACCAGCTGACAGATGGTGGAGAGATTCATATACACAGTATTCAAAATGTGAAAAAAGAAACTCTTGGGTTCAGAGCACATTTAGTGCACCACTTGTGGAAAATACAAGATTAATTTATTCCTTTTTTCCAAAATTAATTTATTTTCTGAAGCTTTCTAAATAATAGTCTCAGACCGAAATGGGTGAAAAGCAGTAGTGTCTGTGCATTTGACATACTGCTGAATGAACCTTCTAGAGAAGAATTAATAATTTAAAATTATTTATAAAAATTTGGAAGTTCATGCCAAAAATCGACGGCCAATGCTGAACTTCGCTTTCTAGACTTTTCCAATGTCTTACTTCCCCTCTCCTTACTTGTCTTCTCTTCATTTGCTGGTAGAACATACCGCAGATATTTGGCTTTGTGAAATGAGTGTTCACTAGATAATGTGACACCTTTGAGAGAACATTCTTACCAAATCACAGAACTGGGCCCACAGAGCACCTAGTGCCAGCCAACACTGCAGCATCCTGTGCTCTGAGGATCCAGTTCAGTGTGCAGCCTTCCTGTACAAGCTGGAGGAGGCTGGGTGCTCTTTTAAGGTCATGAAGGGGACCAGCCCCTATTTTAGTGAATTTTGAAAGAAGGCACACGGGCCCGCCTTAAATTGTTAGAGGTTAAGAATTACAGACACAGATGACTTTAGTAGTAACTGAAAATCGAAGCAGTCAGGTGGCCTTTCTCTACATGTTGTTTCGCCTTGTTGTTGATGGAGCACTGGTATAGGCACATGTTGTGTCATAACCGTCAACTACCTGCAGGCTTTTCCCTTTGTTTCATATTTATGGTATGAAATGGCTGAGAATCCAGACTCTAGTTCCAGAAGAATACGGTTGAACTGTGTGGTTTGGACAAAGACACTTGCACTCTTTGTCCTTCCCAATCTTTGAGAGAATTACAGATATACATGTCTTTATTTATTTTTAAAAATCATTTTTTTAGGGGCTTGTACAACTCATCACAATCCATCCATCAATTGAATCAAGCATGTTTATACTTATGTTGCCCTAAATCTTTTCTCGACATTTACTTTCTATGGAGCCCTTGATAATAGCTTTTTTGTCCCCGCCCCCCCCATACAGGTTATTACCCCCTGATAGAGTGCACATTGTTATTATTTTTATCTCTCACACTGACCACTGCCTCCCTTACCCCATGTTTTCTGTTGTTCTTCCCCCTGTAGAGAGGTGTATGGTTATGTGCTGATCATTGTGATTGGTTCCCCCTTTCTCCCTTCTTCTCCCACTCTTCTCCCTACCCTTCTGGTATCACTATTCCCTTTATATCCATGTGTTTCTGGTCTTCAGATCTATATCACAATCTTCATGAGGCTTTGATTTATGGCAATCTGGAGCAGTGGAAGTTATAATTTATGGATGTGAAAAATAAATTCATTCTGGGAGAGGAAGGGAAATATTAAGAAATATGCCTGTGCCATAAATTAAAGATAGTTATAACCCCTTGTTCTCAGTGATGTAATTTTGGTGTATGTAGGGTCAACGCTGGAGCTGTCGATGGTGAAAGTTTATTTTAACTAGCTATTCCACGTTCTATTGGCTATTTTTCTTAGAGATCAAAAGTAGAGAAGGATAGTGTAAATGTGATCCATTTGGAAATATTCCTGTTAATCAAAAAAGAGGAAAAGAAAAGGGGAAAAAAGGCAAAGAAAAGGGAGAAAATCTTCCTAATAATAAGGAAATCATGGGTAATCTATGAGATCATACACACCTCCCCAAAGAATCGCTTTACCTTATTTCACTTAATTGGGGGTGATGCCAATGAAGGATCATATTTCTAGTAGAATATCAAATGGAACCGAACTTCTGGTTATGAAGTAATTAATGACAATTGAAAGGAGTCTTGGTGGTGTGGTGGATTACAGACTGAGCTGCTGACCGAGAGATTAGGTCTTTGTACCCCCAGTTGCTCCACAGGGGGATGATGAAGCTGTCTACTCCTGTAAAGATTTACAATCTAGGAAATCAGCAGAGGCCATTCTACTTTGCCTTTTTAAGTATCTGTGAGTCTAAATAGATTTACTGACAGTGCGAAAATGGGTCTTCACAAGGGAAGCATCCCTGCTGGTATTGTAGATTATGAGTTGGGCTACCTACAAGGTCAGCATTTCAAGTCCACCAGCCCTTCTCATAAAGAAACCCGAGGAAAGAGTCCACTCTGTGCTACGGGGTTTCTGTGAGTCTGAATTTACTTCAAGGTAGGTGGAGGTGGGAGGGAGGTGGTAGTTGGTGGATTTGTTCTGCTTCCTAGCCAAGACCCCCTCAACATTGTTGGTCAAAACCACATCTCCCACAGAGGCCTTGAATTAGGTAGGGGGAAATACTCTTAAGAGTACATTTTCAGGAGAAGATGTCTCTAGAATGTGTTGCTGCTAATCTTATGAGCCATTAGTGGTATTCATATGATAAAATGTTAATGTTTCTCTTCTAATTGAAGTGCATTTCTGAACATACCTCAAAGCCAAGCCAAGCAGAGTGGAAGTGAGGAATGTGATGGGATTTGATTTTAATAGAACATAACATTGATGGAATTGAGATTGACCTCATTATGATTCTCAGCTCCATACTATATCTTTGCTGTAGGCATAAAAGAGCATATGCTAATCACTCTTTTTTTAAAAAAACTGCTGTTAAAGATTTAGTGGAAAGATTATCTGGAATACTTTTTTTAATCAAATATCTTATTTAAATAAGAGGGATTCTTTAAAGAATTAGCATTAAAATTCACAGAACCCATGAAATAAAAGATAGAAAAATCTAGTAGGTAATTTTTCCTCTCCCAGAAAAGGATTTCCTCAGAGAAAAGACACTAAGAAAATGAAAAATAGTAACTGCAATAATTATCGTATCAACATTATAGGTGAGAATTAAAATAATGTATTAGATTAATTTGACATAAAACTGAATTAGTTTATTCTTCATGGAAACTTACCTCATTTGTATATATTAAGTTTTTATGTCTGAATCATTTATAATGAAACTCCAATTCTTTATATTGTTTTTAAATCAAGGTGACTTTGAATCTTTTTTTTTTTTTTTTACTTTGAGCAGCTGAAATTTTTCCATGCAGATTGTCTGCTGTCAGTACCTTTTTACACACGCACTGCCTTTTTATTTTTGAATGCTCAGCACAAGTTTCTCTTTAAGCGACATGCAAGATGTTTTCATTCTGTTACACTGTTCACACCTGTTGAAATGTCTCTATGTTATGGACATGTTAGAAAGGAATTGCATCTGACTTGATTTCCAAGAATCCACGAGCTCTGGTCCTACTGGAGCACAGGCAAACAGACGAGGGAGCAACCCACAATGTGCCAAGTTAACGACATTCCAATGCTTCCTTCATCTCATCCGGGTGACCCAGAGTCCTCTAGGGAATTAGTATTTTAGATATTCTCCAACTGGTACCATCTGGTCAGTCTTCTTAGAGACTTGAGGGGAGTGCTGGCATGCAGAGTTTTAAGTTGTAGTCTCCACCAAGTATTCCCAGTTCTGATGTCCTGTCTTCTGTATCCGTTTCACACCTCTTGTCCCATTTTAAAATTGCTCCTCCCCATTGGAGTGAAATGATGTTCAAAGTCATCTCAAGAGAGAAAGATGTAGCGCCTAAATGAAGTGTGTGGCTCTGCTAGTTTTATGGTTCTGTTTTCATAAAACTCATCTGCGTACCTGCACGTGTCACACACCAGAAACGTGCAGACCTTTGCTCACTTTGGATCAAGTGAGCAACAAGACCTGACGTGATTGGCCCTTCCTGTCTCCTCCCCCTTATTGTATCCTGCTCCTTCCTTGCACCTTGCCAGTCACACAGATCTCCTTTCTCTTCTCTGTCTTGTCAAACTCCAGAGACAGAGCCTCTTTACCTGGCTGCTTTGTTTCCCCCTGCCCTATGACAGCTTTTTTTTCTTTGATGATTAATTTTTAGCTTTCACTGTCTTGGCTAACTGCCACCACTTCAGTGTCCCGTGCTCTTCAGATTCATTGCTGTGTCCACAGTGCCTCACAAAGTGCCTGGCATATCATAATGCTTACTTATTAAATGAATGTTGAGAAATGAAGTGGAAAAAAGCAATTTATCCTCATCACAACTTGATGATTTGGAATGGTTTTCATTGGCTTGCCTTGGAAAACTGAGGTTTAGGAAGTGGTCTGCATTTCTAAATTTACTATACTGGTGCCAAGAACCCTGGTGGCATAGTGATTACATGTTGGACTTCTAACTACAAGGTCAGCAGTTTGAATCCCCCAAGCTACTTCTGGAGAGAAAGATGGGGCTTTCTACTCTTGTAGGGGATTGCATTTTAAGAAGCTCACAGAGGCACTTATGTGAGAGCGGGCCTACTTCTGCATATTTCTTTTTAAAGCCCCATGAAAGAGAATGCTGGATGGTGTCTTATTGCAGTAAAGCTACGGAACCCAGGCAGCATCCCCAGTTGGGCACTGAGTTTATAACCAAAGGTTGGTAGTTCAAGCCCACCTAGACACTTCAAAGGAAAAAGGTCTATCTACTTCAGCAAAGATGACAACCAGAAAAATGTTTATGTTCTATGAACTTCTCAGTCACACGAGAGAGGGCTGTGAGTTCGTTATAAATACAAATAAAATGAAATCTTTGAGAATTTCAATGTTTTGCCATTTGTTATGGTGTTGCTCATTGTTTCAGTTTTGAGTGTTTTTATATACTAAGGTATAATCCATCCAAAGACTGTGGTCGTTGATCTTCATCAGTAAGTGCTCCAGGTCCTCTTTGCTCAGTAAACAAGGTTGTGTCATTGTCAGAGTGCAAGTTGTTAAAGAATCTTCTTCCAATACTGATGCCACATTCTTCTTCATAGAGCCCAGCTTATATTATTTGCTTATCATACAGTTGAATAAGTATGGCAACGGAAGAGAACCTTAATGTCTGTCATCCTGATTATAAGCTGTCCAATATTTCCTTATTCTGTTTGAACAACTGCCTCTTGGTCTATGTGCAGATTTCACATGAGCACAATTAAGTGTTCTGGAATTCCCATTCTTTGCAATGTTATTCAGAATTTTCTGTGTCCCATAGAGGCAAATGCCTTTGCATAGTCAATAAAGTACACATAGACATATTTGTGGTATATCCTGCTTTTAGTCAACATCCACTTGATAGCATCAATTATATCACTCATTCCACACCATTTTCTTAATTGTACTTGAGTTTCTAGAAGTAATCTGTCTCTATTTTGCCACAATTATCTCTAATTATTGTCATTAAAACATTGCTTGCATGTGATACTAATGACATTGTTCAATAATGTCTACCTCCTGTTGGATCACCTTTCTTTGGAAGGGGTGCAAATGTGAATTTCTTTCAGTTAGTTGTACAGGTAACTGTCATTCTGGCATTGACTGGGGTTCAGCAATCTTTTGAGATGGAAAAGCCATCTTATCCCTCAACTTACAATATATTAGAGAGTCATACACATGTTCTTACAAACAAATGAACTCACCATTAACTGAATAATACTCTTTAAATGAAACAATGGTGGTTTTATTTTCATTTTCAATTTTACTTCAGAGTCACATGTACCTACCGAAAGTGCCACATGTGGTTCTGGAGGTGCAGTGAGCTGGAGTCATCTGTGCAGTTGGCACAGACCCAGGAGCACTTCCAGCACGAGAGCCTTTGGTTGAAGCATCTTCATTGGCATTTGTCAGTTGTTAGAGTCTTGGTCTTTGCCAGTGCCATCAATGAAGCTTGGACTTCTTCCTTCAGTTCCATTCGTTCTTGATCATAGTCTTCCTCCTGCAGTGTCTAGCAATCCAGGAACTGAAGAAAAATTCAATATTATAACTCTAGATTTGAATTTTTCTTCAGTCCTTTCATCTTGAGAAATATTGAGAGTGCCCTCCCATTTGGTTTCCTACCTCCCGGTCTCTGCACATTTTATTAGAATATGTTCTTCGCTTGAGTACCCCCTTTGAAATATCATTTTCCATTCTCTTAAGTCATTCAGCACTTCTTCTTAATTCATTCATTTTCCCATTCATTTTAGTAACAATAATAAAGATGAAATATCATATCCACTCCGGAAAAGAAATATTTTTTCAGAAATAATACAAAGAGGTAAATATATCTTTAGGTAGTAACAACTTTTGGAAACCTTCAAACATTTGCAATTATGGATTTCTGTATCATATACTCTCTAATTGGGACACATCCTCTTAGATCATCTCAGCCAGGGATAAAGAATTTAGGTAGAAAGATAAAAGGTACTTCTGATTAATCAGGAGCGGTGAACTTCTGACTCGCCAGTGTCTCACGTCCTTCTCTGGACATGTGGCTGCCTGGTCTGTAGGTCAGTGGTGCATCTGGGCTGCGGAGGATGGGCAACTTGCTGTATCAAGCAAGTGATGAATGCATCACTTCTACTGAGGGAGATGTTTGTGCCTCTACCTGATATTGTTACTTGGGAGTGTTTCTGAGTGAATATTTATTCTCTCATTTTACGGATGAGAGGAAGAAAAATATAAGATTTTCTTTCCATCAAACCTATACATGTTTTGCTTCAGCGGCTTCTGCAATGAGAGTGGGAGAGCTGAGCAGTTGCTAGGTTGTGCATTTTTATAGATTGATCCACAGAGGACAGAATAGAGTGCATTCTGAAGGGGTAGGAATTAGAAAATGAAGTGAAATCAGCAAAACAAAACAAGATGCCTGAAGCAAATTAATCATGACAAAACCTGTACAAAGTCTGGGGAACAACTTGCTGTACCTTGAACCTTCAATAAACAAATTCATTTTGAATTTTACTAGAATAGAGATTTAAATGCAAACTGATTCAAGATTTGAAAAAGCCTCCCTAAGGCTGGGCTTCCTACTCCCACCAGGGCAGTGATGCCACACACACACACACACAAAAAAAAAAAAAAAAGAAAGAAAGAAAAGAAAAAGCCTTCCCAGTATAGAAGATGGACTGAAAAGATATATTTTAGCGAGAAACTGGTTTTGAGGAAAATAATTGTAGCCACTTAAGTATCTTTTGTAAACATTTTAGAGTTCAAAGAATATTCTCTACTAAATTAAAATAAAAAATGACTTTTTCATTTTCCTTAAAATAAAGCTTTCCCTGCACTTATTTTAAAAGTGTATAACTCTCTTAAAACCCCCGTATTAGGCAAAATTACAATATATTTCTATTTAAGTATAAAGTGATATATTAATAAGTGAGATTTTACCTATTAAAAATCAACCAAATTTGCTTCTATTGAAGTTTATTGGAAAGTCTTATGTTTATAGGTGATCGTTTGGTTAATGACTACTTAGTGTAGTAAGTAACTTTGTTACTTGAATGGTAAATAATATTTGATTTGCTGATTTGCTTGCCTTTGTATCTCTTGGTGTGAAAACCGACGACCAAATTATTAGTGGCATTCTCTATAACTCAAAAGCTTGTTCTGTGACATCTTATTTCTTCTTCTCACATTTAGTAATAGGCTGTTGTAGTTAGAGATTTTCTTTGGAGAGGCATAGGGGCAACTGTACACAGAACTGAAGCAGCTCCTGCTGTCCTTGATAATGGAATGCTCGGTGTAAAAGGTAAGGATAATGAGACAGCGTTTACTGAGATGCATGTTTTATATAGTTGGGCTAATCATTTCCAGACGCTGGAAAGTTCTAATAAACCATCTTAAGTATTTCTAAATGCTAAGGCAGAAAGCTAAATATCTGGGCAATTTTGGTTGGTTTCACCGTTTTTGTTTGTGTGTGTTTTCAGTAACTAACAGGCAGTAGAAAATAGATGAAGAGTGATCAATAAATGGTTGATTGCAGAGATGGTACTAATGAGTAGAATTTACATTTGTCAGCCTTGCCTTGAGACACGAGTTAGTACCCATACATGGCTCAAAAATAAAAATAGATTCCTTCTCTTATAATAACTCTGTGTGCATTGTTCTAAAAATAGAATGGGTTGTATCAGAAAACAGCATTTCTTTTTTCTGAGGAATATTGGAAACAATGGAACATTTTTTAGTGAAAGAACTATAAACAGTGTCAAATATAAGGGGTCAACCTTAGGGGATCTTTATATTTGCTCATCCTGTGAGGCTTAATCAATTTGTTGCCTTCTAAACCTCTGGCAACTATTTTTTTTTTTTAGGCATCACTGCCCTCAGGTGGTGGGAGTAGGAGGCCCAGCCTTTGCTCTGTGGAGCTGGAATCGAACCTCCATCCCAGTGGGCCGCAGTCCCGAGCACAACCACTACGCCACCGGAGCTCAGCCTTTGGCAATTATTTTCACCCTGACTCTATAAACAAACAAAGAAACAGAACTCAGATCAGTTCATATAGGTTGTTCTTGTCATTGTGAAGTTTTGGCACGTCAATCCCAGGTAAAAGTCCAACATTTTCTTGCCAGCTCTGGCACCACTGGGTGTGGTTGAGCTGCCAATATTTTGCTTAGCAACCAAGTGCTTAATTATTTTACCACCAGGGCTTCTTTAACTTAGACTGAGAAAAACAAAACAAAACAAACCTACTGCCATCAAGTTGATTCTGGTTCATAGTGACACTCTATAAGAAACTCAATCTTTATGGAAACAGTCAGCCTCATCTTTCTCCAAGGAACAACTACTGATTGGAACTGCCAACTGTGTGGTTAGCAAGGGTAACTGTCCAGCACAGACGGGGCATGTTATCACCTAGAGGACAGGTTATAAATATAAATTGCTCTCATTTTTAAGGGATAAACTTGTTTAAATTATACACTGATCCGATAGAGAGAATTGCAATTTTTCTGGATTTTACAACATTCAGGGTACATTTAAAGGAGTATGATAGACAAGGTCATTTTCAGTTGTGTCACTAATTTCTAAGCTAGAGACTATTTCACCTGCAACTCTTTTGTCATCTGTATGTTGGGGTTTCCCAAATTACCTTGGCTAGAAGGATTTGCAGAACTCACTGAAAGCTGCTATACACATGGCTTATGACAACTAAAGGACACAGATGAATTCAGTCTGGGAAACAACACATAGGACAGAGTTCAATAAAGTACCAAACACAGAGGTTCCCGTTGTTTTCTTCCTTTGGAGTTAGGGACAGCATTCCTGGCCTGGGATTATTTGTGACAATTCACAAAGAGCGTCCTGAACCAGGGAAGTGCCCCTGAGTCCTTATTCAGACTCGTTGGTACACTATCCGTGTGGCTGGTGTCAGTTTCCAGCCCCTTGGGGGTAAAGCTGACAATATGGTACTACAACACTACCCTAAGACAGATTGTTAAACACTCTCCCAGGCAAACAACGACATTGCTATTAACATGATGTGTCATGTTGCTTAGAGATTATAACTGAGAGGGTGAGGGGAAATGCCAGACGTTTCTATTTTTAAAGATAAATTATTTACTTCCCATCTACCAACTCAAATTTAAGAATACTCAGGGAGAACTAATACATATGACCCTCTCATTGGAAACTGTGATATGGCTGGGTTAGCTCAATTAGCCAACTCAGAAGAAACAGAAGTTAGAAGGCAATCTCTCAGCCATATGGACCCTTAACCTTTGCCTGGCACATGCAATGTTCGAAGAATCTTTTAGGACTAATGATAAATGCCCAAAGGGCACATACCACTTTGCCATAGATCTCATCTTGAAGGCACGTCAGCCCTAGTTCTATAAGTCAACAAACCTAGCTTCACAATTAAGTCCTGTCATAGTCCGGGTTGGCTAGAGAAACAAATTCATAGAGACTCATGTGTATGGGAAAGAGCTTTATATACATGAGCAATTGAATATTGAGAAAACATCCTAACCCAATCCAGAACAAGTCTGATATTACCCCATATGTCCAATACCAATCTATAAAGTCCTCTTCCGACTCATGAAACACATGCATTGACGCCAAATGAAGAAAGATCACAGGCCAGTGGGTAGGAAGTCTTGTGGATCTAATGGTGGTGTAATCATCTAAATGCTGGCAGGGGTCTCCATGTGGCTTTTCTCGTTCCAGGTGTCTGACTCCATGAGTCTCTCTCCATGTGTCTCCATCTCCACAGGGATGTCTCAAAGGGAGTGATTGTAGAGAGACAGTGTCTCCTGCTTCTAAAGAGGAAAAACACATGAGTTCCCAGAATTCTCAGGAGAAGGCCCGCCCACACAGAGGTCTAATTAGCTATATTCTGATGGACAGGTTAGACTCCATCCCTACACTCTTAATCCTCAAAGTGACACCAGATTATGTAACTTCCACAAGTGCCAAGAGGCACCCCATTCCACATCAAGCCTCCAGCCCAAAGGCACTCAGCTTTATTCACTCTGTGGACCAGAAAATGGAATACACAGTCTAGTGTTTTGCTGCTCATTTCTGTTATTGTTCCTACCTGACAGTGAAACTCTCTGCCCCTGGATCAAAGAGTGTCAATACACAGATATTTTGAGATTTGAAGAATGTACTCCACTCCTCACTCTTCTCTCTTGATGGTAGTAAAACCTCCCCGTCTTATTTCTGAGATAACTAGTTTTATCCCCAGGAGGATAGTAAAATTGACCAACTCCCATATTAAAGTTCTAAGTTTTTGCAATCACCTTGGGTTCTGTTAGCAGTCATTTACCACTGAATCATTCATTCCTAACAGGAGCTTCCTTTATCTTCTCTTACTTTGACTCATCAGGAGTCAATTATTTGTCCGGAGAGACAAAGGCTATGCCTAAAACAGCTATGTCGGGTACCAGTGGGTTGTAAATGCCAACCTTTGTGCTAGAAGCCGAGAGCAAACCATTTACACCACTATGTCTTGAACATCCTTATGTCTTATTTACCTAGCACTGTGCCTGCCTGGCATTTAATGAGCATAATCACTTGTTTCTTCGTCAGCATCAATTCATGGACAGCTCATAATCACCCCCATAGGAAACTGTTGCTTTAAATATAAAAGTTGTTTGATTTTTTTCTTTCTTTTCCCTCCTGCTCAGTGAGCAATAAGGCAATATTAACATCCTCTTTGTGTTACATTTTGATTGCCATTTGGTTAGCTTGAACCTGAGAAAATTTATATAAAGTGTTTAAAAAGGCCAATTTATGCTGAAAGCTTTGAAATTATCTTACAGCCATCTTGAAGCCACTGCAAATTGCAGTTATAGGCAGAGAAATACTAGAAATCAAACAAATCTAGTAACATTTGAGATTCGATGTCAAAACACGTTTGAATTATTCCTTTGAACACAAACAGTGAACACAAACGACAAACAGAGGTGACCATTGATGGATTATAGGGTGTGTTTTTTACTAGATATTAACTTTACTAGATATTAAATGCAAAATAGATTTGCATTTTATGAAGGTACTACACTTGTATAGTTTTAAAAGTCAAAGAGCAATAAAAAATTAATTTAAAAAAAGAAAAACTCTCTCCCAGCACAACACATTCCTGTCTCTGTTCCCCAGACTAGATCATATTTCCTCTCTTACATATGTATCTTCTGATCTGTATCTTTATCTTTCTGAATAATATAACTGTATACTATTTCTGATATTTCTATTCTTTTTATGTGTGGTCTGTCTTCCTCTCATAGAAAATGAGGACTGGGTCTCCTGCTTCATGTTTATCTCCATCCTTCATAGACACCTCCCACACCGTTGTCCTCAAACTGTCACATATCTTCATTAAATCAATACTCATCTACGCAGTATCTACATTCTTTGTGTGTGTGTGTGTGTGTGTGCGTGTGTGTGTGTGTATAGTATGGTGTAGATAAGCCATTTATTGTACTGTGATTACCGTATTTGTCAGACTATAAGATGCACTCCCCCCCCCCAAAAAAAAAAAAAGTTTGGGGAAAACAAGAGTGCATTTTATGGTCTGAAGGTGTGGTACCCCAGAACATGTGTTTATGATCCTATGCGCCCGCTGACTGTCTGCTGCTGTTTGCACCCTGTGGATTGCTGTGTTTCGTAGGAAGTTCCGCCTCCTGGAGTCTCAGTGTCAGCTGACATGATCGACACAGTGTATACCTCCCCTCATTTGTAAACAAAAGTGATGATAGTTCTTTACACCACTTTTGAGTTATGCTGTTAAATATTACTGTATTTTGTTTTATTTTCATAAATAGTTTACTGGGACTATTTGGTTCTGAATATTTTTTTTCTTGTTTTCCTCCTCTAAAAACTGATGCATCTTATGGTCCAAAAAATATATGTTTTTTTCTTTGATGACTTATTTTTTTTTGGATAAGTATTTCATTTGCTTATTCCCCTATAGTAATCACACTAATCTATTGCCCTCTCTCTGAATTAAACTGCGGACTTTCTAAAATAAGATCAAAGTTATGAAGGATCTATCATTATGAGAAAGTTCCCAAAATAAAGCAGAACTTTTTTTTCCAATGCTACTTATTTAAGTTTTTTTTATAAAACAACCTTATCACCTTCAAAGTACTCTCCATTACACTTAATACATTTGTCAAATCTGAGATTCTATTCTTGGAAACAACTTTCAAACTCATCTCTTTGCATGGCTGACAGCATCTCCATTGTTTTTTTTGTTTACGTCTTCTATGCAGTCAAACCACTGTCCTTTCAGGTCCCTCTTCATTCGCAGAAACAAGAACAAAAAATCTCAGGGAGTTAGGTCATGTGAGTCAGGTGTATGAGGCAAGAGATGCTTACTGTATTTTTTGCCCAAAACTGGCACATTGAGATTGCTGTGTGAGCAGGTGCATTGTCATGATTGCAGAACCAGTCTTCCTTCTGCCGCAAACCAGACTTTTTTTGTCACACACGGTTACTCAATCTTTTCAGAACCCCTAAATATAAAGCTTGCTTAACAGTCTAACCTGGTGGAATGAACTCCAAGTGCACTATGAGTTGACATTTTCATCTTTTCAGGAAGTAGAGGGATATCCAGAATGAGACTTGTCATCAATGGACATTTCATTTTTTTCGAAATGAGAAAACCACTCATACACTTGAGTTTCCCCCCAAAGCGCTATTCTCATAACCTCTGTTCAATAGCAAGCAGTTTCTGGGGCATTTTTCCAGAGCAAGAAACAAAATTTCCCAGCTGCATGCTGTTCTCCTAAATCGACCATCACAAAAAACTGAAATTGGAGCGAACTGCTTTCATGAAAAAATTCATGATGACCAGCACGAACCTGCGCAGGTAGCACTAATCCAGAGCGAGTTGCCGGATGCATGCCTAGCAGGGGGAAATGCATGCTATTCCCTGTTTTTTGTTTGTTTGGGTGGGGGCTACCCACTTTTGTCATGTACTCCCTCCAGACAGTCTCAAAGATCCCCCAAGAACCGGCACTATGGTGGATTGGTTGTCCTGTCTGGGGGCTGCATTCTGTATGAAACCCTGGCTGTACCATAGGTCTTATAGCCATTGGGTTGGGAACTGAAAAGTTGGCCCTGTGACTCCACCAGCTGCTTCTGGGGAGAGAGCTGAGACTAGCTGCTCTGTAAAGAGTTACAGCCCAGGAAACCACGAGGAGCAGTTCCCTTGTGTCATCTGTGGTCGGTGACTCAGAATGGACGAGTCAGCAGGGGGCTCATTCCCCAGGAAGAAGCTGTCTCTGTCTGAATTTGAATCCCACCTTTTCTGCATCTGTCAACATTTCCCATGGAGAACACCTTCCATTCACTTCTTGAGAAAGACTTGTAATGCTTGCATACACTTTAGTACCCAGAGCATTTTTTTCTACCTTACTTTTGAAGGATCATACAGTTTATTACAGAATACAGAGTTGAAAAATTTGCCCCTGAGAATTTTTTATATTTAAGTCATCTTATTGGGGGCTCACACAACTCTTACCACAACCCATTCGTACATCCATTGTGTCAAGCACATTTGTACAGATATTGCCATCATTGTTTTCAAAGCATTTTCTTTCTACTTGAGCCCTTGGTACTGGCTCCTCTTTTTTTTCATTTATTTCTTTTTTTTTTTTTTGCCTCTCCCCCCTCTCTACTTTCCTCCCTCATGAATCCTTGATAATTTATAAAGTATTACTATTTTTTCATTTCTTGCACTGTCCTGACTTTTCTCCCACCCCCTTGTTGGTTGTCCATCCCCCTGAGAGGGGACCATAGGTAGATCATTGTGATGGATTCCCCCTTTCTCCCTCCACCTTTCCCTTACCTTCCTGGTATGGCTACTCTCAATATTGGTCCCGAGAAGTTTATCTGTCCTGTATTCCCTGTGTTTCCCATTCATCTTTATCCTTGCACATTGCTCTGGTCTAGCCGGATTTCTAAGGTAGAATTGGGATCATGATAGTGGGGAGAGGAAGCATTAAAGAACCAGAGGAAAGTTGTATGTTTCATCGGTGTTTTACTGCATCCTCCCCATGACTCATATCCTCCCCATGACCCTTCTGTAAGTGGATGTCCAATTGCTTACAGATTTACTCTATTCTCTTACAAACTAGTACTAAGTGGTCATATTGAGGAGACTGATACTTTAGATTCTCTGTGTGATGGATTATTTCTATATTTACCATTGTTTTTCTCTCTATTTTGTTTTCTATAGACCTTTTTCACTCATTTATGCTAAACATTTGTCTGACTCTTTCAATAGAGAGATATGTGTCCTTTAGCATTAGGTAACTTTCTCATTTGTTATTTTGATAAGGACTGAGGCCGATTTTCCTATTTTCTCTTTACAGAGCCACCATTAATCAGATGTTAATTTTAAACTCTATTATTAGCCTCCTATTATCCATTTATCTTGTTATGCTTTCTGAGATATTTTGTCAGCATTTTACTACTTTTATGTTGATATAACCAATATTTAAATTCTGAGACTATATTGCTATTTTCTAAATGCCCCTGTTTATAATGTTCTGCTGCTGATATGTATTTGCAGTATCATATTTTCTTTTCCTTATGAGTTCACAGACACACAGATGAACACACATTTATTTAATGTCTTCTTCCACTGTCTGTTTTTTTCCCAGTGATCTTTTAAAAAGCGGTTTGTTTATTCTAATCTGTCTTTCATATTAGAGACACTTCTCAAATGTAATCCTTGCCTGTCATTTCTGTTTGAAAGCAAGTCACATGAGAGACTGATGAGGAACCGTGGGTGACTGTGTATGCCTGAGCACACAGAGCCATCTCTGAGTGAATTCATAGCGACAAGCTCTGTTCTGGGTGAACCCTCTAATGTCAATCAGAATCTCTTGGTCTTTTTCTTTTTTCTTTAATTTCCAGGACAGTTGGCTTCCCTGGGAAATGATTCTCTGGTCTTATTTGAGAAGTAGGTAGTCCTTGTGGTCAATGTTTGCCTGCTCACCTCTGGTTTAGAAGTTGGAAACCACCATCCCTTTCATGAGGGAAACAAAGATTTGTACTCCTGCAGAGTTACAGCCTTAGAGACCCACAGGCACAAGTCTATCTTGTCCTACAGGATCTCCTTGAGTTAGACTTGACTTGATGGCAGTCAATTTGGTTTTCGAGTTTGGTCAATTATAAGAGGTCCTTGGTGATACTCTCAGATAAGCCTTGGACTGCTACCTACAAGGTTGGTGGTTCAAACCCATCACACTACTCTGTGGGAGGAAGTTAAAACTGTTCCCATAAAGTTTTACAGCCTCAGAAACCTTGTTTAATTTTGCTGTGAGTTGGAAGTGACTGGATGGCAAGGATCTGGTTGTCAGTCACAGTACTTTACCCCTGTCCCTGATCCTCATTATTTGGTAGTAGTAAATCTGTCCAGAAAATAAACACAAGGTAGTCGGGTAGGGTAGGAAAGTGCATTTATCTTGCCTGGATGGAAGCTCCGATCAAAGAAGCTGTTTTCTGATCGATGAACATAAAAACAAATATTCTCCTTCCAGTGGGAGCCCTGGTGGCATAGTGAGTGGTTCTTTGAGCTGCCCACGGCAAAATCATGTTCAAAGCCACCTGCCTCTTTGCAGGGGAAATATGAGGCTGACTGTGCCTGCAAGATTTAAAGTTCCAGAAACCCATCCTATCCTCTATGATCACTATGAGTTGGAGTCTACTCGAGGACAATGAGCATATCTGAACAGAGTCTCTGAGGGATACAACGGTAATGGTGGTGGACCACTAACTCAAAGATTTGCCATTTAAATCCATCCAGCAGGTCAACAGAAGAAAGGCTGAGAGCTCTGTCACAGGAATATTACAGCCATTGAACACCCTGTGGAGTGCGGTGTTTCTCAGAAACACATGGACCACAGTAACTGGAATCACCTTGGGGCAACTGGATTTTTTGTGTGCACAGCATCTGATTGTGCTCTCTCTTCTGTTGGCATACTCGCTTGCCCTGTTCAAGCGGTGAAATGTTTCTCTTTAGCTAACTCCTCTCTACTACTTCTTCTACTACTTCTCTTTAGCTAACTCCTCACTACTCCTCTCCTTCCAAAATCTGAAATACTGTCCCTCTTCTGCTCATGGCGTGTCTTCTTGCAAAGCAGCTGCCATACTTTTGTGTCTATGCTTGCTTTTAAACTTTTCTTTTCAGTAATATTGGGGAAAGAAGTGGGACATGTATAATGAACATTTATCTTTTCTCTTTTGTCTTAGGAAGAGGACATTGCTCACTAACTGTATTTTAAATATAAAGGGGTTATATAATAAACTATGATTGATTTTTACCAATTCTAATCTTTGGTTCAAGAAGTCCTAAGGGCATAGTGGTCATGTACTGAACTGCTAATGGCAAGGTCCCTAGTCCCACATGCCTCTCCAAGAGAGAAAGCAAAGTTCTTAGTCCTATGAAGAACTACAGTCTCCGAAACTCCCAGGTACAGTCCTAACCTGCCCTATCGGGTCTCTGTGAATTCTCTTCAATTCAATGGCAGTAAGTTTGTTTTGCTTTGCTTTGTTTTGTTTTAATTTGACATTTGATTAACAATATTTTGAGTTTAAGTGCTACTTTCACAAATTCTGTACTCTCTAAATGAGAACCATTTATATTCCTACCCTGAAAAATAGACACCAAGAGAACTTCCCTAAAACAAAAATTATTCATTTATTCACTGTTATTTTCAATTTTGTATTCTAGATTGTGATCTATTAATAAGATGTTTTAATGCACATCCTAATCTTTATTATTCTCATTTATATTTGTATTTAATGCTTTGTTTTCTTTATCTGGTCTATCTTATCAAATATTCTCTTTCACAGAGATTAGAAGAAGTTTATTACTTATTTTCTGATACACTGAGATTTCATTAATGGAAATATAATATTCCATTTAGGGTGTCAGAATACTGCTGTATTCATGTTGCAATCTTTCTTATACTAATATAATTGTCTATTGAAATTTATCACGTTGGGTACAGATAAAATATATTAAGGATCTCTTTTTAAAAATAATTTATGAATTATGATTATGTGCTTATAACTATTTTGGCCTTCAAGTAGGCCACATTGTCAGTGGAAGAATTATGGTGAGAGTTTTTTCTTATGCTACTAATGAAATGAAACTGTGTTAGATAAAAATGTTAATGACTGGCAAAGTTAAAGAGGAAGTCAGCAAATAGTATTTTTGCTCAAATGAAAAGAAGCAACAAAATTTCCCAGAATTCTTGAAGCTGTTTCCTAGAAGAAGTTTGTACTGGTTCAGAAAACAAATTATGTCAATCATCTTCTTAAGCACAGTAAATTCTGGCAAAGTAAAGAGCCACGGTTCAATGATGAGTTCTACTATTCTCTTTAGTCATTCAGATCTTAGCTCAAGTCAAGCTTAATTGATTTTTTTAACTGTCTTGAGCCTGAGCAACGATTTACTCTGAACAGGGTGGGAGGAGAAGATGAAGGATCTCATTGTTCTCTCACTGGGTGTCATTGAGATTGTTAGGATTCATAGCAGCTCCAAGAGACAATGTAGAATGACATCAATGGGTTTTCTAGACGACCATATTATTTTATTTCTTTTCATTTCGTAACTCTTGTTGTTGAGAATGTACACTGAAAAACAGACGATGACTCAGAAGTTTCCACAAAAGCATCTCAGTGACATTGTTTGCATTCATCCAGTTGAACCTTCATTCTCACTCATTTCCTGAGTTGTTCCTTCCCCATTAACATAAATTCACTGTCCCCTAGAGCTTGTATTGCATTACACAAATCTATGTTTACAATGTTGCAGTTTGATCTAGGCTCAGCTAGTTGATTTTTTTTTTTTTAGCTAGACCCACTAGCCTTGCCTAAATGAACATACTGTTGTAGTCATTAGACACCTCCAATGGTGCTGCATGGCCCACTCACTTACCAGTGGCATCTCTGGCACCCTGCCTTACCTACGTACTTCTCTGTCATTCTCAAATGGGTCAAAATCAGCTTTGTGCAGAAGAAAGGTCATACTAGGAGTGGTCAGAGGAACAGACACATTTGAATGAGATGAAGTCAAAGTGCACCTGAGAAGCTAGAATTGCAAGATTTCATCTCTTGTAGTTTGGACATGTTATCAAGAGAGACCAGTGCCTGGAAAAAGACATTATAGTTGGTAAAATATCACATTGGAAGAGAGAAAGACTCTACCTGAATACAGTCACTTGATGGCAGTGCTTTCAACAGTGGACTTGAGCATTGAAACGGTTGTACAAACGATGAAGGACTGAGCAGTGTTATGTTCTGGTGTACACCGGGTCACTAAGAATCGGAGCCAAATCAGCACAACAACACAGAATCAACTTCTGCCAATTAGGGTAGATACCGTTGTTGTTGTTGTTGTTGTTAGGTGCCATAGCAACCCCATGCACAACAGAATGAAACAGTGCCGGGTCCTGCACCATCCTCACAACCGTGTCTATTCCTGAGCGCATTGTTGCAGCCTGTTGTGGGCCTTCCTTGCTTTCACTGCCCCATCCACTTTACCAAACATGATGTCCTTCTCCTCACAACGAGTCCCAAATATGTTGGAGAAAATCTTGCCATCTTTGCCTCTAGAGAACTCTGGCCATACTGCTCATAAAAGACTTGATTTCAATGTTCTTCTCCAGGACCACAGTTTCACTGCATCAAATCTTCAGTCTTCTTTATTCAGTGGTCAACTTTCACATGCTTATGAGGCAACAGAAAATTTCAAGACTTAGAACAGGCATATCTTTGTCCTTAAAGTCATTATCTTTGCTTTTCAATACTCTAAGGAGGTTGTGTGCATCAGATTTACCTATTACAATTCTTCTTTTGATCTCCTGACTGTTACTTCCATGAACATTGATTGTGGATCTAAGCAAGACAAAATCCTTTTCAACTTCAGCCTTTTCTGTATTTATCATGGTATCATCTGTTTGTGCAATTGTGAGGCTCTTGTTCTTTACATTGAGTCATAATTCATACTAAAGACTTTGATTCTTGATCTTCATCAGCAAGAGCTTCAAGTCCTCCTCACTTTCATCAAGCAAGATTGTGTTATCTGCATATCTCAGGTTATTCATAAGCCTTCCTCTAATCCTTATATCACATTCTGCTTTATATAAGCCAGTTTCTCTGTTTGATTTCCTCAGGACACAGGTTGAACAAGTTTGATAATAGGATAAAACTCTGAAACATCTTTTCTGATTTTAGCCATACAGAACTCCTTGGGTTTTCTTTAAAAATTTTTATGTACAATTGCCATTTACGCTATATGCAAGTTCTTTATGAGCACAATGAAGAGTTCTGGAATTTCCATTCACAAATTATCCATAATTTATCATAGTCCAAACAGCCAAATGCCTTTGCAGAGTCAATAAAACACAAGTAAACCACTTTCTGGTATTCTGTGCTTTGAGCCAATATCTTTCTGATATCAGCAGTTATCCCTTCTTCTTAGTGCTCTTCTGAATCTGGCCTGAACATCTGGAAGTTGACTGTCAGTGTCCTGTTGCAGCCATTTCTGGGTGATCTTCAGCAAATAAATTTCATGCAAGTTGTATTTGCGTGCATAATCAGTGATGTTTTCTGTTGTTTGAACATTGGGTTACCTTTCTTTGGAATGGGCAAAAACATAGCTTTCTTCCTGTCAGTTGACCACATAGCTGACTTCCAAATTTTCTGACCTAGACAAGTCTTAGATCTTTCTTTTTGGATAATGCTGTCAGTGTATCTGGAACTTTCTTACCCACCATCAGTACTTGTTCATATGCTACTTCCTGCAATGGTGGAATGTCTACCAGATTTTTTGGTAGAGTGACTGTATAGTCTTTCCATCTTTTCTGCATGCTTCCTGCATCATTCAGTATTTTGCCCCTAGAAATTTTCAAGATTGCACCTCGAGTCTTGATTTTTTTCTTGAGCTTTTACAGGTTCATATATGCTGAGAGTGTCCTTTCCTTTTGTTTTTCTAATTCTAGGTTTTTACAAATATCATTATAGTATTTGGCTTTGTCTTCTTGTGATGTATTTTTGAAATTTTCTATTCAGCACTTTCTAGTTCTTCTATTTTCTCTAGTCACTCCACAGTTAAGAGTAAGTTTCAGAGTATTTTCTGTTGTGCACTTTAATCTTTGCATTCTTCTCTGCTTTTTAAGGAACTTTTGGTTTTCTTCATAATGATGGTCTTGCTGTCCTCCCCCAGCTCATGTGATCTTCTGACATGAGTGTTCTTAAAATGGCCTCAAAATTTAGGTACCATACATTTGAGGTCATATTTTGGTTTTCTGGGATTTGTTTTAATTTTCGTCAGCTTTATCTTGAACTTATATATGAGCAATCGATAGCCCATTTCACCTTCAGCTCCTGGACTGGTTTTAGTTATTAATCTTGAGTTTCTCCAGCATTATTCCCATAGATCTAGTGAATTTGACTTCTGTATATTCCATATGGAAAACTTCATTTGTATAGTCACTGTTTGAGTTGTTAAAGAAAATGAGGGAGGCATTAGCTACTAGAAAGCTGTGGATCTTGGAAAATTTTATCATGTGATTTCCACCTTCAGTTTTGTTATCAAGTACATGTTTTCCAGCTATTGTTTCTTCTTCTTTGTTCTCCACTTTTGCATTCATTCACCAGTAATTTTCAATGCATCTTGATTGCCTGTTGACCAATATCACAGTGAAGTTGTTGGTAGAATTCTTCAATTTCTTTATCTCTAGCTTTTGTGGTTGATGCATACATACATTTGAATAATAGTTGTATTGATTGTATTTCCTTGAAGAAGGTTAAATATAATTCTGCGACAGATAGCACTGTACTTCAGGGTTGATTTTGTGGCAATGAGTGCCATGCTACTGGTATTCCTCTCAATTGTGTTCTTCCCAGAAGCATAAATCATAGGATTTGGGGGTACAAAATTGAAAATACCAGACCTTCAACTCATTACTACCTAGGATATTGACCGTTATGCCTTGCATTGCATTGTTGACGATTTCCAATTTTCCTAGATTCCCACTTCACAAATTCCAGGTTCCTAACATTAGCCAATTTTTTCAGTGTTTTTGCCTTACCTTGAGTCATGTCACATCAGCAAATGAAGCTATAAGAGGCTCCACTCCCCCAGGGTAGACTCTACTCAGGCACCATGGTCAGCTTCACTCCTAGAAAGCAGTTCCTTCCCAGTCACATTTCCAGTACCTTCTCACCCAAGGGACTCCTTCAGGAGCACTATCTGCTAGTTTATGCATTCATTCATTAGCCTTCAGTATCTGACAATGCTTGGAAGCTTTGCATAAGATTTTCAGTGGCTTTTTCCTCCAAAGTGGAGCGTTTTCCTTCATTTTTCTTAGCTTGGAAGCTCCACTGATACTTGTTCACTTTGGTTGATGCTGCTGGCATTTGAAATAGTGACCTAACTTCCAGCATCACAGCAACACACAAGCCACCACAGCACAACAAACTGACACATAAGTGGCGGGGAGCCTCCTAAGGAATGTAAAACTGGTAGGTATGCATTGCATAAGGTCTCGTGTGAGAGGTCATACAAAGTTCCTTCTGTCACAGCATTCTGCTAAACTCACTTATTGGAATCCAGCACTGCCTACTGTGGAGAGAGAGACGTAACCTCTCAGAAGAGGGCTGTTGTTTGTTGGTGCCATGGAGCCCAGGTCAGCTCCCAGTGCAGCACTGCGAGGCCCTGTGCCTCCCTCACAGGTGTTCCCATGCTTGATTGCATCGTGGCAGCGACTGTGTCAATCCATCTAACTAAGCACCTTCCTCTTTAGTCAATGACTGTGTATTTGACGAAGCATGAGGGTCTTCTCCAGGACGGAATCCCTGCTGATAAATTGCCCGAACTCTGTGAGGCAAAATCTTAACCAACTTTACATCTAAGAAACATACCGAATACTTCTTCCAAAGCAGATTTGCCTATTATTCTGGAAAACTGTATTCAACATTCTTCTTCAACATCTTAATTAAAATGCATCATTTATTCAATTTTATGCATGTTAAGCTTTTACATGCATATGAGGTGGTTGAAAACAGTAAGTCTTGGGGTCAGATGCATCTGAGTCCCCGAAGTGACTTTTTGACCCTCTAATGCATAAAAGAGCACGTGCAGCAGATTTTCCCAATGCCATAAGTTCATCATTGGATCTCGATTGCGTGACTGCTGTTCTATGTACCTGTGAAGGGAAAGAATTTGGGGAAACAAGCAATGAAAATGGAAAATGAACGACTTGAATCATGCAGTGGTTCTCATCCTAGAAGAACAGTGGAGTCACCTCGGGAGCTTCTGAAAAAAGATTGATGCTCAAATCCTATCCCTGACCAATGACATTGGAATTTTAAGGTATAAGTATTCCATAGAAGATTCTTGGGACACTTTAATGTGCAACCAGAATTTAGGTCAACTTATGACTTTAAGGGTTAAAGATAGGGAGGAGTACTTTGAAATACTGAGGTTTGGGGGCATTCTATAGAAAAGTTGAGTTTGAACAAAAGCTTTGAAACAGAGCTGAGGGATCATCAGTGCCTACAGGTGCCAAGTCTTATTGACCTTCCTGTTTGGGTAGGAGATAGCTTTCTTTAACTCTCTGATGAGGTTCTTCATTTATAGACATGTTAATAGAGAGTAAGATATATTTTGACCCAATGTGAGTAATCAAAATTCTGATAATGGGGTGACTGAAGATAAAATGATGGTAAAAGTAGTTTGGTAGACACTATATTCTCTATTTAAAAGGACAAGTTTATTAACCAGATATTTGTCATTTATACTCATTTCTCAGTGGGGTTATTCTTAATTCATCTATAGATAGAATGGAAGGAATATTGTTTAAAAGTTAGTAAGGTTTTTCTGGAGAACAAGAGACTGCTCTATTTGCCTTTAATCATTTTTAACTGCATCACCCTCAGGAAGTGGAAAAACCCACCTGATTATCTGCAAACCATTTGCCCAGTTGTACTTCTTCACATATGAGAGCACCGCGAAACCTACAGTTGGGGAATTAACAAGACTCCAGAGTAATTTGGAATGGATAGAAATGTAGCTTGTAGGTCAATGCCACTGCAATTCTGCTTGTTACTGGCAAAGTTCCTTCCACAGGAATATTTTCCATAGTGAACAGAGTAAACATTTGAACCAAAGCCATTCACAAAAAACTGAAATAATAGGCCTGTTTATTTGTTGACCTTCAAAGGTAGCCTTTAAAACCAGTCACTGAATGACTCGAACCTGTTTTTCCACATCAAGACTTGATTGTGCATCTGGAGAGGGCATCTGATACTGTTCCTGCAGTGAGCACTTTAGGTATCAGTCTGGGTGAAACAACCAAATAAATGTTATTTCACGTACTCTCTTTTCTTTACAAAAGTAATTACTAGTAAAATAAAAAATATGCTCATGTACCCAAAGATTTATGATGACATGACATCTTTGGAGTTAAAGTTATAAATGTTGATTTGGGGGGTGTTGGGGGAAAGAATACAGAGAATTTATTCAATGAAAATAGATCTGTCTTTTTAGACTGTTTCTTACTTCCCAAGTCCTGGGGATAGAAAAATCAGTATTGAGATGAAAAATGCCATCGATGGAAAACAGTCTATGTTGATACTCAGGATTAATGGAGTGGGGGTAGGGGTTACTCCTTTGATCCTGAAGCTAAATCTGAAGTAATCTGCAGCAACAGGCTTTTCCTGGGTATGGATTCCCAGTCCTTTGAGGTGAGGTGTGCGCAGTGCTTAATAAAGATTATGTGACTGATTATTTTTCACATACTGACAGCTCCCTGTAGTGTCTTTCATGTGTGTGAGAGAGGAGATTATATGTAAATTCTGTCTCTCTGTTTGGTGGCCACCTGCTTTTGAAAGTCTGTTCCAAACTTCCTGGGCAAGAATGTTCAGGATCCAAAACAGAAAGAACACAGTGATGGGACCGACCCACATGCAGACTGAGTAATATTGAGAACAGCTCTGGGGAGGGGAGCACAAAGCTACAGGCAAACGAAGGATTCTGCCCAGTTATTGTATTTGTCATTACTTATTATGGATAGGAGGGGACCCTGATGGCACAGCGGGGTAAGTGTTGCGCCGCTGACCGCAAGACCAGCAGTTAGAAACCACCAGCCCCTCAAGGGGAGAAAGATGAGGCTGTCTACGCTTGTAAAGTCTCAGAAACCCACAAAGGTAGTTCTACTCCAGCCTATGGGGTCGGCATTTGTCAGAACTGATTCAATTAATGCCAGGAGTTTGGTTTGTTTGTTTAAAATGCAGAGTTTGAAGTGTCACATTTCCTATATGAAGTTGGTGACTGCATAAGACCAAGGGAGAACTTTTTTTTCTTTCTTTCTGACTATATTCACACATGGTTTCACTCATTTGTTGTATTCCTCTAATTCACTTCATGGAGTGGTCTAATTGGGTAAATATGGAAAAAGCACTATTATTCTAGATCTCAGTGCCAAGCAGAGTAAATATTTACTAGAGTAATTGTAACACATAGAGATCAATAAAATACTATACTGTGGTGTGTATTTCATTTATAAAGCTGAGGTGTATAGTTGAAAATAATTGCGATCTTGTTATAAGCTAAAATTTGTTTTCAAAATAACAATAAGGTATGTAAATGTCCTCCACATCACTGTCAAACATAGTTAAACACTGAGATTTGACTTTCTAAAAACCCTGTACATTTTTACAAATCTCTAATGTGATAACATAGCTTTTGCAATTCTAAATAAAAGTTGGCATGTTCTTTGATGTAATTTTCTCCCCTAGACTTTGCCTCAGTGTGGAGTCACCTGGTTTCCCCATCATTATCCTCGTCTCTGCATGTTGTCCTTGGATCACCTTAACTGTTCTTTTGGCTTTAAAGTCAAGGATTCTCAAGTATACTATTTTACAATCACCACTTAAAAAAACTGTGCTCATTAGCTACTTCCATTAAATCTCACTTCCCACTGCCCCCACCCCTCAGTAATGTCATCCTCCTTCCTACATGCAAGTCTCCATGTGATTGTGCATTCTCCCTCCACCTGCCATCAAGTCCTCATCCTGTCCAGTGTTCTCTTTACCTCACTGTGTCAAGTCTAATTCACACCCTCTTAATTTTTCACTTGAACTCTCAACTGCTTTCTCACTTGCCTTTAGTAAAGGCTTTTGGGGAAAACACCCAAATCCAAGATTATTGCATTCATGGCCAGGCATAATGTGGCTCCTGAAGACTTCATCTCTGATCAGTTTTCTGCATTTCTCCAACTTGTTCTATCATGAGAATCACATTCCAGGAGCTTCCTGAATCTTTCTTCTTAAATTTGTCCTTGCTTCCTAGAATATCTTTTATATTTTCATATTCCACTTCGTCTGTGCTTGAATCCCACTTCTCCTCCCCACATAATGACCCCTTAAAGTTCTTGTTAATGGCCAGTGTCCTTGAAAAAACAAAGTCATTGTTGTTATAAGCCATCTGACCCAGTAATGGAATAAAACATGAAGTAGACCTGCTCCTTGGCATTTTCTTGTCCGTCATCTTTACTGGATTTTGGAGCCCCCATGGAGCACTTGAGTGGGTTCGGCTCATGAAATTTGTGACCTAGTGCTTCAATCTTAGTCTTTAAAAGTACACAAAGAAGGTAATTTTGGCAAAATGCTGCTTGAGGATTGGAATGCAAACAAAGTTCAAAGACCTTAAAAAGAATTGTGGTAACTGAGCACTAGTGGTGCAATGGTTGCGTGCAGGAGTGCAGCCCACAGGGTTGACAGTTCAAATCCAGTAGCAGCTCTCAAGGAGCAAAGCTGGGTTTCCTACTTCCACCAGGGCAGTGATGCAAAGAAAAAAAAATTGTGGTAACAATGGCATTCTTTCTAGGCTGACAGGGGTAGACTATGTATATAAGGAGAGGAATATTCTTCGTAGCAGGCATAGTTGAAAGGAGAGACCAAGAAGGGATATGTGACTTGCAATCTTGAGAACCAGAAATATTAAAGCTAGTGAATTCACTCTACAGCAGCATTTCATGGGTGTGGCATCAAAAAGCTTGGATGAGAAATGCAAGTCTGAGCTCAAATGTGCATGTGCAGATAGAGGACAAAGAGATGAGCCTGACTCTGGTAGAAATGGAACTGAACAGGTCTGTGGAGGGAGTGGGGCAAAGAAATGCCTGGATCACTGTCCGCATCAGTTATGTGATGTCCTTAGCTTCTCATTCTTATCTGAAAGCTACAGGGAGAAATGAAGCATGTATACATTGGGTTGACTGAGCATTATCCAGAGGATTAGATGCACCATTTACAAATCCAGGTTGATTTACTGGAGGCTAGTCACTTTTGCTCAAACAAGCACCAAACCTAACCCTCACGATGGTTGAGTTGATTCTGATGGATAGCAGTCTTAACTGGATGAAGGAGAACTGCCCCCACAGATTTTCTGTCTATGCAGGTATTTATGGAAGAAGACAGCCTCATCTTTGAGTCCTAGAGTAACTGGTGAGTGCAAGCTCCCAGCCCTGTAGTTAGCAAAGAGACTTAATCCAGTGCACCAGGAGGTTTCTTAATGCCTGCTCAGGCATCTCTAAATTATTGGGCTTATACTTGGAGTTAATTTCTTAAGTAGTTATCAGTTCTATTATGCTACCACACATGCTTTTTTTGTTTGTTTTTTTAGGGGGGGCATCACTGCCCTCTGGTGGTGGGAGTAAGAGGCCCAACCTTTGCTCCTGTGGAGCCACTGCTGGAATTGAACCTCTATCCCAGTGGGCCACAGTCCCGCACACCACCACTACACCACCGGGGCTCAGCCCTGTATATATGCTTTTATTTTTATTTGGTAATCTTATATGGAACATAATTTAATTTATATACTTAGAAGTTAAGTTCTAGTCAGTGTTCATGCTCCCAACCCATGCTGATTAATTTCTATTGTACTTTTCATATGAGATAGCTATGATATATACTTGTGAAACTCTCAGTTCAGAGCAAGCATTCGTTTTTAGACTTTCTTGATATTCTATAGCATTCTATCTGTTTTAAAGCTCTATATTGTTCTAAACCAGATTGTTTTACTTCTCATGGAAGAATTCAATAGACTTATATGTCAACCATACATTTGCATAGATTGCATACATCTATGCATACTTTTGCATAGATTGTATAGAATTGCATGACTTGAAAATACAACCTAATGATGAAAAAGATATTTAAGTCCAGGATGATTGGTATAAACTATACTGGAAGATAGAAACTGGATTTATACAGACTATACTGGATAAATAAGAGACTGTTTATTTGTATTTTCTATATGAATAAAAGGAAAGAGTGAATAAATATATAATAAGTCGAGAAGTATTGTTGAATGTGGATCTGTCACTGCATATGACCTTGGAGACACAAAGATCATCTGAAGAGAAAATTTTGCCAGCAATATCTTCTTCTGCTCTCCTGTAAGATGTTATTGCACCAAGTTTTTGACTAGAGGTCCCCTTTTACCTTCTACTCCTGACTTAGAAGATTCAGAACTGTCTTGGCTCTGGCCGGCATGTCTCGTGGCCCATGAAATCAAGCATGGGTGAGACCTGGTGCAGAACAGGAAGGCGACCCATACTTGGTTTCAGAGGCTGCGAGAATACCTACGGTTATGAGAGAATGTCATTTATGTCTATATGTGCCTTCTAGGGTGAAAACATCAAGGCACCCTTGCTTGCATACAAACAGAAAACAATTTTGGAACATAAATAAAATCACAATTGTATTGAATTATATTCCCTGTGCAAATAGCTCATTACAATATTTCAAGTAATGAGAATCCAGTTGGCAGCTAATAATTTGATGCCACTGTTTTTGGTTACAAAACATTGTAGACATATGAAGCATCTTTCTCCTTCCAATGTCTCTTCCTTTCTCCCAAGCTCTCCACTGTCGATTCATTTACTCCTGGCCCAAGGCTAGCTCTGTAGTGGCTAGCATAGATGGGCAGAGATGTCAATACAAAGGTATGGATATCGCTGTGCCTTTCATTTATTCTTTTGGCGTCTACCACTGCTTTTTCCAATCATTTTTGTCCCAATCCCAGACCCACTCACAGCTGCTTGCCTATGGGGCCAAAAATCTCTAGTGAGAATTCCGCCAGAATCCCACTTTTCTGTGCCGGAGATTGGAGTTGTTTCAAATAACCCATCTGGTCGACTGAAGAGAGCAACAAAGAAACTGAGGCAAATAAGTATGCATTGTTAAGCACATTGTAATATATGTTGTATCGTTGCTGCTAAGTCTGCTTTAGAATGGATTGTTTTGATGATATGAGTGAATTATATTTGTATGTTTTTCCTATAGACTTTCAGTTAATTTTGCTTTGAGGGGCTGGTGTCCCAATAAGTCTCCTCCCTTAGGCCAGAGGAATCATTTCAAAAATTCCTTTTATTTCCTCAAACAGAATTCTGAAGGCTTAGATCATTGGCATGGAAAGTTAAACTAGAAAAGAAGGTTCTGCCAAGTATATATTACATACCTCCTGGCCATGGATTTTGGTAGACTCACTCAGAAACATAAGAAATTCAATTCCAATGAAGACTTGCTCTGGTTTTCCTTAATGACTTTTGTATTTATAGTGTGTTTCCTGTTTATAAAAGGTAACCATTTCAATTGACTTCGTATTTGTAGTATGATTTCTGTTTGTAAAAGGTAACCCTCTGTTTCACTTAACATCGTTCATACTTATGCAAAATTAATAAAGATACATCCCCATTTTCTTAGGCTTTGATAGTCACCATCTTTGCCAAGACTTTTCCTTTGTTCAGAAATGAGCCGGAGAAGCTCAGCATCCTTTGAATTGTTACCTAATTACAGAAAATTGTCTTGCACGTTCTAGAGTATTGCGGTCATAGATTTTAGTCCATGATGTAAATGGCCTCATATAGAAGATAGTAACTTCCTGTGGTTATAAACCCACAGGAACAGCTTCTCACCCATGGTAAGCTGCATGTGTTTCAGAGCAGAGCTGTGCTCCCCAGAGCTTTCTGTCATCTCACAGGAGTGGACTGACTGCTAGATTTCTCACAGGGTACATTTGAGTCACCTCTCTCTTGCTTACTAGGCAATACTTGTGCTTTAGGTCCTCTGGGGGCTAAAAGACCAAGCCACTCGCTATCGAGTCTGTTTTAACTCCTGGGAACCCATGTGTGTCAGAGTGGAGCTAGGTACCATAGAGTTTCTGTGGCCAGTGTTGATTTCTAGGACTTTTCTTCCAAGGTAGCTGTGGATGGACTCAAATCAACCAACTTTTGTGACCCAGTATTGAATTGTTTGTCTGACCCAGAGGCTCCAAAGGCTATGGAGGAAATGAAATGTGGCTTGTGCCATGGAAAAAGTGAATTGGAAAGTTTATATAACGACACAGAGTGAATTGCTACAATGTTAGGGCAGTATCAGTCTACAGTTGTTTCAGTTGTATAAGCAGTTCATTTTAGTGTAAAAATTCAGCAAGGATAGCTTTATCAGCTCCCTTCTGAAATTGTTAACGTATTTTTTTTTAGAATTTTGTTTGCATCACAGTGCTATCGCTCAGAAAATTGTCCACAAAATAAGAAGTGTCAATAAGATCATTTCCCCTATTTATTAATCATAAGAATGCCAGTTTGGGGCTGAGCCCCAGTGGCGTAGTGGTTGTGCATGGGACTGCGGCCCACTGGGATGGAAGTTCAATTCTAGCAGTGGGGGTGGGCCTCCTGCTCCCACCACCGGAGAGCAGTGATGCCCCCCCCCCCAAAAAAAAGAATGCCAGTTTAATTTTAAATATATGCCAGAGTCATCCGATTTCTGAGGAAAACTAAATGCTGCTCAATGGCCACACACATTTATTGCGTGTTATGACTTGGACATAACACTTACCAAACTACTCTCTAAGTTACAAAGGAGTGTCTGATACAGTTCTTTTCCTCAAGTATCTATAATTTTTAGGGGGAAGAAATCGTGGACAGGGATGAAGGAATTAAAGACAATTAAGTGTTCAGACCCATTATGAAAACTAGAATAGAAGAGGGCCCCCCCATTCCATGTGGATCTAGGGCTACCTCAACCCTTTCCAGCTGGAAGAACCTTGTAAACCACTTACTTTGACCAGGGTGAGATGATGAGAAATGATGAGAGCAGAACCCAGCAGACTTGCTCAGTCAAGAGTTTACAGCCAGGTAACGTCGTATGTGGGACCAAATGTCAGTGTCCTCACCCTCAAGTTCATCAGATTCTCCTCACAAGTTTGCCTTTAAGATTCCTTCAAGGAAGATAATTGTCTTGAAGATCCATTAACAAAAGAACTTGCATTTGGAGGCACTGAATTTCCAGTACCAGTGTTGAGATAATTTATAATCGATGGTGATAGCATTTGAGCAACATGAGGGAGGCATAGTTTACTGGATTGTATATGTAAAAAGTATATATTGAATGAAAAATGTTTTGTTAGCTATCTTTTATCACAATACATTCTAAAAAGATAACCGTAATCAAACAATCATAAATTAAGCCCACTTCAGATACCAGAGCCTTTAACAGAACATTTCCCAAACTTTACTCATCATTCCAACACATTCGTAGTTTTCAGTGTGGCCTTCTTCCACCTGTTCTAATTTGTGCAATTTTAAAATTTTAACTTAAATTTATTACAAGGGGAATGAAACACTCTCATCTATCATGGAGAAATGGGGTTGGGAAATAAAAACCTGAATAACAGAAACTAAACAAAGGTATCATTTCCTACTGAAACTTTTTTTTTTTAATCAAGGAGATTGACAAGAGTTAGAAAGGCATGAAAAGCACGATCGTCACATATTACCTATGAAAGCATCCCTTTCCTTTTATTCCAGCTTTAAAATGCTGGGATTGACAAGGCCATATAACTTAACATAAGGAACCGAAGTGGCACTTCAGGGTAAGCATTGGACTTCTAACCCCAAGGTTGAAGACTCAAACCATCCTGCCCTCTGAGAGAGAAATATGGGGTTATCTGCTCCATTTAGGACCTAAAATGCCCCAAACCTGATGTAGAGTTGCTGTGATTCAGAATCAACACCATGGTAGGGGGTAAAGTTAATCTACCAGGTACAAATTAATATGTATCCCTACAAAAGAGAAACCACCCCAAAAAAGATATTTTGGCTGTGTCAAAGGAGCCCTAGTGATACTGTGGACTACTTAGCACAGCATAGACAGTTTAAACCCACACACTACTCGAGAACCCTGGAGGAAGCTTGGGCTACTTGGTCCGATAAAGGTCCACAGCCTTGGAATTTAAGACTGCTATAAGCAGTGAGTTAATTTGAATTGGCTGAGTCAAGCCTGGTGGCTCAAATAGTTAATGTGTTTGGTACTGGCCCAAAATTTGCAATTGAAGTACACTCAGAAGTGAAGATCAACCTCTCAAAAATGTAACCATGCAAAAAAAAAAAAAAAACCCAAGTCAACGCCACTGTGACACACGGGAAGTCACCAGGGGTCAGAGTCTATTGGATAGTAATGCAGAGTTACTAGCTAGCTGGCTAGCTCTTGTCGGCATTGACCAGGAAGGATCATAACAGGACATTTCTCTTGGAGCGATTGTCCTCAGCAGCAAGAGAATGAATCGTTTACATTTAATTCCTGTTGGAGACTGTCAGAGATTCTGCTCCAGCTCCTGTAATGTACAAGACAGACTCCTATAAACCAAGACTCTTCTGCCCCCACCTCTCAGTAGAGCTGAGATTGGAAAACAGTACCCTGAAGAATGAAATGAGCTTTGGACGGATGATTTTTTTTCCAGTATGGTATTCACCAAGACTTTCCATACAATGCAACTTTGTTGTTCCCCTTCGTTAAGACACCTGGTTTTGTATTTTCTGAATTTTGTTAAATTTAAGAGAAGCTAGCATAGTTTTCTAGCTTCGCAGGTGCTTGGGCCAACACTTGATTTTGTTTTCACATCGTGTATCCATCACTTTCAGTCTGTGGGTGCTTCATGACACTTTTTTTTTTATTCTAAAAATAAATGGTGAAAAGTGTTAAAGAAAATCTGCATTATCTGTCATTGTGATAATTTTAAGGGATGCTTCATTCCATTTTGTATAGGACAGCATGTTTCTCAGATGATTGCATCCTTTCTTTTTTAATTAAATATTTCTTTTGGGGGCTCTTACATCTCTTATCACAATCCATATATCCATCCATTGTGTCAGGCACATTTGCACATATGCCACATCATCATTTTCAAAGCATTCTCTTCCCACTTGAGCCCCTGATAACAACTCCCTATTTATTCCCCATTCCTCCCCTGCCTACCTGCCCTCACAAACCCTTGATAAGTTCTAGGTTATTATTTTCATATCTTACATCAGTCTTCGTTGCCCCTCACCCAATTTTTAATTGTTTGTCTCCCTGTGAGGGGGTTATAGATTGATCCTTATGAACACTCCCCTTTCTCGCGGCACCACCCCCCCTTCCCCTAATCCTCCTGGTATCTCTGATTTCATTTTTGGCCCCGAGAGGTTTATCTATCCTGGATTCCCTTTGTTGCCGCCTTTGTTTAAAATCATTTTACTGGGGCTGAGCCTCGGTGGCGTAGTGGTTGTGTGCGGGACTGCGGCCCACTGGGACGGAGGTTCAATTCCAGCAGTGGAGCTGGGCCTCCTACTCCCACCACCAGAGAGCAGTGATGCCCCCCCCCAAAAAAAATCATATTACTCGGGGCTCGTACATCACATCACTATACATACATACATATACTGTGCCAAGCCCCTTCGCCTGCCTGCTGCTGTCATCATTCTTCAAATCTTTCTTTTTCCACTTGAGCCCTTGATTTCAGCTTCTCATTCCTTCCCCTCCTCGCTCCCCCTGCCCTACCACCCCTCCTTACTTTATAATTTATTATTTTGTCATATTTTACATTGCCCAATGTCTCCCCCTTGCCCACTCCTCCGATGACCATCTTCCACATAGAAGGTTATGTAGAGGTCCTTATGTGTAGCAGTATGCATGCTCTGGTCTAATCCTATTTGTAAAGTAGAATTGAGTTCATGATAGTGGGAGAAGGAAGTACCAAAGAACTAAAGGAAAGTTGTGTGTTTCATTGGTTCTATACTGCACCCTGACTGGCTCATCTCTTCCTTGTGAGGAGCTATCCAGTTGTCTAAAGATAGGCATTGGGTCTCCACTCCATGCCACCCCCCTTCACATTGGGTTGGATTTTGTTCTGATACCTAGATGTCTGATACCTGGACCCATTGACACCTCATGATCACACTGGCTAGTGTGCTTTATCCATGTGTACTTTGTTGCTTCTCAGCTAGAGACTGCTTGTTTATATCTTTTGATAGCTGGACACCATCAGTTTTCTTCACCACATGTACTCATGCATCCATTTTGTCTTCAGTGATCATGCCAGGAAGGTGAGCATCACAGAATGCCAGATTGTTACAACAAAGTGTTCTTGTGCTGAGGAAGTGCTTGAATTGAGACCAAATGCCTATATGCAACTTAATTCTTAGCATATATATATATATATATATATACACACACACACACACACATACATACATAGTTCCATTCCTCTCTCATTATGTGTGTGTATTGCCTGTATTTAGACCTCTCTAAATGTCCTTTGCCTCCCGGTTCTTTCTTCTGTTTCCTTTTACTTTCCACTTGTCTCACCATCATGTTCAGCCTTGATTCCGATTTAGTAATTCCTCCCTGCTACATTGCCCTTGATTAAGTCCCTCTAGTCATCTTATGCCCTTCTCTCCATTGATTTTAGGTCACTTGTTCCCTTGTCCCTGTGTTAGTTCTTTCCCCCCACCCCCTCCATTGACACTGGTGATTCTTTGAAAAGAAGTCCCAGATACAGAAGAAAGCAGGGTAGCAAAGAATAGCATATAAAGGACAGACTCCCCATACTTCTGCTTAAACCTCCACAGTCAAGGAAAAATGATACATTTTCTATAGGAAAACAGGGAATTGATAACCATGCATTCTAGTTTTTTAGACTCTTAAGTGGGTTGAACAGACAGTCCACTTGTGGGTGGTCTTTTCATATAACAAGTGAAAATTAAAAAATGTGAACACCTTAATTATCTATTCTAATGACCCAGAAGTAACCACTATTTTTTTTAATGTTTTCAGACTTTTTACTAGGTATTCTCTCTCTCTCTTTCTCTCTCTCTCTCTCTCTCTCTCTCTCTCTCTCTCTCTCCCCTTTATGAATTAATGAACTTTTAATTATTAATGAACTGTAATGCTTTTTGTACTAGGCACATAAAGATGAACATAAAGACATGCTCTGTACCCAAGAATTCAGGTTAATCCCTAAAGTTGTAATTATGATGTGTGTGTAATTTTTTCTGCTGGTTTTTCACTTAACATTAGGCTACACAATCCTCCTTTTTCATATCATCTTTTTTCTTCATTTTCATTCTAATGGCATGATGCTCTTGGTTGTTTTCAAAAATTGTTTGCATTTCTCATGAGAAAAACTGTCACTGCCACCCTGTAAAGTCTAGCTCATAGTGACCCTATTGGCTATAGTAGGGCTAGTATGACTGGCCATGTGGATTTTCAAGACTATAAATCAATCAACTCTGTGACATTATGCCTATTCAAATTCATAAGGTTCCTATAGGACAGGGTGAAATTGCCTCTGTGGGTTTCTCAGACCATAACTCCTTCCAGAAGTAAGAAAGCCTCATCTTTCACCTGAAGAGCACCTGATGTTTTCAAACTTTTCAACCTGATGACTATGAAGATAACCACCCGACTCATAACCCTCTAACTATGACACCAGGATGCATTCCAATGAGAAGGATAGTATAATTTATAGCTGCATTTCTCTGTAAATGTTAATAAGATCAACATTCATAAATAGGAATAAAATGATCTGTCAAAGCATCTAGCACAGCAAGTGACATTTGGGCCACACAAAAAGCCAAAATCACTACACTACCATGGAGGCCCACACAAAAAGCCAAAATCACTACACTACCATGGCGTCAATTCTGACTCATTATCTCCCTATACAGAATTTTCAAGACTATAAATCTTTGCAGGAGTGGATAGCTTCATCTGTTTCCTGGGGAGCATCTGATGGCAAGAGTCTAATGCCTAACCAGTGAGACACCAGGGTTGCTTTGTTCCTTGGTAGGTGCTTGAAGACTCAAAGTTCTTTTCTTCTACTTAAGTTCTAAAATTTTAATACTAGAAGCCTTAAAGAAAGGCGTATCTTTCACCATCATCATCTTTTTAAAATTAGTAAAATAACGGAGACCTAGTTAATTTAACTGAGAGGCTGTGAAGCTTGGTATTTGAATTTAAAGGTTGTGTTCAAGCTGCATTTCTTGTCTTTGTTGACTGAGTGAGATTCAATAAGTCACTTTACTTTGTAGGGGATTTTATTCTGTATTGCAGATGGAAGAGTGTTGTATTAGATAATGTGTGGTTTTTATTTAAAGTTTAATTCATTTTCTTTTATTTTTACCCACTATCTCAACTCACAAAATTGAAATAAGAATTCTTGACCCCTTTTTTAAAGGTGTAAATATATAGAGAGACAGAGCAACCAGTCTTACTATGTGGAAAGTCCAAGAAAACTATGAACTATTACATATTTTTAAAAATCAAAAACTAAACTCACTGCCATTGAATCTATTCTGACTCAGAGGGACCTTATAGGAGAGGATAGACCTGCCCCCAGTGTCATGTTTCTATGACTATAATTCTTCATGAGATCAGAAAGCCTCAACTTGCTCCTCAAGCAGCTGGTAGCTTTGAACCAATGACCTTGCTGTTAGCAGCCCAGTGCCTAACCATGACCCCACCAGGACTCTCTATATATTTGTTTATCACATAAAATGCTTATCATGTATTTAGAAATACAAAAGGCCTCCAAAATTTTGTGGGGAAAATGCAGTTATGTTTTAATTTTTTTTCCACAAAATTTTTTAGAAGTGCCTTTATAGAGGCTAACATTTAAGAGATGGAGCATGCATTTGAGATGCTTCGAAGCGTGTCCTGTGGGTTTTCATTATTAGTCTTCAGTTTTGTGGCGGGAAATAGATGCTTCACAGTTTTTGTGAAGAGGAACCTGAGAGTCAGGAAAGTTACCACATTGACCCACATCATCCATCTAGGATGCCACAGAGTCTAGATTTGAAGCCAGAATGATATAGCAAAAAAAACCCTGGGTGCTTAAGCACATCATGCTAATGTCAAAATAAACGGATGTGGTCAATTAAAAACATTACTTAAATCCATAAGTCATGTTCCCCTCATGGTTTTGTGGACCACAGCAATTCTAAAAGCACTTCAGCAGAGTAGGAAATATTTCTCTTTTACCTCATATGGCTATTCATATGGCACAGACCCTATCCAAGTCATTCTCCTCGTGGTTCTGCATAAGAAAGCCAGGACCTGGAGACTGGCCTCCCCTGTGTACTGGACGCCCTGCAGTGCAATGAGAAGCATTCTAGAGTCTACGTCTGTGATTGGCAACCTATGCTGTCAAGCCGTAGTTGGCTCTTTTGGTACAGACTTGTGGCTCTGAAGTAAAATTGAAAGTTTAAGGGTTATTATTCAAATAATGGTGACTTCCTTTGTTTGTAAAAATATATTTGTGGCTCTCAAATAATTTCAAAACTGAACCACTACACCACCATAAACCCAAACCAAGATAACCCTCGAAGTATGTGCTTTTGCAGTCCCATTGGATTGTCCCGGCACCCACAGAGAGTACTGTCACCTAATTTGGGAAACACTGTGTAGTGGTTACGAGTAGTAGGTTGGGATTCGCAAGGTCAGCAGGTCAGAACCACCAAAGAAGACACTTGCCTTTTTACTCCTGTAAACAGTTACAGTCTGGGAGACCCACAGAGGTCACTGGGAGACCACATTGATTTGATGGCAGTCAATGGAGTCGTGGTCTGGGTAGAGGTCCCTCAACTCTGGTCACAACACTGCCGATGGGTGCATGAGGTAACTTGTTTCCAGAAGGTCTTTACTCACTTCCACAACTACCTCTTTGGTCAATTGTGTTTCATGACCACACCCCCCCCCCCCTCCATATTTACCCAGAATGTCTCCATAGGGTTTTCTTGGCTTTAATCTTTATGGAAGCAGATCTCTAGGCCTTTCTGCCTTGGTCCTGCTCGGTGGATTTGAATTGCCAACTTATATAGCTTAGTAGTTGGGAGTAAACTGTGCTGCTTGGGGACCTTTTAACTTCAGTTAGGACGTCTGTAAAAATAAAGACACTGTATAAGATGATTTCCATAATCTTGCACTCTGCATTCTACCTTTTCTGTTTATATATTTATTTGCTTTTCCCCTTTGAAGCTCCTCTCCATTCCCACTTTACATATAACTTCAAAGGGAAAGAATGATACAGCGGCAGACTGACATCTGGTCCTGCACACAGGAGGATGAGACTGCAGTCGTGCTGTTCTGCCCTGAAGGAGAGTATTTCCCAGGTCCACACCTGTCTTGGGAGTCCTATGGCTCATGCAGGAAAATGGTTAGTGAACTTGTCAGGTAAATACAAGGTGAAAGGTTAGATGTTTGGGTCCACCCAGAAGTACCTAGATTCCCAGATCTCCATGGGTTAAAATCAGTTATATGGTAGCCAACTCTTCTGTTTTTCTTTAAATATTGATTTTAGGCTTTTATTTTAAACATGTAAGCAGCAAAATTATATTCTCTCTTTCGCTGTCATTTTCTTTCCCCTTTTCTTTAGTCAAAGCATAGTTTGATTCCCTAAAAATAAAACAAAGTCAGATTAAAAAAATAGGAAGCAAGGTGTTAAGTAAGCAAGGGTAAACTACTTAGACACATAGTAGGCATTGTTACTCAGTGGGGTGGAACAGGCTGGCTAATAGAGGTTCAAATTTGGCCAGGGACCTCCATGAGGGAAGCACCTTGGACCTGGCTGGGAAGTCTTTGTGGGGTGGTGACTAGCAAACTGAGGTGTTAGGAGAACAGCAGAGCAAAGATACTACATTCCATAGCATACCAGGGCAGGGGGTGGGGTGCGGGGGGAGGCAGGATGGAGTAGCTTATTTAATTTCAAACAGCATTATTCTTATTTAATTTTGAATTATTATATACATGGCCAAATAATATTTGGAATACATGAATATTATATGATGCCCCTTTCTTACCACCCCCCCAACCATATCAGGTCTTCCTCTTCAAATACCCCCTCAATCAAAGGCATATACTTTTTGAATTTTTTTAACCAGTATTTTATATTGATATTTCCTTCTCTATTGGTTTAATTATTTATCAATGTATCAGAATTCTCTTGGAAAATTCCCGGCCAAGTAATCATTGTGCCTGATGCTACTATTTCTAATTAAACCACACATAATTGTGGTGATTATGTGTAAGTTACTCATCAGTCAAAGAGTATGTACTGTGATGGCATTTCTTGTAGAGTGCGATTAAATGAATTTATTAAGATGGCCTTGGTTCTTTGGAAAAAATAACTTGAGCTATTTCCTCTCTGAATCCTAGATGGTTTGTTACTTTTGTTGAGGTCCATTGCCATTCCGGTAAGCAGTTTGGTTTTGATAAACTGTCAGCAATTAGGTTTTGATACATTTTGTTTAGTATTAGACTGCAGCCTATTCTATAATAGGTATATAACTTGCAGGGATTGGTCAGTAGACCACGCAAATGAGGTAAGTATAAAGTACTGTACAAACAAAGTGTCTACAGCCTCCTAAGAGGTATTTGGTCAGTTTGTGGTACTTGTTGGGTGGAACTGTGCCTTTTTTATGGTTTTTGTCATAAGGTGGGGCAATGGTGTCAAACTCCACAGTGATACGAGGATGGCAGCGGATTGGGAAATGCTATACATAAGACCATTCCTTCTGAGTCAAAAATAACTCCGGGGCACGTAGCCCCAGCAGTATCGTAGGATTTCTGTATAAAGCAAATGGATTTGTATGTGTATTGGGTTATTCACAGTTAGGGATGTTATTTAAAGATATCATGATTCTATATTTAATTTTTATGTATTATTCTGTGGTTTCCAAATGATCCGTTTAGAAGTATTTTCTTTGAATTAAAGCAACTTCTCCATTGCTTTTAATTATCCAGTATTCTAAGGATACAAAAGGCCATTATAATCCTCATTAAGTTTACAGCAGGCCTGCTAGTTGTTTTGTTTTTTTCCATTGTGGAAATTTTTTTCTATTGGAATAGTTTTAAGGTCTTATTATCTCTGCTGATCACAGATATATTACTCTTTGAATGCTACTTTGTCAATTAGACAACTGATCACTTTTAAAATTTCCATCATTATAATATACTGTGTTAAAGAAACATTTCAATTTTTTTAAAACTCTTTTGGGGGGGACATCACTGCCCTCTGGTGGGAGTGGGAGGTCCAGCCTTGCTCCTGGAGAGCTGCTGCTGGATTGGAACCACCACGCCTGTGGGCCGCAGTCCCGCATCAACCACTACGCCACTGGGACTCAGTCCCCACACTCTTTTTTTTTTTTTTTGATTTGGTTTGTTTTTTGGGCATCACTGCCCTCTGGTGGTCGTGGGCGCTACCCAGTGGCGCTCCTGAGAGCTGCCGCTGGATTTGAACCGCCAAGTCTGCACGCCGCAGTCCCGCACTCAACCACCTACACTGGGGCTCAGCCCACTATTTTTTTATTTAGCATTATTCCTTGTGCTTTTAGGATTGATCCCCTAATTTCTTTGTCAGGGGATTCCTCAAAGACATTTTAAAATTTCTATTGTTTGTTTTATTTCTGCTTTATATTAATTTGGAAATCAAATTATAAACTTCCGGGGAGTTTTCATTTTCCTTGTTCTGGTTTATTTCAATTTATCATCCTTTTACATTTTAGAATACATTGTTCTTCTCTCATGTACATCACGGTTGTGTAGGGTTTTTTTTTTTTTTTGCTAGTTTGTTTTGCTTTGCACTTCTCTTTTTCCTGCTCCTTGCGTTGTCTCTTTTTCCTTAAACCCTTCTCTCTTTTAATTATTGGTGAACTGTAGTTTCTTTCTCTCTTTGTTTTGCATTTAAAGCTTTCTTCAGCTGTTTTCTGGTAGTCCCTAGTTTTCGGTTCATTTTACATGGAGGTGTATGAAGCTTTGTATACATGGGTGGCGTCTGTAATTTATGGACATTGTTTTCAATTGATTTGAGATGTCAGCTTTTGAAGTCCTCTCAGCAACTGAAGCAACCTCTGATATATATAAAGAGGAAATATTAAGTCCTGGAGAGCGGGGTTTCGTGTAATAGTAGCAGAGGGAGGTCTACAGTTCTCTTGGCAAGATTTCAATTGATCTTTTTTTTTTTAGTGTTCAGTTTTTGTTTTGCTTTTAGTTTTGTCCCATACCTCAGTCATCTGCTTAGTTGATTCTGTAAATATTAACTCATTTTTAGATTTTTATCAGGTAACCCACCTTCTTTCTGACCTTTTCTTTCCTATAACCACTCTTAAAGTTTTCCCATCTAATCCTCTTTGACATTTTATCCACCTGCTACAAAAGATTTCCAGGATTGTAAAAGGAGTTCTCATTTAGAATGGATACCTTTCCTAGCTCTACTTTGTATAGGTTTTTTTTTTATAATTATGCACTTCCCATTATTTCAGTGTTCTTTCTGAGCAGAGAGGAGAAACATGTTTACAAGCTTGCAGTAGAGGTAGCCTTGGGAAAGTAAATGGGGAGGGGAGGTACTAAGTTGCATAAAAAGAAGATAATATAATTAACTATAATAGGCGAAGTACAACTCTGAAAGTCTGAAAAAGTGAAAAGGGAATAAAGGGGTTAGGAGAAGGTATGGTCTTGTTTTTGTGGTTTACACCATGTGTATCTGAATGAGACGGTAAAGACACTTATTATTTCTACAATGATTTGCTCTTAAACTGTTGAGTGTATCTGTGAATCAGAATCCACTCAGTCAATGACCAGGGCTTGTTATTATTGTATTTGCTTGTTGATGTGTGTAAACTCGATGCATAGATGTTGAAGCTTTGAAGGCCAATAGGTATACAGAATCTCCCTTCCATTCATGATGTTAATATGGACAGAGACTTAGACAGAATTGAAATACAATGCTCTAAGCATGAAGCAGAGGATATTCTAATTTAGAAGTAGCTAATTTCCTAAACTGAAAGAAGTCTTTTCATACATATTCTGGTTAGTATTTTATAGAGTGGATGCTAATTACTTAGAAGCTAATCAGAGGTTTGACAAATATTTGTCAAGGAATGGTTTCTACAATACATATATAAACTAATCAAGAGTTTGAAAATATGTATTGAAGAGTGGTTTCCATTATGCAGCCAATCTAAGACTAATATGTGGCACTGAATTCGAAGAAACGTGCTGTTGGTAGCTCATGATAAAGGATATAAAATGCAGATCTTTAAAAAGGAGACTTAATTATGATCCAGATTCATTCCTACTTTTTCAAAAGACAATAAACATGAGGTAATGAAGCAGCATTAGACATTAGTTAAACAGCTCCAGGCATGGTTTCTGAATGGGGCTGTACAGTAGTACCAAGAGGGTACTTCTCAAGGTTGGTTGTGGGGTTTAGGTGTCCCTAATTAGGATCACAATATGTGTTTTCCACAAGACAGTTTCTCCTAAAATATCCCCCACTAGATTATAGCCACTGCTTTGAAATAATAGAGACTGTCCCATGTGTCTATTTATAGACAGTATCTCCTGGGAGGAAGACATTTCTGAACAATGTTTACCAAATTACTAACCATCGGATTTCTCTGCCTCTTAACCACACTGTTGTCAGCTCACATACTTTCCCACATACACAACTCAGAAGGGACCACTGAGATCCATACCTGTATCTACTACCCTCTTTCAATCCCATCCAGAATCAGGAGAGCGAAGCCATCACCTAGAAATTCTCTCTCTCTCTCTCTCTCTTTTTAATTAAATCATTTTATTGGGAGCTCATACAACTCAGCACAATCCATATATACATCTATTGTATGACGAGCACATTTGTAACTTTGATGCCATCATCATTCTCAAAACATTCTCTTTCTACTTAAGCCTTTAGTATTGACTCCTCCTTTTTCCATTCCCTCCCCACACACGCTTCCCTCATGAACCTTTGATAATTTATAAATTATTATTATTTTGTCATATCAAATGCTGTCCACCGTCTCTTTGCCCACTTCCTTGTTGTCCATACCCCAGGGAGGAGGTTATATGTAGATCCTTATAATCGGTTCTCCCTTTCTACCCCACCTTCCCTCCACTCTCCCAGTATTGCCGCTGTCCCTACTGGTCCTAAAGGGATCATCTGTCCTGAATTCCCCATGTTTCCGGTTCCTATCTGTACCAGTGTACATCCCCTAGTCTAACTGGATTTGTAAGGTAGGATTCAGATCATGATAGTGGGAGGGAAGAAGCATTTTAGAAGTAGAGGAAAGTTGCATGTTTCATCGTTGCTGTAGTGTGCCCCAACTGGCTGGTCTCCTCCCCACCACCCTTCTGTAAGGGGATGTCACTTCTCCTGCAGATGGAGGAGTTATCTCTTTTCAGACCTTGTCTTTCTTTGCTTTTACATTAGGAGTTGCTACCAGACATGAGTCATGCTGATATTAATTTCAAATTAAAACTCAGGCTATGCATGACCTCTTTAAATCAGCTATTTTCTAATTCATTTCTTTCAGCAGCAATTACGACTGATTGCTCCATTCTTATTGGACTAGCCATGATGTGGCTTAATTTTAGCTGAACCTTTTACATTTATAACTAGGGAATCTTTTCCACATAAATGTATCTATTTTTATAGCACTAAGGTAGCAGATTTGGAAACCCGACGTATAGTTCCTTAATGCATTGTGGAAGGCGGTGATGTGTTGACTCTGCAGCTGCATGTAGGCAGCTGTAACAAATGAAACTGTGTTCATTTAAAACAAAGGAACAGAGGATGCATGAAGTAATTTATTGACAGAACTGATGGGTGTTTGTGTACATGCAGAGAGAGAGAGAGAGAGGGAGGGAGAGAGAGAGAGAGAGAGAGAGAGAGAGAGAGAGAGAGAGAGAGAGAATAAACCAACATCCAGAGATCAGAAGCAAAATACTCTGATAAGATGTTCTCAAAGCCATATCAAAGACTGTGCCACAAACCCATCCTGGAAAGATTTTTTAAAAAGCCCAAAGGTTTCTTTTTCTTTTTTTGCATATTGAAACTAGAAAAGAAGCTACATTGATTGTTTTTAGTCTGTGACAAGGCTCAACCTTGCTGTTTGACACCGTGTGCTATTTAAGCCCATCCTTTACCATGTGACAGAAATCCATTTTAAATATTGTTTCGGAAGCCAGCTTTTTTGACTCTCCCCACTGCTGCCAGGCCTTATTTTGTGTGGGTGATGTACTGCACAAAATTGTCTATTGATATGAAGCAGGCTGTGGAATGATTTTTCAGCTTTGATCACTAGAATGAATCGATTTTTAACAAGCCCTCGGTACGGAAGCCGTCGCTGATGTTGTGTGTCTAACAACTTCATTGAAGGGCTGCATTTGATTTGCTGTTGCTAAGTGCTCTCTTTCCACAAGCTTGTCTGTGAAGACTTCCTCAACCAACTGAAGATCTTTGATGGGGTTTGAAAATGCTGTTAAGTGTTAATTACTGATTAAAAAATAATTACAGGCAGTATCCATTACACAGAAACATCAATTTGCCATTAGCTTTATTTGGAGTAAGCATGGAGAATGCAAATGAAACTCAAAACTAGTTTTTCCTCCCAAACAAGCTGATGAAAATTAAAAAGGTGTCGGTTCACTTTGAAAGTACAAGGTTGGTGGCAAAGTCTATTGTGGTGTTACTTTCTCTTGGTGCTTTTTTTTTTTTTTTTTGTCTTCAGCTGGTGGGGGCGATTACAGGGCTACACTGTTTTCACAGATGAACCAGGCCATAAAAAGTCTCCAGAACTCTTAGCATCTAAATATAATTGGTAACGCCACTGATTAAGCATGCCTCAGTTTTATGCTACAAGATGGACCAGTAGGTTAAACTGGACAATTAGCCATTGGCTTCTTATAGTAGTCAGACAGCTTTCAGTCTGCAGTAGAATTGTCCATCTCTCTTCATTTGAACCTTATTTAATTTCTATTGCCAGCTTAAAAGTCAGACTGGGTATGATATATATAAAGACCTTCTTTATTGGTAAACATAGTACTCATGTTTGAAAGATTGAACTCTTGAAAAGTATGATATGTGAATGTGGTGTCCATACAAACTGGGGGTGGGGTGGGGAATTACAGTCTCAGAAACCCACAGAAACTATTCTACCCTGTCCTTTAAGATCATTATGTTAGCATTGACTTGATGGCAGTGACTTTGGGAATACGTGGGTAAATCCTTACACAGTACTGGCTGACCCTGGAATATTTTTAAAAGAAAAAAATAATTCTTATTGACACCACTATTTTTTCATTGACATAATTTAATTACTTTCCATCTCCAAAGAGAAGTTGATGTTTTTAGCGAATAGATGTGTATAGGGACATGTATGTGTGCAGTAATTGCTCCGCAGATGAAGAGAGGGGCTCTTTTTCTCTACAGTAATAGCACATTTTACCCTGTATGTCAGGTCTCTTGACATTGTCCTTGTTGGTTTTTACTAAGAATATAATATCCTTTTAGATATATTGACAGCATGACTCCACAATATTCATAATTTCTTCTTTCCATTTAAAAATATAGTTTAACTTTTTCCCAATAATCTGGAGATTTTCATCTTGACCCAAGATTGACAATTTTAAGAGTACTTTTTGACAGCTGTTACTGTCAAGAATACAACAGAATCGATGATTAAAACTGGTTAAATCCAGGAAAACCAACCTGCCATAGCAAAGAAAAATTATATTTCTGGTTTTAGAAATAAATATGTCAAACTGAAATAATTGCATTTGTCCTTAGTCCACTTTCCTGAGAGGTTTGAGTTCCAGCTGCTTATCAGGAACTGTGCTGTCATGAAAGGACTGAGATCAGAAAAAGACCAACTATCCTGCAATTACCGAAGCATTAGCACCTCCTGGATCAGTCTAAAAATTCACTCCTACTAAAGTAGTATATGCTGCATATAAAAGGGAAAAAAATAACAAGGCCATAATAAACTTTGTAATTTATTTTACAGCCCAAGTAAAACATGAGTGGGAGCTGAATAATGTGAAAATTGCTTATAACTTTAGACTTACTTTTGCTTCTTTGCAATTGCTTCATCTTTTATGTGTTAAATTGACCAGAATGGGCCCATGTTTCTGGGGATTTCTATTCAATATAAGCTAGAGCACCAAATGTGGTAGGTAGCCCAAACATTATCCATTGACACTATTTTTCTTGTCAACCCTCATTTTGCTCTCCATTAATAAGTTTGACCAAAAGCAACAATTCTATAGGTTTCTGTATTTATTCTGTCTCCCTGGGTGGTCGCTGGGTTTCTGTATTCTTTTAAGAAAAGTCACATTTCATTAATAAAAATGTAAATAATTGTGCAAATGTTAGGGCTTGGTCAAGAGGCACTGTGTGGAGGGTTGGCTGTCTGTGTGTACTTCTTCAGGTGTGGGAGGCATGAAAGGTCCTCAGCAGGTTGGCTCAAGCTCGCCTTGGCTGCATGAAACAATGCTGAAGCATAGACCCCTTCATTTGCCATTGTCCGTTGCTAGCCACGTGAAAGTTCTTTCCATAGGTGCCTTCCGTCATTTCCTAGGTACTGCGATGAAGCAGAGGTCTGAGTGTACAGCTGCTAAATCAAAAGGTTGCTAGGTGCAACCCAGAAGCTTCTCTACAGGGAAAAGATGAGCCCACAAGCTTTCACAAAGTGTGTAGTCTTGGAAACCCTGCGGGTGGTTCTCTGCCCTCTCCGTGCACTAGGAGCGGTAATCAACATGAAGGTTTGGTTTGGGCAGGGTTATCTGTTATGTAGTCACTAACTCACAAATACTTTGTGATTTCTATCACTGTATCACCTCTTTGAATAAAATACAACCCTCCCTGTAAGACCTTTCATTTCCTTTTGTTCTTCTCTGGGAAAAAGAAAGGACTTTGTCTCAATTGCCACTGGTCTGAAAGCCATCTTTTCTTTAATAATTTTCTCAGAAAATACCCAAAGTTTCTATTACTTTTCTAAAATAGCAGTTTCATCTTCCTCTCTGGAAACATATTGGTATAAAAGATGCCTGACAGCTGATTAGGGAAGTGACACATATTTTACTTCTTTGCAGATGAAACCTTCTGAAAACACATTGACTTACTAAGGACAGTGACAGCCTGTCCAGCAAAAGTAATTGATATCCTTTCTGGTTACAGGAGAAGGGGAATGATGAAATAAGAAAGACCTTTCCCATCTCTTTATAGATGAGGGTGGGATGTTTTCAGATCATTCTGCCAGAGGAAAACTGTGTATTTTACCTTTACAGTGGGGTAAGAATAATAAATAAATTAATGTATGTAACACCATGTATCTTTGAAATAGATTACCAGCTAACTACAGAGAAATTGCAGTGTTTCATATTGACATATAACCAAAACCTTTCTACCTGTACCTTTGTTCAATTGTGACTGAATTATATGCTGCAGTGTTGGATCTAGTATGTTTAAGTGAAGTAGTCATAAGGAAGTTCACTGAATCTTATTCATTCATTTATTTTTACTTCCAACATGTATGAAATATGTATGACTGTGGTGCCCACTTCATAGAGATTTTGTTGTGAGGTTTATCTATAATCCTATGTGAAGAATTAGATAATTATTCGTCATTGTGAAGGGAATACTTTAAGAAAATATGGAGTTGCAACTTAGTGCTACAAAGAACCAAAATAATTATTAAATGGTAGTAATCCCTTTTTCTGATAAAACTATCACACTGCCTTACAAAACAGGAAAACGCTCACTATTCAACGTCAGAACTGTCACTAGTATCTCAATCCATGGCAAACCTGGGAACCAGGAACTGAACTATTTTGCCCCATTCCAATTTTTCTAGATACTATGGGATATACTAGAGCATTCTCATATTAAAACATTTTGCTATAAATAAGCCATTATGTGGAAGATGCCATTTGATCCGAGATGGCTGTGGGCATCTGTAGAAGTCATGCTTTGTTGACCTGTTCCATGCTCAGTCTTCAGAGAAGTAGAATATTGGTTATTTTTATAGATTATAGAGTTCCAAGCCATTGAGTGACACCTGCAAGCATCAATTCCATTATACTGATGGATTCCACAGCTAAGAAGTAGCTTTCCAGAGTGATGACTTTCTATGCTATTAGGTGATAGATCAGAGGCCACATCTAATTTCTGTTTTGTTTTGTTTTTATAATATAAGATAGTATGCTAAAAATGTCTGCATTCAAATATTCCTCATTCATCTCATATGCTCTCATGATTGTCCTGGTGCTTTCAGCCATGTGTCTATGTCATCACTAGATCATTTTTTTCTACCTGTGTCTGGCTTTGGGGAATCATTGAAGTGAGTAGATGCACATTTCATTAAATTTTGCCTTGCATTCTTGAACTTTTATAATAAGAGAAAACTTTTTAATAAATCTTGGGAGATCAAGAAATATGTTCAAATGAAGAGAGTACAACAGAGCAGCAAGCAGTGACGTCCCAAGGAATCCTGAAAATAGACTTCAAACTCAGACACCAGGGCTTGTCACTTCATCATACTCCATCAGAAAATAATCATAAGGGTAAACAGACAGACCTTAAACTATTTATAGGGCTTTCTGCTTCTTCTTCTTCTACTCCTCCTCCTCCTCCCCCTCCTCCCCCTCCTCCTCATCCTGCCTCCTCCTGTGGGGTGTGAAAACAAGGGAAAAGGGGAGACAGGGGAAAGGGGTGTGTGTGAAGCCAACAAACTCAGTGACAAAGCAGCAACAAGAGATCAAAAATTGATGCCCAAGAGGATGTAGAACACCTTTTGGGGTTTGATCAAAGTACTGAGAGGAATTCCTGAGAGCCAAATGAGGATCATATATCATAGTGGGACAGGAGGAAAGTAAAAGGAAAGAGAGGAAAGACATTTATAGAGGTATAAATATAGGCATGTATGTATGTAAATATAACAACAGAGATATAGTTCTTTGTACACAGTTACATGTTAAGTATCAAGGCAGCAGATGGACATTGAGCCTCTATCAGGTCCTCCCCCAACACAAGAACTCATTGTTCTAATAACATGGCATTGTGTGATGTTCACCTTCCAGAACATGATTGCTGAAGTCAAAATGGGTGCATAAGTAATTGTGATTCAGAAAGATGATGGTGCTCAGCTATTAGACGATATAGTGTTTGGGGTCTTAAAGGCTTGAAGTAGGGAAGCAACAAACCCCACAGCACACCAGCCTGTGTGATCTGAAGATGTCCATGGGATCAGGCATAAGAAACCCACAACAAACAATCATCTAGATGAGAATGAAGAAGGGGAGAGTGGAGACCTTGCCCTCAGAGAAGGGTCAAAAGAAGGAATGAACAAGCAAGGGTACAGTAGAGCACTGATGAAGCATAAAACATTCTTCTAGACCTTTAGTGCTTCCTCCTCCATAACCCCACCCCCCACTTTAATGATACCTGTTCTGTTTTACAAATCCTGCCTGACAGGAGCTCTTGACTCATGGAATCCAGGGAGATAACCCGCAACAGGAACAATAATGGGAGTATTGATACTCTGAAGTTAGGGGGGAAGAGGGGGGGGGAATGATTTACACATAACACACACACACCCTCACCACACATATACACAACAGGACAAACAACAGAAGTGTGGCTGAAGGGGCACAGCGGATGGTGTAAGGTATGAAAATAATAATTTATAAATTTCCAAAAAAATAAGAGGTCATGGGGGTGGGGGGTGAGGGAAAGGAGGAGTGGACACAAATGGCTCAAGTAGAAAGAAAATGTTCTCAAAATGTTGATGGCACCATATGTGCAAATGTACTTCACCCATTTCGTGTATGGATTTCTATAAAAACTGTAAGAGCTCCCAATAAAATTATTTACTTTTAAAATTGCATTTAAAAATTTATCATCATGCTAATAATAAATTTCCAATGGATAGTGCCTATCATCACGTGTTTCATATTATAAGTCATGAAATAGTTAATTAGAACATACGGAATATACACATATTGTGGTTCTCAGAGTACAATGGTGAAAATGTTTTCTATTTAATATTTTCCGCAAAATATAGTAGGCTATATCATTGCACCTGGTTTCTCCTTATTGTCTTATTTACTAAATGAGGAGCCTGAGAAGAGAAAATATTATTTATTTGACTAATGAAAATTCAAACAGCTAGACAGTGGCACAACCAAGACAACAGCCTGGATGTGATCAAATGCAATTATTGGTAGCTAGTAGTAATGCATAGTTTCTGTCAGGGTGATTGCTTATCTAAAAAAATCAAGGCTCTTTTTAAAAAAAGATTTTACCGGCATATAATTTACATATCATACAATTTAATCATTCAGTCATATTAAGAAGAGCTATACAATCCTCACCACAATCAATTTTAGAACATTTTCTTCTCATACTCATTATTGTTAACTCTCTCCATTTTACCACAGCTTCCCTGCCAAGTTTTTAGGTTGTATTAAGTCAGTTATTGTCTCAATAGCTTTATCCTGAATTTCATAAGCAGAAACTCCAAACAAAAAAACACACAAACACAAGCAAACAGCAAAAACAAAAAAACAACAACAATGGCAAACAGAGCAAAGGAAAACCTCAATCCAAAAGAAAACAAAATATTTAAAACTGAAGCAACTTTGAATTGGGTTAGAAGGGAAATCAAATGATAAAATATCACGTTTTAACCTAGCTATTTCTGCCATCATTGACTTTACAATACTTTCTGACAGCAAGGTTAATCACATCCCTGGATTAGGATCAGGGGGGATTCACTTTAGGCTTAGTCCGTGTTGGAGCCCTGCAAATGGATTTTGGGCTTTCATTGTCTTCGCATAGCCGCCTGCAAACTGTGTGTTCAGAATTTAAACTCTGCTACCATTCCTTCCTTATGATTTGAATTATGTTAAGTGCAATCCTTGGATCACAAAGGCTGGTATGCTTCTTCCATGTGGTCTTAGATGATGCCCCACTTACATGAGTACTTGTTTGAAAACAAGCCTTTAAAATGACAGACACTATTTATTTTGATAGCCAGGCACCATCTGTTCGTTTGCCACACTCTGCACTCCATGGACCTGTAGCTTCAGTGATGTCTTTTTGACTGCAGGTAGGGAGTAGAAGCCTCCCTCCTGGAACAATTGGGCTACACCATTCTTTTCTGATACTGTGAGCAGGTTATGTCCATGAAGAATTTTGCAAGTACTGTCTGTCCAGATTAACTCCCATCAAATTTCCAGATTTCCAATCTACCCTGGGCAGACTCAGATGTTCTGAGCAACTGCATGAGAAAACATGAATATGTAATTCTTGAACAAGAACAACGAGCTTCCATTAAATAACTTCATCTTTTCTAATGCCACTTACTGACTTCCACCACAGCAGTTTATAAAGCATCCACCCTCATGTTACCAATTGCCATTCACTGTATTTTTTTGCTCCCATAGGCTAGCAATGAAATTTCTATCGTTGTAAAATCTCAAAATAAATTATAGTTGAAAGAGCAACACAGTTTCCAATCAAAATTTCCCCAACCTTTGTATCCCCTTGTTTTGGTTGAAAATCAAAGAAGAGAAACTGTGTTCCCACTGGAGAAGCCACAAGGAAGGCTTTATGCAGAAGCCAAAGTTAAAATGATGCCAATAGGCAGATGAAACCCATGTTGGAATAAGAAAACTCTGAGCCAGGGCTCTTGCTGTGGCTTTAATGTAGCTCGGTGGTGCCCTAATTTTGCTGTCCTTATTACTGGGATTCCAGTTATTTATGAATTGAATTCCCATGTAGTTATCTTGCTGTTATTGTAAAATGCCACATGATATTTTGTGTTAAGTCAATAAATGCCTCATGCTACCACTGTATTTATTTTGGGTTTGCAATTTCTGTGCTTTTACCCTTTTTCTGACATTTCCCAAGTCTCTCCCTGCAAATCAGCTGGCCATGAAGCAGAGCTTCCTTTCAGCAATTGACAGTCTGCTGCTACAGACCCAACTACCAATTCACACCCCAGGGGACTGTCCACCCCACGAAGAGATTTGCTATCAGTCGTCTGACACTCGGGTTAGTGTAAAAATTACTCCTAGGATTTGGACTTCTTGCAGGTGACTCTTAGGGAAGCATAAAAATGTGGGTTGTTTGAAGCATGCGTTTTAAAAGAAAGAGAAGCCATAAGGCATTTGAATTGAAGAGACAGGGGCATTTCATAGAGGTGCTGTGGTAGATTTCTCCTTCAGTAGTTTTCAAATGTTTTTGATCAAGCTCTACAGTAAAACAGAGAATCTACCATGGGACTTCATATGTACAGGACCAGTGAAAGAAAGTTTTATTAAACAATACTTACCTTATTATAGGAGATTTCAAGTTATAATTACTAAAAAGTTAAAGAATGGTACTCGTACAAAAGTGGGATGAACACGTGAAAGATATAATATATTAAGTATATTATTTAATGAGAACCACTGTCTTTGAATTACTTAAAAAATTAATTGAGGGACTACATGTTTAGAGGCAATTTAATAAAGAGGTGCCAAGATAGCATTACTAGGTTTGATATATGAAAATTGTTTACTGTACCACAGGGCATTCATCATAATCTTTAGGATTATCTTTTTCACAAGACAGAAATTAATTCCATCAATACTAGATAAGATATAGATACTTATGTCTATCAATACTAGATCCAAGAATTAACTAGTAGTTTCACTCCCATCATAATTGAAAATTGAATATAATATATTTTTCTAAATAATCATTGGATGATTCTATTAAGTAATGCCCCCATATGGCCTTAAAAGGCATACCACTCTTCTTAAAGGCAAAACCTTATCTCTTCCAGCTTTTTAGTTTTTCTTAATAGTGTACATTTTGATAATTTCTCCTACATTGTTTCATTTCCTTTTTTTTTTTTTGGTCACACAGGCAGATCTCATTTTTTTTCCCTCAAGCCACTAGTAGGTCACGACCCACTTTAAATAGCACCATTCTAATGTATTACTAGGACACTTTCAAATACTCCCAGGCAGGGCGATTTCCCCCCTCAGGATTGGAAACCAAAGACTAATATGAAGGGAGGGGGTGGGGGGAAGACAAACTGAGAAAGCCTTCACTATTTTTTTTTCAGGGATGTCATCATTCCATGAAATGATGACTTTTTAATAAATGTCATAATTCTTTTAAACAAAGCACATTTTTGTTTTAGATTGCAACTAAAAAACCCAAAACTCTTTTCCTTTTGATTAGAAAACTTCATCTCAGAAAATTAGACCTGCCTCATCACCCAGTACGTTCCATAAGGAGGCGCCAGGGTGTAAGCCCTCAAGGCAGGGAGAGGAAACCCCATGGAGAGTAACAGCTACCGCAGGGAGGACCCTGGGCAAAGCACTTGTCCTTTGGGTCTGAGTTACCTCTTCCTTAAAAATGGGAGAGAGCTACTATGAGGATTAAAGCATAGGCTACAGATGAATGTCTTTTGTGAGGCTGAGATGCTAGTGAAGAACATACAGTAGTTTTAATATTCCTGACACTCTATCTAGTGCATGCTCCTCCATTTTTGATTTCCTTCCAACATAAAAAAAAAACTCTAAATGTTGACCTATTTGTACATCTATAGAAATAATTGAGAGCATGGATAAGGCATTCTTTAACAGCAGCTGGGCAATTGTATGCCTTATCTATATTTCTATATAGATATACCTATAGGTATCTATATAGATACCTATATTTCTAAATTAAAGTATATAAAGATGTGATAGCTGTTATTCCTAATAGATCATTAGTGAGAAATGCGCCAAAATTTACAAATTAAAGAACACCATTTGGATAAAAAGTGCTATTAATATGTAAGGCTGTCCACCTGTGGAGGCTTCTAATTATGCTTTCCATGCATAAAAATAATGCAACTAGAAAAACGGATAAATGGCCAACAGCTACTTCCCTGCTGATTACACAAAATTTCATTAGAGTAGAACATTTAACAATTTAATTTTCAAGCTCTCTCAGGAATAATCTGTAAAATGTTTTGCTTAGGTCTCTTTTCAAGCACAACGTTCTCAGCTTAAATAAAAGGTACATCACGCTTTTGCCATAAGCAAAGTTCAGTCATTAAATCGCAAGAGACAAGCACGAAGATGACAATAAAGACAAAGGAAATAAACACAACCTCACATGCCCTTCCTTCATCTTCTCTCCTCCCCCTCCCCCCACCCTTCCCCACCCCCATCTTAGAAAGAATATATACTGAGATGGAAAGAAGGCGGTTGTATTGCAAAGGTTACTTTCCTGATTCCTAAGAGATAAGTTAGTAAATTCCCTATAAGTATTAGTGAAATTTTTTCTAGGTGTATTTATGCCTGTTTCAAAGTGCTTCAGACATTTGCAGTAATGGTTCTCCTGAGTGTTATCGTTTTCAGTGGTTTCCTCCAGCCCTGTCTCCTACCCTCATACTTCTGACTACAGTAGAGAGAATGAGAAAGATTCATTTAGGGACTGATGTGTCTTTTTTTTTTTTGAACTTGGCCACACTCCCGTTGTTTAATGGGAAAACCAGACTCCAAATGGATTGCCCGGGGACCTCTGCCAACATCCAGGGATGGGAAGGCAGAGCCTGCATCTGAGAGCCAGCATCATGATAGCCCATGATAGCATTCCCATGTTCGTGCTTATGGATTTGATGTATGAATCCGAAAAAGTTTGTATGTTGTTATAATCCCAGGAATCTTCCTGTAGGCTCTCCATCATAAAGCTTAAACGTCTACCCCATTGTATGATACTTCCTCCTGCTCAATTCTGGAGGTATTATTCTTTTCCCTCTCAGGATACTGGAGGAAGATTAGTTGCTTCATTTGAAGCTGGAGAAACAGATAATTCCTTTTTTACTACCAACCTATCCTGATTCTCCCTATCTTGATCATACTTCTCCTTTCCCCTTACCCTTGTTTCAGGCACAGCATGCCCTGCACATCCTCCTGCCCATGCAGATGAAGAAACTTAATGGAGCCAACATCATGGATTGGGCGTTTCAGCCCTGGCTCTTGCCAGCTGCAGGACCTCACCATTTTGCTCAATGCTTGTAGGTCACCTCCTGCTCTCTAAAACAGAGTTAAAAGCTGTTGGGGAAAGAAATGAAATAAGGCATTTGAAATGAATATTTCATTCCTAGGCACTGTTGTTATCAAAACGGTATATGCTGCCCAGAGATATAGTTCATAATAAACCCATTCACAAATCCAATAAATCCTGAACAGTAAGCAAAACATACGGTGCCCAAAATAGATCCACAGTGAGGAGAAGGGAGGTGGGGAGGTGAGAGGTAAGGAGTGGACTATTTAGCACAAAAATCCTGCAAAGGGCCCTTGGCCATGGGAGCATTCAAGAAAGGCCTGTAGGAAGTGGAAGAGACACGGTGTGTGTCAGGTGGCTATCCGGGGGTAGAAGCTTTGGATTTTTCAAATACAATGAAAAGCCCATCCCCAGTAAATGCATACAGCGTCCTATTTTGCCACTGCCCTCAACTGCTTGCTTCCAAAGGCACATCTATGAAGAACTGTTCCACAGGAGTGCCAAGCCTAGAATATTTCGGCTTGTCTACTGAGCGCCACTCTGTGGATTTTAACCCCCAACTTTTAGAGCAGTAGTTCAATGCTTCACCTGCTGTCAACCAGAGATGCCCCCCTGTCTTTACCCGCTCCCTTTTCAAAGCTCCTAAGAAAAGCACTTCTCTATTCCAAGTGTTGCTGCTTTTGACGCTCTCCTGCCTTTCTCTTTGCTCTTCTTGCCCTCTCCCCACCATTAAGTTAATTTAATATGCTCAGATGTTTTCTGAGCTAGGTTACAACCCTCACAGTTGCTGAGTTAGGCAGAATTCAATCCAGAAACTTGACAGAAAAAGCTGAGATTCCCACACCAGCATTTGTGAACCCCTCATCCTTCAGTTTGGAGGTTTCAAATGAAGCCCGTTTGTTTCACACTTCACACACATGTTTAAAGCTAGAAGGGGCTACCCCAATCGGACCTTTTTTTGAAGTCTTCAAAATTGAATTGAAGGGAGCCAGTCAGTGACTGTTCTCATTTCAGCTGAATTTCCCATAGGAGGGCCCAGGAGAATGGGGGATCATGGTTTATGTCATTTGATGAAAATGAATCCATGATGATCTGTGGTTTAAAGCAAGATAAATTTTCCCATTAAGGCAAACAGGTCTTGTGTTAAAATCTGACACTTGACTGCAGCTCCCTGCTTTACTTCTTCGTGGATTGCCTTTTACAGAACAGCAAAAACATAGTCCGACTTTTTCTTTCTTGACAACCCACAGGATCACCTATATTGAAGAGAAAGAGAGTTATTTTGGGTGAGGAAATGGGGAAATCTCTTGAAATTGGACCACAATTCAATTATCTAGAAGATTAAATGATAACTGCCTTTGGGTTTCCAGAACATCTTCCGTTTGCAAATAGAAATATTTCAAATTACAAGATTGCAAATAAAACTAGCATGTTACTTTTTTAACATCATTTACTTTGGACAAATAGACTCAACCTTCGTGATTCAGATGGGGGGGGGGCGGTGGATAGACAGCTTGCCTCACACCATCTAGCGCTGCCTTATCAGAAACCTCTAATTTCACTGTCATTTCACAGGAAAGAAGAAATCATCCTGCTAGTAACAAAAATATTTCTGATTTTGATTGTTCTTCTAGTTAATTTTGTGTTCTAATGGCAGCTGTGTTGTTGACAATACCTGTTTCCTGATCTTCCCTTAATTCTTTCTTGATGGAGAGAGATTGAGGACGATGGGAAACTGTCTGACACCTCTGACACCTTGGACTTTACCTTGAGAGTTGCTCAGTAGCATAGGCGTCATGAGCTGTGCTGCGAACCAAAAGACCAGCAGTTCAAATCCACTCCCTGCTTTGTAGAAGAACGCTGAGGTTTTCTGCTTTACGATTTAGTGTAAGACATCAAAAATAATAATAATTTATAAACTATCAAGGGTTCATTGGGGGAGGGGAAAAATGAGCAGCTGATACCAAAGGCTCCAATAGAAAGCAAGTATTTTGAGAATGATGATGGCAGCACATGTACAAATGTGCCTGACACAGTGTATGTATGTATGGATTGTGATTAGAGTTGTATGAGCCCCCAATAAAATGGCTTTAAATAATAATAATGATAAAAGAGCTGCCATTAAAAAAGATTTACTGCCTCATAAAACCACAGGGGCAGTTCTACTCTGTTTTTCAAGGTTGCTATAAGTTGCTATAAGTTTTCTCAAGTTGGTGACTGTTTACTAATTGAATGAAAATTTAATCACCCTCTCTGGACAATATTTGTTAAGTGGTAAGAAACCCTATTTGTGCAGTTGCTAAATCTCTCCACTATTAATCAAGAGGTCAGCAACTTGAAATGAGAACGATGTGGCAGTGGTTTCCATGAAGACTTACACCATCGAGTGTTACTGTTGTGCTTAGGTGACCATGAGTTGTTCACTTCTGTGCCACAGACAGTCCTGCTGCAGGTTCAGTGACATCATCACAACTGTTGGCTTGTGAGAGCCCATTGTTGCAGCCACTGTGTCAATTCATCTCGTTGAGGACTTTCCTGTGGTGTTTGCACTGCCCCTCCTTTATCAAACAGGAGGTTCTTCTCCAGAGACTTACAGCTCTTGAAAGCATGCCAGAAGTATGGAGGTGAAGTCTCATCATCCTCACTAATCATTGACAGATCATTCTCACTAACTTCAAGACAGATTTGATGGTTCCCTCTGTGGTATTTCAGCATTATTCACCAACATCACAATTCAAAGGCATCGACTTTTCTGCCACCTTCCTTTATTCATTGTTCAACGTTCACATGCATATGAGGCAATTGAAAATGCCATAAAAAGGGTCAGCCACACTATAGTCCTCAAAGTGACATGAAACCTTGCTCTTCAGCCCTTTCAGTGGGTCGTCGGCAGCAGTGTTGCTCCATGCACTCTGCCATTTGATTTCTTGGCTACTGTTTCCCTGAACATTGAGTGTAGATCCAAGTGAAATGGAATCCTTGAAAATATCTGGTTAGCATGATGTTGTTACCAGTTGTGAGTATCTGGTTTTCTTGTCATTGAATTGCAATCTCTACTGAAAGTTGCAGCCTCTGATTTTCAACAGCCAGTGTTTCATTTCATCCTCCTTTTCAACAAGCAGCCATCTGTCATATGCAGATGAAAGGTGGGAAGCCTTCCTTTAATTCCAATGTTGCCATCTTATTCGCAGAGTTCAGCTTCTCTGATTATTTGTTTAGCAGGCAGATTGAATAGGTATGGTGAAAGACTATAACCATGACATACACCTTTCCTTATTTTTAACTGTGCAATGTTTCCTTGTTCTGTTGTTCTGTCTCTTGATCCACGTACAGATTCCACCTGTGCCTAGGGGTTTTTGAGGCTTCAGGCTTTGATCTTCATCAGCCATTGCTTCCAGTACTCACTTTTATTTCGTAAGCAATATTCTGTGGTCTGCATATCACTGGTTATTAATAAGCCGTCCACCAATCCTGGCGCCTTGTTCTTCTTTATATACTGTGACTTTTTAAATTATTTGCATAGCATATAGATTGAATAGGTATGCTAAAGTTATTCTATTTCGATATATATATTTCCTGTTTTTAAACATTGCAGTATTCTCTTGTTCTTTTCAAATTACTACCTTTTGTTTCATGTATAGATCCTAAATGAACACATTTGAGTGTTCTGGAAACTCTATTCTTCTCAATGTTATCCATAGTTTGTTATGGTCCACACAGTGGAATGCCTCTGCAGAGTCTTAAGACATAAGGAAATCTTTTTCTGGTATTCTCTACTTTCAACTCAGATCTGAGTGGTATCAGCAATGATATCCTTTCTTAATGATCCCTTTGGAATAGGGCAGGGGAGTTTGGGGAGGAAAGAGAAACTAGTAATGATGAATATGAGAATGAAAAAAGTGTTCTAAGATTGTGCTCATGATTGTACATAACTATTCTTGATGTGATTGAACTATTGAATTATATGCCAATAAGACTGTTAGGAAAAAATGACAATGCTATCTTTTCTGTCATCTCTTTTGAATCTGGGTTGAATTTCTGAAGCTCTGTGTCATTGTCATGCTGCAACTATTGTTGAAAGATCTTTAGTGATGTTACTTGTTTATGAAATAAATGATATTGTTCAGTAGTTTCCACTTTATGCTGAGGCATCTTTCTTTGGAATGGGCACAGATTTATATCTCTTTTGTCAGTCAGATTAATATATCGCAAATTTCTTGGCTCAAGAAAGTAAGTGCGGGGCTGAGCCCCGGTGGCGTAGTGGTTGTGCGTGGGACTGCGGCCCAGTGGGTTGGAGGTTCAAATCCAGCAGCAAGGTTGGGCCTTATACTCCCACCACCAGAGGGCAATGAGGCCAAAAAAAAAAAAAGTAAGTGCTCCCAGTGCTTTGTCAGTTTATTTAATAATTCCAGTTGGTATTACATCAATTCTTACACCCTTGTATTTTGCTAATTTTTTCCATGAAATTGAGCATCTTCCCTCAATACGATTGCTTCTTGATTATCATGAGATATTTGAATGTGCACCAGTTATTTTTGATAGTTACATGGTGTGTTTCTTCAATCTTTTTTTCCTTTCTCCATTGCTCAATATTTTATTCATGAAATCTTTCACCCTGTAATTCAAGGCTTGACTTTTTTTTTTCCTGCAGTTCATTCTGCTTGTTCTACTGAGGTATACTGAGCATGTTCTCTCTCTTTTTGGCTTTTTAATTCCAGATCTTTAGACATTTCACTTTGTCTCCTTGATCTGCCTTCTGAAATTTTCAGGTCAGTTCTTTTACATAATTTCTTCCATTTGCTCAAGCAATTCTACATTGAAAAGCAAATTGCAAAATTTCTTCTGATGTCTACTTTTATATGACCTTTCATTTCAAAGATCATTTCTTTTTAATGACCCTTTTGCTTTCATCATATATTTCTATACTCATGTATAAGCCAAGTTTTTTTGCACATTTTAAATGCAGTTTTTATGGTCGAATTAGGTGCCTTGGCTGATATTCGGGTCGGCTTATATTCGAGTATATACAGTGTCATGTTCTTGATGCCATCCCACAGCTCATTGTGTCTTCTGTCCTTAGTGTCTAGGGTGTCAAATCTGTATTGAGATGTTTTCTAAATTCAGATGAATTATCGTCAAGGTTGTCTTTAGGGTTCTAGAGACTTGTTTCCATTTTCTTCAACTGAAAACTGATATAAGCGATGGACGGTCTATTTCACAGTTGGTCCCTACCTTGTTTTTACTGATGATGTTGAACGTCTCCATTGTCTCTTTCCACAAGATGTGATCACTTTGATTCATATGCATTTCATTTTTGAAAGTCCACGTATAGACTTGCTCTTTATATTGTGGGGAAGTAGTGAAGAAGTAGCTGGTCTTAAAAAGTTCCTTGATGACCTTTAGTTTCATTTCTTATCACCAAAGCCATAGCATCCAACTGCTCTTCCTTTCTCTTTATGTCTAACATTTTCATTCCAATCACCAATAATTATCTATACATATTTATTGCATATTTAATCATTTTCAGACTGAAGAAGCTGGTGGATTGATTCAACTTCTTCATCATTAACTTTAATGATTCATACACAAATTTAAATATTTGTTATATTAGCTATTTATACTAACTATATATAGTATGGAAAACCAATTAGGGCATTCTCCTCTGTCCTATAGGGTCACTACAGAAGTTTTATCAGTTTTATCACAATAAAACTGACAGCAATAGATTTGATTTGGATTGAAATGTATTCCGCAGAAGGTCAAAGGTTGGATAGGTTGGCTTAAACACACATTACAGGACTAGTGAAACAATCCACTAAATGAGAAGGAACATGGAGGCAGAAACCAAGTACAGGCATGGAGACAATCCTACCCACCCCTCCTCCCATCTGAAAACCCTCTAGAACAACTCTTCGCTTCCTAGAACTAGTATACACTTGAGTCTATGAAGCCAGTTCTTGGCTTTTCCTTTATGTTTCGTCTCTTAAATCTCATATAAGAGGAGGTACGGTGGTGAAGTGGTTACAAGTTGGTCTGCTACTCAGAAGATCAGCCCAGGTGGCATAAGTGGTTGAGTGCCGGACTGCGGCCTGTGAGCTTGGCATTTCAAATCCAGCAGCAGCTCTCAGGAGCAGCACTGGGTAGCACCCACGACCACCAGAGGCAGTGATGCCCCTCCCCGCAAAAAAAAATCAGCCCCTCTTAGAAAGAGGACATTGTCTACTCTTATCAAGAGTTAAAATCTCAAAAACCCAGTTTCACCCTGTCTTAAAGGGTGACAGTAAGTCAGCATCAACTTAATGACACCAAGTTTGGTTATATCTCAGGTATGTTGACAAAGAGACTTAAAGTAGGTGCTTTTAAAATGTTACTAGGAAGGGTGGGACAAAATATGTTATCAATAAAATCAGTATTAGTAATAGTAGAAATTGCCTTCTTTAAAAGTACAATAGAATTAAATGGCTATTCTTTTGGTCTCTGAAATACTTTGTTGTTTTTTTGTACTGTAGGTTCTCATGATAGGATACATATGTCAAAAGAAGACAGGCTATGTAGATGACTACTAGGTAATCTAGCCACACGGTTGACACGTGTTTATTTTTAGACTTGAGTGGCATGGTGTGGTCTCAGGATATGCTCCAAAGTACTGAGTCCTGCAGACACAGAGGGGTTTGTGAATTTTCTATTTTGGAAGCAAAAGTAGGGTTTCTAATCAGGGCAGAACCTTTTAAAATCATTCGATTGATGCCTGTGTATTTAGGGGAAAAAGAAATGAGGAGAACATGAATAGATTTCCTGAGAGACTTAGAGTGAACAGTGATTAAGCTTAGAACATAAAATTACCATTTATGATTAGTTCAGTTCAATTAATTCCATCCATCTATCCATCCTGTAATTCATTTATTCAATCAAGCAGCATTTATTGAATAGCCTATTTTGTGTGCAGCTCTGGGCAAAGCCCTGGCAACACTGGGATCAAAGACACCATCACAGATTTCATCGTCATGTGGTTAAGGCATAAATGTCATTATAGTACCTGAGGGCGGCGCGAATTTTATGCTAGAGAACAACAGGGGATCTGTGAGCATCGCATGCTAGCAAGTAGTGCAGGCTTTTCATCACTGTCACACGTCACACGTTGACCACACGTCAACCACACAGTAGACAAGTCAGCAAAACTTAAACAGCGATCAAAGCACAGATTCCAGAAAAACAGTTCCCTGTCTTCAGGGAGCTTCCAGTTCCTCTCCCTCACATGTTAAATGTATTTTCTCTGTGTGCATTTGTTTTCTCTGGAAAGTTTATATTGAATATGAAATAACATTGAACAAGTGAAGTCAGGTCTCGAATTACTTTTTGCTAAAAAGAAACTCCTAACATCCATCCTACTGTTGCCCCTCTGTCAGAGAATATCATCCCTCTCACAAATTTTGCTCAATGCTGTGTTCAAAAGTCACCCCGAATTAAATACAATAAGAAAAACTGGCCAAAGTTGGCTGCCTCGGACATGTTCATAAATTTTTCTATATTATCTTTGAAATGCTGTAATCCTGTTTGTCCCAAGGAAGCTCGTACATTTCTGTCTTAATTAAATCTCTCAAACCATGCAGGTTTCTAAGGAAGTTAATCCATTCATTCAGGTGTGAAAGGCCGGAACCTATTTACATATTCACAACTCTGATAGCTGTGTTTTGGGTAAAATAAATTTATTTCTGAGTTGTCTGGGCTCTGAAGATATTGCAATTACTCTTGTATATTCAAGCTTTCTCCAAAAAGACTCATTCATGGGGAGTTCTGAAAAATACTTGAAATTTGAAAACAGATTGTAAGCTCTTAGGGCAAGAACGATGCTCTGATTTTGGTTCACTGGACTACTTTAAAAGTGCTATACGTGCCTAAAGCACCTATAAATATGTAAATAAAAATAAAATGACTTGTGCAACTGAAATAAAGGAAAAAAGTCTCATAAGGGGACCTTTTTGTGAGAAAACAACTGGACATTAAAAATGCAGCATTAGAAAAAGAATGTTCTGGGGCTGAGCCCCGGTGGCGTAGTGATTGTGCACGGGACTGCGGCCCACCAGGGACGGAGGTTCAATTCCAGCAGTGGGGCTGGGCCTCCTACTCCCACCACCGGAGAGCAGTGATGTCCCCCACCCCCAAAAAAAGAATGTTCTGGATTTTAAAAGTCTTAAGTTTATTTTTATCATATATATATATATATATATATATGTGTGTGTGTGTGTGTGTGTGTGTGTGTGTATTTAAGTTTATTTTCTTGCAAGCATCACAATGCTTTTCGTTTGACGTTACAGCAATAGTCTGAGAATAAAGAGGCTACTAGGGCACCAGTACTTCAATATGTGACAGGTAGAACGATGATGTCACCAAATTACCTTTGCCATCACTAATGGTAGTGAATTGGTAGACTTCTCCAGGAACCAATGAGGAAGCAGAATTCAGAAAGGAATCAAATAGATACACTATAGCACTGTGCATATGTGAAGTACTGTCCCATGGACACAGGCACAGTAACAGGTGTGAGGATGATACAGGGTTCAGCATTGTTTCATTCTGCTGCTTATGGGGTGGGTGTGATTTGGAACCAACTCTAAGACCCCTAAGCACAGAATCAACATCCCATGGGCACCAGTTCTCAATGGGAAAAAAAATGGTACAAGAGCTCTGAGAATTTTGTTGTAAGCAATTTTGTTTTAAACACTAGGACAGTATTAAAGGCAAAGCAGAGAGGTAGCCATGCTGATGAAAGAAAGACAGAAACCAGAAGAGTCTACTATCTGTAAAGAAGAGTCTGTTTTTCAGATCTGAAATGCAAAAAGCAATTATCTTTTGAATAGAAACAAGGACAGATCAGCAAGGACGAGTGTAAGGGAACAGCAAAAGCCTGTGGGTGATCAGAAAGGCCAAGATACAAAATGAGTTCCAATTAGAGCAGGTCACTGAGGAGAAAGGAAAAACCTTTCATAACTATTTGAAACAAGAGCTAAAGTGAAAGGAAGTACTGGCTCTCCAGTTAATAAGGAGAGGCCAAGACAACAAATAACATGACACAGAAAAGTGCTAGGTTTGATATCTATTTATTTTTAGATTATAGTCAAGGAGGGAAAGAAAACATTAACAAGAAACTGTGACTACATCCTGTAAAAGGTTCAGAATTGATCACTAAAGGATATGATAAACAAGACGACTCAGTTTAGCTAAATGAAAAAGAGAGATTGCCTATGAGTAAGATGACAAAGAATATGATTTCTGAAGGTCATCCTAAGTGTTATTGGCATATGCTTAAGTGTAACCTAAAAGACTGTCTATTGTTTAGCTGAGGTTGATCTCTGTAGAACTAGTTCCAGGCCTGAAGGTGCCCAAGAGTCACATTCTCTGGATTCCAGAAATTTCTATCAGACCAACACCTTTCAGCCTTTGTTTGTTTGTTTGTTTGTTTGTTTTGTTCCACATTCTTTTTTCTCACTGCCCCAGGACATTCTCTGTACCATCCTCACAACTGTTACTAAATCTGTGTCCATGAGATAGTACTTCAAATATGCACAGTGCAGTAATGTGTCTGCCTGAGAGTCCTGGAGGCTGGGGACCTTCTGGTTCTTCAGGGTGGCAGAGGTTGTGGGGTATGTGCTCTACCAAGTCCGTCGAACTTTCTCTTTCCTTGAGTCTTTAATTCTCTTTGTCATTCTTTGCTCTAATGAAGAAAGATCCATAATAGCATCTAAAAGTGCATCTGAAGCCCAAATGTTGTTATTTAGAAGGAATATGTTGACCATTTACATTCAAATCCAGCAATCAAGTACTGATTAGTAAGGAACACTTGCTTATCAATAAAAAACTAGATAAATTAATTTCTTCTTTAAAATTTACTGTATTTTAAACTAAATAAAAATTGTGCGTGTTTATATTTTCTTTAAATTATTCTCGATTGATAGAACGCAATGATAAGGTTAATAATGATTTTTGTCTCAAATTATCAGACACTCTAAGATAGCATGACCAGTGATCCCAAGGCCTTTCAAAATGATTTTTTTCCATAAATATTTATTAAGCATCTCATATGAACATATAACCATTTTATTGAGCTGTTGAACTTAATATGACATCAGTAAGAAATATTTCTCTCATTTTCCGTCTTCTCCTTAACCACCCTGTGTGTCTCCCTGTAGAGCTTCTTCACCTGAGGGGTAGAAGAGTGTGGGCCTGCAGCTGAATGAGGATATCAGGTCCTGGGCCCACGCATGTGGACAGGTTACTATTCTGAATCGAGCTGATTTTGAGTAGGAGTAGAAACCTCAGCCTTATCACTGTAAATGTAATCCATGTGGAAATAGCATTGTGTTGCAGAGGCCATATTACCATAGGGTGTGCTCTCCCTCATCACTTCAGAATTATGAGAGGAACAGATGAAACAAAGATTTCCACAAATGGGGGAAGATGGACAACATGTAACATTCCTGTAACAGCCACAGAACCAAGAAAAGCCTGGGACTCCCCACTGCACAGTGTTTTAGTATCATTCCCCATTTTCCACAACCATGCTCCTTTATATCAAAATCAACCCGTCCGTTTTTAGAACTCTACATAGGTGGGTGCTGTGAGGTACGCCAGGAGCTTCTGATGCCAAACTCCTAACTCACAGCCCTTGCGTGAGAGAAGGACGAGGCTCCCGTAAAGGTTTGCTCTCTCAGAAACCCTTAGCAGTGGTTCTGCTCCATTCCACGTGGCTGCTGTGAAGTGCTCTTGATTCGGCTCTAACTTGTAATGGCTGTCCAGACACCGCGCTCTTCTACTGACGTATCCAAGCAAAGGAGGTGTTGTCTCACCCTTCTTTCTTCTAAGGAGCATTCTGCCTGTACTTCTCAGCCGGACTTGTTTGTTCTTTGACAGTCCACGGCACTTTCATATTCTTCGCCAGCAGAGGAACACAAATTTACAAAATTTTCTTACGTCTTCCTTGTTCGGTGTCCAACTTTCACATGCACTTGAGATAAATGAAGATGCTGTTTCATAGGTAAGGCATACCACGTACGATAAAACAAAAACTACAACCACACTCAACTGCCCCGAAGTGAATTCCCACTCATAATGAATCTGTCAGACCTTCTCTGTTTTCAAGACTGTAGTTACGGGAGTTGAAAGCCTCAACTTGCTCCTTGAGAAGCTGGTCGTTCCAAACTGCTGACCTTCCAGTTAGCAGCACAATGGAAAATCTGCTCTACCATCAGGCTCTCTCATTTTGTACTTTAGGGTATATGATAGGGATGTATGTACGTTTTCTTAGGAGCCATAGCTATGGAAATTCCCTTAAGCATAGTTCCCGGATGTCGTTGCTCCTACTACTCATTGCAGCTGGGGTCCCTTTACCTGAGAGGCAGCCGTTTTGAGGAAGAGCTGTCAGGCTGAAAGAGCTGCTGTCTTCTGAAGTTTCTCCCAGCTTCACAACATTGACAGAATCGAGGCTGCCCTGCCCACCTCCAGGCCCTGCAAATGAAGATGGGAAATGGGCTGGGCAAAAGTTTCCTAATATGCCCAGACATCAAATATATGTACTTCCTGCTGGAACACCTATTCCTCAGGGTCTCTGTTTTTGAGTTAATCACATATTTCTTGCAACAGGAACTAGTGCTCATCAACTTGTTCTTGATACATAGAGATCTGTTCATGAAAGGCCAAAGTTATTGACTGCAGTCCTTTAACTTTACAGATTTTCTTAATGTGCCATCCCCCTGGTGCTTTCATTCAAGAAGAACATCCCATGTTGAGATATTGCACATCTGTTTGATCTCCTTTTTCTCAGCTATCCACCTTTAAATCTCATATATGAAGGCTATTTTAAACTACTGAAGTCTTGGTAATTCCCATTATGTACAACAATGCAGAATGTCTTATTCATGTAATGCCAAAGGTTACAGTCTACTGTATTTTTCCAAGCCTATACACATAGTTTGTCTACATTAAATGTTCTTTAGTAACAGGATTTTACAGATAAGTTTCTTTTGGGGTCCATAGACAAACAGAATGAGGTCGAAATGGTTCCTATCATCTGTGCTGCTGGTCCCACATATGCATATGGTACTTGTATATAAGAGTGTTTATGTCCTCTGGCTGGATATGGTGGTCTGATACATGAGACAAACACTCCATTGACTCATGGATTATATGTATATAATATATAATATATATATTATATAAATATATAAAATATATTTATATAAAATATTTCTATAAAATATAATATATATATATAATCTCTAGCATAAGAAGCAGAAGATTTTGGCACCAGGTGTGCCTATTATTAGCAGAAATATCACATCAACTGCTGTATATCTTGAAATCAATCTCAGAGGTTTTAGTACTCATCTCAGAACTTGGGTGGCGCTAACTTTTCATGGTCTCCTCTTCTCTGGACTGTTCCACTTGAACCATGACAGTTTATCTCTGATTTATTTATCTGAAGATTCAAACAAAGTAAAGGAGGTTTCATTCTGTGTCTGACTTGGTTAGTTATGTTTCACGATTCAGAACTCTAAACTATATGACCTTTGTTCCTACGTTACTTTATTTTCTTAAGTAAAGAAGAAAATACCCACAGAGGAAAACTTTCTGAACAAGGCTGAATTCTCTCTCAACTTTTATACTCCAACTACCATGTTTAGAAAATCAAATGTAAAACCCTAAGAAATATTATCAGTAAGGCACTGACATTTCTTGAGTGTGCTTGCTGTATTAACTCATTAGATCAACTTTTCCTCTGATACTGTGTCATCCCCCATTTCAAATTAAATCCAGTGTGAGAAAACTGGAAAGCAATATTTTAATCCTGGAGTACTGATTTCATTAAAGATATTATATTTGGGAATCCAACCTTGTCATCCCAAGTTTGTCTCTGAGATGACATTGATGAAATTGCTTCTGTCATTAGAAGTCAGATCGAACACGGTTGTCACTCCCAGAGACATTTGAGTGCTGAGTCATAGAAAGAGACCTTATAGAAGGACTTACAATTCATGGATACCAATTCAGAAGATTGCATTGGGCCATAGCACAACATGCAATTAAGTAGCTTTTGAGGTTTTCCATAGCTATTATTTTAATCCTATTCTCAGCCCAAATTTTGTCTATATTGGCCATCTGGGATCTCAAATAAAATTCATAATGCACTTACTAATAATTGACATCTACTATGATAAATATTTCACATGCATTATGTCATTTGCTCCTCACAACATCTATTTAAAGTAATTAATATTTTACATATGAAGATTTTGAATGTTTGAGAAAATAACCATCTTGTTCGACATGTGAAAGTTTTTGTCATGAATAGAGAGTTGGAGCCTGAGATTTCTGACTTTAGAGTCAGCAGTGTTTGTTTCAATACTACTAAGTTGGCCTACAAAGATCCCTGGTGGCACTGTGGGATAAGCATAGGACAGCCAATGTCAAGGTTAGTAAGTCAAGTTCACCAGCTGCTCTCAGTGGAAGGAAAATGAAGCTCTCTGCCCTCATAAAGATTGACAGTCTTAGAAGCCTGATTTAGAATCCCTACATGTGGGAACACACTTGTTAGCCCTGGGTTTGGTTTAGGTTTGGTTAATATATCTTTGGAACCGGGTTGTGTTCTTTTGTGTTTTCATTTCCTGGGATCATCATCATCTGTATTACATTACAAAGGCTGCCAAAACAAGTCTCACAAGTTAGGTGGCTTAAAATGAAAGAAATGTATTGTCCCACTCTTCTGTTGTTGTTAAGTGCTGTCCTGTCAGTTCCAACTCGTAGTGACCCAGGGTATAGCAGAATGGAATATTGCCAATCTTGTGCCATCCTCACGATGGTTTGAGGCAAATGGGTCAAACCATCTCCTTGTGGGCTTTCCTCTTGTTCACTGCTCTCTACTTTACCGAACATGATCTGCTCCCGGGGCTGTCTCTCCTGATAACATATTCAAAGTTCACGAGAAGTCCCACCATCCATGCCTCTGAAGAGCATTCTGGCTGTACTTCTCCCAAGACAATCTAGTTTCCATTTAAGTTTCTTGTTGTCTTTATTATTTTCTGTTGAATTTTTTGTACATTGTTGTTTTTTGTTGTTGCTTGTTTTTTTAACTTTGTTCTATATATGGAATTTCTGTATATGGGATATGTAAATCTATAAAGATAGTAACTGTCTTTATCATCCCCTGTGATTATGGCAGGGGCTGTTGGAGGAAATGAGGAATGATGAGTACAAGATTTAAGAAAATGTCCTAAAACTGATAGTTATTGTGATTGTATCACTCTTCTGGATTTTGACACAAATGGCATATGAATTATGTGACCATTTAACCATTTAAAAGAAAAACAAAAAGCTAAATTTGTTCTTTGTCAACCAATGGGCCTTTCAGTATTCTTCACCAAACCCATAGTTCAAACACACCTGTTTTTCTCTGGCTTTGCTTATTTAATATCCAACTTTCACATACATATGAGGTGATTGAAAATACCATGGCTTAGGTCAGACACACTTTAGTCCTCAAAGTAACATCCTTGAATTTCTACACTTTAAAGAGGTCTTGTGCAGCAGATTTACCAAGTGCAATGTATCTTTTGATCTGACTGTGAGTTCCCTGTGCATTGATCATGGATCTAAGCAAGATGAAGTCTTTGAAACCTTCCATCTTTTCTCCCTCTATTATAATGTTAGGTATGCATCCAGGTGTGAGGATCTACACTGAGTTTAAATCTGGTCTTTCCCTTCACCCTTCTAGAATCCAGCCATCCAAGAGTGGGTATGGTTGGGGTCATTCTTTCTCTGAAGACTTTAGAGAAGATCCTGCCTGGACCAGCCTCTAGCAGCCCTGGGCACTCTTCGATTATGCCTTGAGCATAACACAATTGTCTTCCCTCTGTGCTTCTGTATCCCCTTTCTTTTTATAAGGGCACCATATTGTATTGTGCCCACGTTATTGCTTACACCTTCATGTTAGCTGAGTCTTTAAGACCTGATTCCTCAGTAAGGTGATACTCATAGGCAATGGAGCCTAGGACTTCAAGACCTCCTTTTTTGAAATAGACTCTTTATTATTTTTTTTTGGGGGGGGTCGGGCATCACTGCTCTCTGGTGGTGGGAGTAGGAGGCCCAGCCCCACTGCTGGAATTGAACCTCCGTCCCAGTGGGCCGCAGTCCCGTGCACAACCACTACGCCACCGGGGCTCAGCCTTGAAATAGACTCTTTATACTTGGTCAATTAGATCATTCATTAGACAGTGACATGATAAGATGTAACTTCTCCTTAGATCTATTTTGCCTAATAAAATTCTTTCTATTATGTCTCTCTGGTTGTCTATTAAATCTTTGTTTAAAATTTTGGCCTAACAGATATTTAAGACCTCACATAGAACAAATTATCGGCCTTCTGGATGATGTTAATTCTTTCATTTATTTCATTTGCATTCCTTTCCATTCTGTTTTTGTTTCTTTTTTCTGCTTCAGTTCTGCACCTGCTGCCATTTTAAGTTTTCAGCTTTTAGTGACACAGAACTTGATCTGCTTGTTGTATGTAGTTCATTGTTATTCAGGTGGCCCACTTTTATTAGGTACCCACAGACCTCAAGAACTTCTTATTAATAAGTGATTTAGAGCCAATACCTGAAAGATGGTATTTCTCTCTTTTCAAGGGGACAATATTGGATGGAAAGAACTTTCTAAGTAACTGCCAATTTCTCTTTCATGGAAATCTTTGAATCATCTCATGAATCTAGAACAAATGTAGTTGATACCACTATTCATAACAAGTAATGATCCTTGTACAGAGAAACTTGCATGGACTCTTTCTATCAAAGCTGCTGTTACCCAGGGCCACCTTTTCCCTTATTGCTAGGAGGCTTCATAGAGATAAAGGGATCAGTTAAACTGGGATGGTTTGCAATGGGGAGAGAGAGGAGAATTTCTGTTGGGAGCAGATACTGAGCTTATGGACATATGCATATATTACTTCCCAGTCGAAGCAGTTACCTAGCTGCTGTGAAGTTGAATCTGACCCTGAGCAACCCCAGATGGATCAGATAGAAATATGCTCCATAGAATGGTAAATGGCTGGTTTTCTGGCATAGTTTGCCAGACAGACTATGACAAGTCTGAATTTATACTAGAATATATCACTTCAAAATGACTATGACCGAGCTTAGTTTTCCAGGCTTTTCTTTTTTTAATTTTTAATCATTTTATTGGGGGCTCATAAAGCGCTTATCACAATAAGTTCATCCATAATGTCAACCATATTTGTACATATGTTGCCATCATCATTTTCAAAACATTTTCTTTCTACTTGAGCCCTTTGTATCAGTTAATTTCCCCCTCCCCCTCTCTCCCTCATGAATCTTTGATAATTTATAAATATTTTCCCATGTCTTACACCAACTGCTATCTCCCTTCACCCACTTTTCTCTTGTCTACTCCCCTGGAAGGGGGTTATATGTAGATCAACATGATCATCCCTTTCTGCCCCCACCTACCCCTTATCCTCCTGGTATTGCTACTCTCATTGTTGGTCTTGAAGGGCTTATCTGTCCTGGCTTCACTGTGTCACAAGCTCTTATCTGTACCAGTGTACATGTTCTGATTGGCCAGATTTGTAAGGTAGAATTAGGGTCATGATAGTGCAGGGGAGGAAGCACTAAAGAACTGGAGGAAAGGGCTGAGCCCCAGTGGCGTAGGTGGTTGAGTGTGGGACTGCAACCCGTGGGCTTGGTGGTTCAAATCCAGTGGCAGCTCTCAGGAGCAGCACTGGGTAGCGCCCATGACCACCAGAGGCAGTGATGCTCCCCCCGCCCCCCCAAAAAAACAAAAACAAAAAAAACTGGAAGAAAGTTGTATGTTTCATTAGTGCTATACTCTACTCTGAAAGATTCATGTTTTCTTTGTGACTCTTCTCAAAGGAATGTTCAATTTTCCATAGATGGGGTTTGGGTCTCCACTCTGCCCTCTCCCTCATTCACATCAACATAATAATTTTTTTGGATCTTTGATGCCTGATACCTGATTCCATTGACACCTTATGATCACACAGCATAGTGTGTTTTTTCCATGTGGTTTTAGTTGTTTCTCAGCTAGATGACAGCTGGTTTATCTTTAAGCCTTTAAGACCTCAGATGCTATATCTTTTGATAGCCAGGCACCATCAGCTTTCTTCACCACATTTGTGTATGCACCCATTTTAACTTCAGCAATCATGTCAGGAAAGATAAGCATTAGAGAATGGCCAGCCTTTTACTTTTAAATATCTCTAAAATAATATATATATATATATATATATATAATACAAGTTACCTACTGCTATGGAGTAGATTCTGACTCAGAGATACTCTAAAGTTATGTTGCTTTGAGTTTCTGGGACATTAAATGTTTTCAGAAGTAGACAGCCTCACCTTTATCCCAGGGAGTCATTGGTGGTTTTGAATTGCTGACTTTGTGGTTAGCAGCTCAAAGTCATACCCTATGACACCATCAGTGATTTAAGGGAGCCAGAACTGCCAAACTTTGCATTAGCATCTTAGTGCTAATCCTGGAGGAATCTGAAATCTTAGGATTTTTTTTGTAATGTGCGTAGGATTAGACTAACGTAGGTCATCAAATATGTAGACACTTTGGAAGCTACCCTAAGCAATGTCATAGTCGTTTTTGAAGTGATATATTCTAGTACAAATCCAGACCTGTCTTTGTTTTGTTGTGATTTCTCATTCCTTATGAAACAACTTCACAAGTTATGTACATCATCCTTTCCTTAAATCCGCATAAAATCATGTTTTCAAGGTGATGGCAGATGCTGTGAAAGGTTGGAAATGCTCACTTGTAGACATCTTGGGGAAACACATGAGTAAAGGTATTGTCTTACAGGAAAAAAAGCAAAGAACTCAAAATACATGTCTTACTGTTTACAGAGGATCTCTAAAAGTTAGAATACCTAAGAGAAAGTGTGCTTTCTGATTTTACCACTCTTAGATATTGAATTGTGTCTCTACAACTCTGTGTTGCAATCCCCGACCTTATATCTGTACATCGCATCCTATTTGGGAATAGGGTTTTCTTTGTTATAGTCATGATGTCATACTTCTGTAGACCTTATCCCTAACCTAATCACTTCCAAGAGATATAAAGAATAGCATAAACACAGAGAAATGCAAGCACAAATGTCAAAAAATGGATGTCACATCAGTAATTGATGTTAGTGAGTCTGAGTTTTTGAACAGAGATGAAATGAAGAATCCTTGCTAGGATAGTGGTTAATCAGTTAACAGATAGCTAAAGGTTGACAGTTTGAACCACCAATGGCTCCATAGGAGACGGATCTGATGATTTGCTCCTGTAAAGGCTTCCATGCAGTTAACTACCATTGAGTTGATTCTTACTCAGAGCTATCCTGAGTAGAATTTTGCTTCCATGGTATCTAAAACCCTATGGGAGGAGATGCCCTCCTCTTTCTCCAGGGGAACAGTTGTTGGAGCTGAACTGCTGACCTTGTGGTGGGCAGTACACGATGTAACACACTACACCCTAAAGACTACATAGTCTGAAAAACCCTGTGCGGGAGGCCGCAATCTGGGTTTTCTATGAATTGAAACAACTTGAAGGGATGCCATAGTGGTTATGTGTTGGGCTGTTAATCACAAGGTCAGCAGTTCAAATTCCCCAGCCACTCCAGAGGAGAAAGACAAGGTTTGCTACTCCCATAAAGAAAACCCATAGGCTGAGTCCCGGTGGCATAGTGGTTGAGTGCAGGACTGTGGCCCACTGGCTTGGAGGTTCAAATCCAGCAGCAGCTCTCCAGGAGCAAGGCTGGACCTCTCACTCCAGTGATGGCATCACTGACAGTGATGCCAAAAAAGAAGGAAAGAGAGAGAGAGAGAGAGAAGAGAAGAGAAGAGAAGAGAAGAAAAGAGAAGAGAAGAGAAGGAAGGAAAGAAAGAATGAATGAAGGAAGGAAGGAAGCCCACAAAGGCCATGCTCCCAGGCATGGATGCCTTGGCAGTTTGTGTTGTTGTTGATGTGGATGATGTTGTGAGTAGAAAAAGCTAGAATCAACAAAGAAGAGCCTCCACCTAGAGCATACGCTGAATTCAAAATTCTAGCTTTCTGAATGGTGAGAAAATATATGGTGCCTTTGTTTTACACCACACACCATGGCATTTCTGTTATAGCATCCTGAGGAAACGAAAAACCAGAACAAAACCTTCTTCATAAAACAGCAACAGAGGGCTGAGCCCCGGTAGCACAGTGGTTGTGTACAGGAATGTATTCCACTGGTTTGGCGGGTCAAATCCAGCAGCAGCTCTCCAGGAGCAAGACTTGGCCTCCTACTCCCACCAGAGGGCAGTGATGCCCACCCCCACCCCCAAAACAGCATCAGAATCATACTTTTTGATCCAGTAATTTCTCTTCGGGAAATCTAGGGTCCAATAGAGAACATGAAATATGATGCATGTTTTCATGTAGAATTTTTTATAGTACATCATGTTATGGGGACAACTTCAAGCCCCACAGAGAAGTAAGAAAATCACCCTATAGTCACATGGATTATAGGTTAGCCCTTTATAATTATGATTATAAAGACTGCAGTAATTTGAATGTCCGTAGGAGAAGTCAGTAAAACAAGATTCCATATCATTATATGTACACAAGAAATAGATAAACAATAAAGAGACAAAAAGCTTCCAATAGAAATAAATAAAAATGTGAACAAAAATAATGTTTTCTTTTGACTTCCAGCTCTGTGGAAGAATTTTTTCTTTCCATTGTTTTCCAATTAAAAAAGAAACACAGAACAATGTGCATGTTGGGTGTGCATAGTAGTAGTTTTAAAATATATTTGCTAAAATAGATGACAAAAGAGCCCTAAAGAATCCACTCTCGGCTGAGCCCTGTGGCGTAGTGGTTGAGTGCAGGACTACAGCCCACTGGCTTGGTGGTTCAAATCCAGCAGCAGCTCTGCAGGAGCAAGGCTGGGCCTCCCACTCCCACCAGAGGGCAGTGATGCCCCCCCAAGAAAACAAAAATAGAATAAGAATCCACTCTCATTTTGGCATTCAAATACTAACTTTTGTATATGCAAAACTTGTTCACTATACTTATAAAAGCATGGCCTCCCCCTCTAACCCTGTGTAGAGAACCTACACCTGAATGATGAGGACATGTCTTTACCTGACCCAGGATGCTCCTGCACAGAATTTTCCTGATACATTAGAGTGATTCTCATACAAAGTTTCAAATGTTTGTGAACTCTACGTACAACAGTGATAGCACATACCCCCAACCCACATTTACATATGTGGTCACATAATAAAACATAAATTGGAAAGAACCTGAAGCAAATGATTTTATTTTATTTACACGTTTTTTTTAATCCCATAGATGAACTCTTCAGTTATTTCACACAGGATTTTATATGTCATTATTATTGAAATAAAAGAGAGTGGGAATCAATGATAAACATTTTGTTGATGGAACACATTTGATTTCCATTTTAACCAAATTGTTAGTTATCAAATTCATTGTGAAGCTTACTGAAACTTTCTAAACTCCCTGCTGAAAAAAGACCTGTGTTTTCTGATGCTTTTAAAACAACTTTTCCCCCATTGTATATTACTTGTCACTTATAGAAAGGCCAGAGAAGAATTTTCAAAAATATATCCACACTCAATTTGCAATCAGAAAGTTTTCTGTTTGGCATAAAGTTTTAGAACTGTAAAAGAGAATAAAATTGAATTACATTGTTGTGAAACAAGACTCTCCCTTGATTTGTAATCCTGAAAATTCTCACTCTTCTCATGAGTTAACATCTTTTTCACTAGCATACACTGGGCATGCATCCCGCCTCTGCCTTCATGTGAAATGCTCATTTTTGAGTCTAAAATTTAATGTACAAATCCAAACTCTTTGTATGAGGAAGATTTTAAAAATAAAACAAGCTCAGTAATATCTACCTTTAAAGACATCATTTGTCAACACTGGTGTCGAATATGTTCACCAACAGAGAAACTAACTACAAAAAGCTGAAGCAGTGATTGGTGTGTTTATCTTCCATGACAAGTAGTCTGGAAGAAGGTCAACCCAGCTGCTAATATTACTCAACTATGCTGCAGGTCCCATGTTCTCTCAGTCTGCGTACACTGACACCCACAGATTCTTGACTTACATGCTTTTTGTTTGTATTTTAGTGTGGCCTATGCACGATCACATTCACACTCCAGTCCAAAAGAAGGAGCATGAAGAAGGCACCAGGTTTCCGTTTGCGTTCTTCAACCTGCCGCTGTGCCACATGCTCCCCCACAAGGTCCAAGGGAGCTTTCATGCTTCTGATGAATGACGCCAGACTGGGTTAGGAATGGGTGTTGGAAGAATCTGGCTTCAGTAACTGTCACATCTCTCCTAAGAGGACAACCTAGAGCCACAAAGTAATTGCAAGCCCTTTCCCTGTTCCCACCCCCCAAACATAGTGAGGTATTCCAAAACTCGTGCGTTAAAAATGAAGAACTTTATCCTTATCCATCAAGCATGTTGTTCAGTTCCCACCAAAAGTGCTTTAGGAAGAGAATCTTCAGAAGAAATGGACTGTTACAAACTTCTAACATGGAGCTCCCATCATTGGGAAACCAAAACTAAAGGACAAAGATGAAATACTATGAGAAAAGTCCTATGGAAGTATTTGATGCACTAGAGTGGCTTAGATAAAGTCATTGTAGGCAAAGGAAGTCCCTCACTAATATGCAACACCAATAAATAACCAACTTAATAATTTCCTTTGAGTTTCCCCAATAAGGGGATTATGCCCAGTTTTTATCATAATAAAGAGGGGAATATGTATGTCCTATAGGCTAGCTAGATAATTTCACATGGTAGGAAAGGGTTTCAATACAGTACTCATATCTGTGACACATGGCCTCCTTTTTTGAGAAAACTAACCTAGTGAAGCTATTAAGGGATCAAAATATCTGTTTATGAATGCCAGCATTTCATTTTGACATGTAGCCATGTAATCTTAGAATAAATTGTATTTAAATTAAGAAGTAATTAACACTTAGTAAGCTGTATATATATAGCTTTTACTTTGATGAACACAAAAAATTGGTGACAGATCAATTCCAGTCCAGAACTGAGTATTTAGCAACTGAGTATTTAGCAACGGAACCCTTGTGGAAGATGCTCAGGCAGCGCTGTCTGATAGCCTTCTGCACCTAACCACAAGGTTAGCCTTCAAAGCCCGTAGCTGCTCAGCAGGAGAAAGATAAAGGTATTTGCTTTTTAATGTTTTCAGTCTCAGAAACTCCCTGTGGTCTCCATGAGTTGAAATTGATTGGATAGCAGTGAGTTTTGGGGATCGGCTCTGAAGGATTTTGAGTAACTATGCTTATTTATTACTTGATTTCCCCCAGCCCTTATTTTGTATATGTACATACTCTTTGTTCATTTGTTGACCTTGCAGTGTTACCAGCCTGCTGTTGTAGGTGGCTACTTGTTTCTCTTCCATAGTCTGAAATTGTTTCCTCCCTTTTAATTAAGGGAAAGATGGACAAACATTATACGTCCATACCAGGAGCCCCTCCTGTGTCAATGGTAAACTTGCTGTTTACCTTAGCTTTTGCAGCTGAGATCAGATATAAATCAGATATAAATCCCATCTCACAACAGTGTTTAGGAAGCCCTTGGATCTGACAGATTTGCTGAATTCCTTTGTCCTTCTTTAGTTAGGGTATTAGCCCCAGAGGCCTTTGTTAAAATGCGCTTGTCATGTGAAAGAAAAAAGGCTTATTGACACATCAGCTCCAATTAACTAGCTGTTATGTGGCAGAGAGCAGAGCACCAAGGAACAGAAATAGAAATCAATTATACTTTCAAGAGAGTGGAAGAGGAGCTGCCACGGGCAGAATGAAGGCAACCTCAGTATCAAGGTCAAGGTCAAGGACTAGAGCTTTTGTTTGAGTCCATGTAGTTCCCCAACTCAAACACCCCCTATGGCTTCTCTTGTACTTCTCCAAGTGGAGCCTCCTCAGGATATTTGGGATTCCCTTCAAATATCCCCCACAGATGATAATCTCCACAATCGTCATTGATTCCAGGACATTGATCAACTTGCATATGAGGGTTTGGGATTGACTACTGGGAAGCCTGCAGTCTGAAGGATACTAGATAAGTACCTATAAGACCGTTTATGTCATAGTGGGTCTCTTGTGACATCTTCTGTCCAGACAAAGGAGAAGAAACCACTATCACATCAGCTCAAGGTCAATTTCCAACAGGCAGAGATCATATATATTTACATCTTCCAATTTCTCTTGCCTTTTTCTGACACCATCTCTTTGACAACAGTCAATTTCTTTATTGGGTTCAATAATCTGCAATGTAGAGGCCACTCCTAAGAATCAAGATCACAAAGTATTATGAAGATACAATTATTTTTTTTCCACAGCAACACCTCTTCCCAGCAATGCAGTAGTCACAACTCTCTCTGATCTGCAACTTCTTTACCACCGACCCTTTGGGCCTGCCTCAGTGGACAAGAAGCCCGTTGTTCTGTCCCCTGGCCGGGTGTTTCTGATGCCTTTACCGCTTCAGTTCAGGAGCTGGTATACACTCCACTGATGGCTCTTCTTTTTCTCTTCCGTCCTACCCTCCCTCCCATCTTCCCGCCCTCCCTCCCTGTCTCTTTCTTTAAAATAAAACACACACACAAAAAAACTACAAATTGTTTGAAAACAATTCATGTGTCACAAGTGCATTGAAATTAGTTCCAATTTCACCTTTCCCTCCTTTAAAACCTCTCAGGCCAGTGTTTCCATTTGATGGGGAAGGAAACAAAAGTTTTCAAGGTTTTGATCCTTCTCTTTCTTCACTTTTTCAGGTTTTATCAATTTTATTAACATATATCTCACATATCAAACAAGTCAGTGAATTAAACATATTTTAGAAGTTGTGCAATCATAATCGTAATCAATGGTAATACACTTTCTTCTTGTACTTATTAGTTCCCTATTTCCCCCAATCTTCCCTGCCATACTCTTAGAAACTATTAGTTTAGTTACCGTCTCTATAGATTCACTTGTCTTGGATTTCATATAAAGAAATGTATCCATGCATTTTAGTCTGAAAAGCTGTCATACACAGTATACTTTCCTTTTCTCAGCAATCTTTGAAAGTATATACCATTGGCTAAATTAATGATGCTATCAATAGGGCCCCCAGGTGGATTAAGTCCCTGGAGAGACCCCTGTGACCCTTGTTGAGGCAGGTGAATATTCCTGCTATTAGAGAGAGATGGACAGTAGACTAAGAAACCCTATAGGACAGGATGAATTTCTGAGACTGTAACTCTGCACGGGAGTAGAAAGCCCCGTCTTTCTTCCGAGGAGCTGGTTTTGGACTGCGAACTTTTGATGGTTTTGAATTGGCAACTTGCAGATGTGTCAGATGGAATTCCTTACCACCGTGCCACCCTATCTAGTCAGGTTAAATGTAGCACCTTTTAATGTGCTCTCCCTTTGGACCTATTGTTTGATCACTTTTTGCTCTTTTCTATTAAGGTTTTCCTTCCTTCTTGTTAGCCCTGTGATTTCTAATCGTATTTATGAACTAGTTCACTTTTATACCCAGGAGAATGGCAAAACTCACCAACCCCAGCGTTAGAGACCTCGATGACCGATTTGCATAGCCCTACCTAGTTACTGTGTTGCAACAGTGATAGAACTGCTTATAGGGCATGTATTTATCATAATTAAAATTTTCCTTTTAAACTCAATTTAAGTAAAAGAAGTAATATAGCAACAGAGATAATTCAGGAAATTAAAATAATCACCCATAATTTAACCATAATAATACAAAACACTTCAGTATTTGGGTGAATTTAATTCCATATCTTTTTGAAATACATATGTAGTATTAAAGAGAATTTGGATTTTCGTCACTCAACAGACACTTAAATTGTATCAAGTATATATGGTAGGCACTATGCAGAATATAGAAATATAGGGATGTGTTTTTTCACTTAATGTGATTTATACACACACATATGTATATGCATACATATATTGAGGGACCTCAAAAAGTTAATGGAAAAATCTATTAGAATGTAATTCCATTTTTCACAAACTTTTAAAAACCCCTTTAACATTAACATACTCAAATTTACAGACCACTTTAGCTACCTTTATCATTACTTGTTATATAATGTGTAAAGTCTATATATTTCTTATCATTTAAAAAATTCATTTTATTGGGGGCTCTTACAGCCCTTAACACAATCCATCCATCCACCCATTATGTCAAGTATATTTGTGTATATATTTCTTTGTTGTCCAGGTAGAGAAACAAATTCATAGAGACTCATGTGACTAAGAAAAAGGTTTACGCACATGAGCAGTTGAATATTGAAAAAAAACATCTCAGCCCAGACTAAATCAAGTCCATAAGTCTGATATTAGTCCATATGTCTGTTACCAATCTATAAAGTCCTCTACAGACTCTCAACATTCATGCAGGGACGCTGAATATAGGAAGATCACAAGGTCACTGGCGGTCTCTACCTGCCTTCGCTGGCTCCAGAGGTCTGATTCCATCAGAATAGGCCCATGTGGCTTCTCCAGCTCCCAGGGTGTAGTGTCATTTGTCTTGTTAGTAGAGTGTTGTCTCAGAAAGTGAGCAGAGGGAGAAGTATCTCTCACTGTCAAGGAGGGAAAACAGGAGTTCCCAGAATTCTCAGGAAAAGGCCATGTCCACACAGAGGCCTCATTGGTTATATCCTGACTGACAAGCCAGACTCCAACCCTTCACTTGTAAGCTTCTCAGATTGACACCAGATTATGTAACTGCCACAGTTACTAAGAGCATTTTCACCATCAACATTTTCTTTCTACTTGAACCCTTGATATTAGCTCCTCATTCCCCCACTCCCCCACACTTCCTCCTTCATGAACCCTTGGTAATTTATAAATTTATAATCCCCCCATGTCTTATAGAAACCGCTGTTATATGTAGATTTATCATTTTTATACATAGCTTTTGAGTCATAATACAAATATCATAAATAGTTTGATCATATCAAGAAATGTTGTACAATCATCACCACAATCCATTTTAAAACAGTTTCTTTCAGTTATTACCTCCTCATTTCCCCCAAATCCTCCCCAGCCTTATCCCAAAATAAAACCCTCAATCCAGTCCAGTTACTCTCTTTACAGGTTCTCCTATCCTACATTTTATATTCTGATAAATATATCAAAATACAAAATAAAAGCTAGCAACAAAAAGAGAGGAAAACCTCAGTTTGGGAAAAAAATTTTTTTTTAGATGATTAGGTGTTAGATTTTAACCTAGTTATATCTTTCCCCATACATTCTGTAATGGCCAGGCTATTTACATCTCTGGTCTATGTTTAGAGGGGGTGCTCCAGAAGCTTCATCCACATGTATTTCCTCTTCAGTTTTTTTTTGTTGTTGTTTTGTTTTTTTAGCATCACTGCCCTGTGGTGCTGGGAGTAGGAGGCCCAGCCTTTGCTCCTGGGAGCCGCTGCTGGAATTGAACCTCCATCCCAGTGGGCCAGAGTCCCGCCCACAACCACTACGCCACCAGGGCTCAGCCTCCCTCTTCACTTTTTTTTAACAGCTAGTACTTTTAGATGTGCCAAAAGGTGATAAAATCAGATGTCACATTTTAGCCATTTCAATCATATGTTATATTTTCATCTACTGTAATCTTCTCTATAATTCTATCTGATAGCCTATTTATATCACTTGAATAGGAACAGAGGGAAATCACTAGATGCTTAATCCCTGTGTAGATCCTGCAAATGAATTTTTGCTTTCCACTGCCATCGTGAACTTTCTGGAAACCAATAGTTCACAATTTTAAGCTCGAATACCATGACCTCCTTTGGATTGTATTGCGTCATCTATGATCCTTGCATCACACAGGCTGCTGTGCTACTTTCATATGGGATTAGTTGATGCCTCGCTTCGCTGGTTGCCTATTTGAAGCCAAGCCTTTAAGGCTCCAGATGCTATTTTTTTCTGATAGCCAGGCACCATCTGGTTTCTTCACACACTTTGTACACTGTGCACCTGTATCTTCAGTGATCTTTCCATGAGGGCTCATAACAAACAAGGGTATATCATAAGAGCTAATTGTTCCTACAGTAGGGCTAGACCAAATTCCACTTATATAACCATGGTTTGCCATCTGGTTCACCTTAGAGACATCTTTGCTTTTTATGTTAGAGAACATTATCAATAATCTCCCTGGAGTATAAGGTCATTCTGCTAATAGTATCATTGATTTGATCAATGGTAAAGAGTTTAAAATATAGTTGAGAAAAAGAGATCCTACAAATGTAGGCTGCCCAAGAATCACAATTTGTGAATTATTGGCTTGTACAGAATAAATATGTGCACTGTTGACACAAACAATGGAGGTTGATGGTAAGACGAACTCTCAATAATATTCACTGACAGTGGAAGAACCAAGCCTACTGCATTAATATATATATTCATACGTCAAGAAGGGCATTAAAGTAGGAAGTATATGGTAGTACAACTGCCAATTCTATACCCTTGGTATAGTTTTTTTCCTGCTGCTTCTCATACCATATAGTTTTGGCATAAATCCAAAGGCTACAGGGGCAACTGAGTTATTGAGTTAGTCTGGGTAAACTAGAGAAACAAATTCATAGGTACTCCTATGGGAATATGAGCTTTATATACAAGAGCAATTGAATTTTGAAAAAAATCCCATCCCAGTTCAGATCAAGTCCATAGTTCCAGGATTAGCCCATATATCCGAACCAATCTATAAATCTTCTTCTGACTCAAGACACACATGCAATGATGCCAAATGCAGGAAGAGCACAGGCCAGTGGGCACAAATTCTTTTGGATCCAGTGGCAGTAGAAGCATCTCAGTGCTAGCAGGGGTCTCCATGTTGCTCCTACACTTAGCAGGGCGTGGGTTCCATGAGCTTAGTGCCATGGGTCTTGTCCATAGACTGTCTCTCAGGGAGGGAGCCAAGAGAGAGTGTCTCCCACCTGGAGGGAGGAAATACAGGAGTCCCCAGATTTCTCAGAAGACAATGCCCTTACAGAGCTTTCTCTTGCTATACAATGGTTGACAAGGTAGACTCTATCCCTTCGCTCTTAATCCTCAATTTGGCACCAGATTATGGAAATACCACAGAGTCCAGTTTATGTGGTGGGATTTCCACATCGAGGCCTTCTGGTATGGCTTCTGAAGGAAGTTGTGCTCCTCAAAAACACAGGGTTTAATGTCACAGTAGTCTACAGACCCAGGTTCTTCAAAACCTGAATAGAAATTAGGACTAATGTGACAGACATATTCTTCCCTTGGGTTCCATATACATACTGTTAAGCATTTTTTCCCAATGGGAGGTTGGTCCTCCCCATTTTACTACCAACAGTCTTCATTCAAATTTTTTATTTATTATTTTAACATTTATTTTTTTATTTGACAAATTTCTTTCCAAACAATTAGACAGGAATTGGCCTTCCTACTCCCTATATCTGAAAATGGAAGAGTAACTTTATTGTTCTTAATTTTATATTTTTAATTAAGTCCTATTTTATAAGTTCAAAACATGCCTATTTAATTGCAGAATTGATTTGACTTTTATTTCTGATCAAGATTATTTTAATATATGTTTATTAAACTTCTCTTTTCTCTTATGCAAATAGCCTGTATCTATCACTTCCTTTATATCTAATGGGGTTCTTACTGTTTTTCATTTTAATAAATATGTTCTATTTAATAAGATTGGGCACCTGTCATCTGTTTTCAAAAAAAATAGGACATCTTTCACTTCATTATAACCTACAAAGTTTAAAAATATTTTATGAACATAAATGCAATGTCAATTATCTTTGTAATTTTTCTCTTCTTTTTGTACAAAGTGTTCCTTATTCAAAAATAGGATGAATATCCAAGTTCATATTTCAATGGTTTATTTTAAACAATATTTAACTAGAATCACTCAGTTGTAGTTTGGTAAATGGTGTGAGGGAGCTCCTAAATGGATTTTCCCCAAGATTGCTAATTGATTATCTAGACACAATTTACTCGATAATTTGCCATTCCCTTGAGAGTAATTTATAGTGATTCACCCTGTGGGGAGTGGTGACAAATTGGACTGATAACCACAGGTCTACCATTCGAACATGCAAGACACTCTGAGGGAGAAAGATGAGGCTTTCTTCTCTCATAAAGAGATATAATCTCAGAAACCCACAGAGGCAGCCTCCCTTGTCCATTAGGGCCACCGTCACTTGGGATCTACTTGATAGCAGTGAGGTGGGGTCTTTCTTGGAATGGTTTCTGATGTGATATGATTAAGATTTTATGGAGAATACAACTCTATAGGTCAAAAACTTATAGTGTAAGTTATTTTTTTAAATCATTTTATTGGGGGCTCATACATCATTTTTCACAATAGATAAATAAACATACTGTGTCAAGCACCCTCACATGTCCACTTTTATTATCATTCTCCAATCGTCCACCTTTTCCCCTAAACCCCTAGTATCGGCTTTTCCATCCCTTCCCCTCTTCCCCTGCTCTCTCCTCCCCACCAACCCTCAATACTTTATACATTGTTATTGTTCTGTCATATCTTACACTGCCCGACATCTCCCCCAACCCACTCCTTTGATGCCTGTCCTTCAAACAATCACAAAGAGTTGGAAGCAACCTAAATTTCCATCAGTAGATGAATGGATCAACAAACTGGCACATACGCACAATGGAGTACTATGCCTCACTCAAAAGCTCAGATGAGCACGTGAAACACATCTCTGCGAGGGAAGAACTGGAGGAAATTATGCCAAGCGAAGTCAGTCAATCACATAAGTTAATTTTTTTAACCAGAACACATTTTAATTCAAAATATTGTGAATTTCAATTACAATGCAGAAGGTATTTGGAAGACTATTTGATATAGCTCACTTAAGAAGTTTCATTTTTATTGTATGCTTGCAATATTTCCTTTTTAGACAGAAGCTTTAGATCAGCACACACATCACAGCAAAGTGTGCTTCAGCCTTGTAGCCTCTCACCCCATGTGTTCAGTCTGTATGCTGAGCAAATAATCAGTGAAACTGGCATCTATGAAGAATACATGTGGCATCAGGTTCAGGAGAAGGCTTTTAGCAACTTGAGATAGGCAGGTGACAAAACCTAGCTTGCTGGAAGTGAGAGGACTTAAAGCCCTTGTTGATGAAGATCAAGGAGTGTAACCTTCACTATAGATTATGACTTACCATATATACTTGTGTATAAGCTGTTTTTCAGCCCATTTTAATGCAGTTTTATGCAAAATTAGGCAACTTGGTTGATATTTGGGTTGGTTTATACTTGAGTGTATACAGTCAATAAAGAAGATCAAAATCCTCACAACCAGACCAATAGTTAACATCATGATAAATGGAGAAAAGGTGGCAGTTGTCCAGGGTTTTGTCTTTCTTGCATCCACAGTCAATGCTCATGGAAGCAGAACCCAGAAGATCAAAGGACAGATTGCACTAATTAAGCTGCTGCATAAAATCTTTTTCGACTAATATAAAGCAAGAATGTTACTTTCAGGAGAAAGACGCGTCTGACCCAAGTCATGGTATCCTTCCTTGTATCACTTTCTCCTTTGCAAGTGAAAGTTAGACATTGAGTAAGGAAGGCCTAAAAATAATAGATGCATTGATAGTGGTGCTGGAGAAAAATAATGAACATACCAAAGACTGCTCTTTGAACAGACCAATTAGCTTCTTGGTCGCTGTCTGGACCGAGTGCTCCTTAGAGACAAGGAGTCCATGACTTTGTCTTGACATACTGTCTCGAGGTTGTCAAAAGAAACCAGAGTCCCTGGGGAAGAAAACCATGCTTAGTAAAATGGAGAGACAGCAAAGAAAAAAGGAGACCTTCAACTAGATGGGTTGGCACTGTGGCTGCAAGAAAAAAAAAAGGCACAGGCATATTTGTGAGGATTGTGCAGAACTGTGCAATGTTTCATTCTCTTTTATGTAAAATATCTATGGGGCCAACTCAATGGCACCTAGCAACAGTTACATCACATTATTTTCAAGCACATTAAGGAGTTATACCATAACAATGGGTATGCCCTTATGTTTAGCTATGAAGATGTTAATGAAAGTGTTACTGATAATAGGGAAAATTAAGACTAAACAAAAGTCCAATAATGGTAAGTCACCCACATTTTTGCTTGTATAATTACCTTTGTGTAATTATCTCTATGAGGACATACATACGTTAGGACTAAGCAAAGAGTTATACACTGATCTTTCCTGAAGTCTATGATTTCTTACCAAAATTGGATGATTGTTGTTATGGAAACTTCTTTTGAGGAGGTTAAACAGCCAACAAATCCAAGATTTCACTGCATTTTTGTTCAGCTGGGAAAATGAAGCTCTGTCCCTATCCCATGTCACTCCCTGTCTTCCTGGCCTGTGCCATTAATAATGTTAAGTGTCAGAATTTGAGAAAATATCCCAATATCCTCTGACAGACATACACACACACAGAGAGAGAGAGAGAGAGAGAGAGAGAGAGAGAGAGAGAGAGAGAGAGAGAAAGAGAGAAGTCCTTATGTTTTAGACTCAGCAAAAGAAAGGAACAGGGAACATCCCACCAAATAAAACCTTTGGGCAAAGGACTATCTTGCAATAGCTTTCCCCAATTCTCTGATTGCCAGTTTTATCCTTTAAAGAAGTGTAGCATCAAGTGATGACCACAAGGCCATGGCATTTCAGCATCACTTATTTGTTTCCTTTTTTTACATTCATCATCATTAAAACGGGGCTCTGATTTTGCAGTTTGGGTCATTTGGTAGTTTGACAAACCATTATGAACCTTGGTCGTGCTAGAGTATGCCAAAAAAAATTCTGTGCCCGCTCCTTAAAGCAAATGTTTTCAAAGAGCTGATTAATGGTTCAAAGAAGATTAATCAGGCTGTAGAGTCACTCAGAGACACCACATTTTTCTTATCTCAAGAGTCTGCATGAATGTGAAAAGAATGCATATTTTATTTGGACCTTGGAAGAAACCTTGTTGTTCAAAAGTCTAGCTTTAGCTACGACTAATACCCGGCATGACTAACAAGTAATCAGGGGAATCCCACCAGCCACATGGGAAAATCAGTTTCATTACTTTGTTGTCACATCTCATTTTTCTTTATCTCATGCGGTGCCAATCTCAGAACGGGCCCTACATTGAAAATAATAATTGAAGCTTTGAATTCAGTGACAAATAAGAATATTAAAATTATTGTTTGTTGATATCACAGATAAGAGTAAAGGTAAGAAAACGGGAACAGCTTCCTGATTTTTGAAGTCTATGAAAGCCTGGCACGAGAGAGCTATCTGGCAAGGTTGGAAAAGGAGAGCTGGGAACATGCATAGTGCTTCGTTTTCAGTAATGAAGTTATCCAGTGGTGACATTAAAAATATTTAACTACCTGATTGTCTTGTAAAGTTCACATATTCAGAACAGATGCCAGAGGTATCGGGGTCCATGGGGCCCCGGCTTTAAGGAGCTAATAATCATTCTTGTGACTGGTAATATCTTGGAAATCCAGGGCAGGGGTTCAGGCAGGGGGTTTGGGGGTAAAGTCTCAGGAAGGAGATTATTCTCAACAGTAATATATCATGGGGTATGCCTTGGGCTGCTATACATAAAGTCATCTATTAGAAACCACTAGCTGCTCTTTGGGGAAAAGATGAGACTTTCCATTTCTGTATAGATTTATAGCCTCAGAAGGACACAAAGGCAGCTCTACTCTGAGTTAGAATCCACTCAGGGGAAGCGGGTTTGGTTTTTTGGCTTTTCGTGGTGGTCAGGTTCCATCGAGTTAGTTCCCACCGTGGTGATGTCAGGCACAGCAGAATGAAACACTGCCTGCTCCTGGGTCAGCTGCACGGTTTTCCCCATGCTGGAGCCCACGGTTGCAGTCCTTGAGCATCCATCTCAATAAGGATCCTCTCTTACATGCCCCCCCCCCCCCGCCACTTTACCAAGCAGGATGCCCGTCTCCAGGGCCTGTGTCTCCTGACAACTTCTCTCAAGTATCCTTGCCATCCTTGACTTTAAGGAGCATTCTGGCCATACATCTTCTAAGACAGATTTGTTTGTCCTTTAGCAGTCTGTGCGACTTTTTTGAGTGTAAATTCCAAGCCTGTATTTGAAGCAGACTATGATGACAGCAAAAGCCCAAATACACTTGCCGTCTCCCAGCATAGATGAAGTCCTTGCTTGCATTAAACCTCCATTGAATTCCTCAGGACCGTTAACCAGGAAGGGACAGTCTTGACCTCAGGCAGAGCGCATTGGAAAGTGGATCAACTTCACCCCTCTAGCCAACTTAGAAAGGGGCATTCTCCCTTAGATACTTGTCTGGTTGTGTCCTGGAAGAAGACTGCCATCCTGGGGTCACCAGGAGTTATGCCCTGACTTCCTTGGTCAGAGGGCCCTGGACCAATCTTATAAGCTCTCCTGTCTAACATAATGTACATGTCCTGGACAGTGTCTCATTTCTCCTTCTGCGGTGCCAACCATAACTGAAAGGTTGATCAGTCAGCACCCTCCTGTGCTGCTGTGACCCTTTTCTTTGTCCTTCATGACCCTTTTTAAAGCTCTGTGTTTCAGCAAATTCTTGGAGATCTTTATGATCTTGTGCTAACGGTCTCTCTCATCCAGATAGACATAATATGGTAAATGTTCTCCTGAAATTGGATGTGAGATTTGGGGTCCCTTTTGTACCCCAAAATGATAGAAGAACACTAATATTTTAACAACTAGTATAAAAACCAGCTGTAGCTTTTTACAATTAAATTCTTTGCAATACTTATTAGGCCAGTTTCAGGTTCAGATGGATCATTGAGAGGTTAGAATCCAATAGTTTTCAATTCTATAAAGTTTCTCCCAAGCCTTTCCTGCCATCTCTCCCCTGTGCACGCAGGATCCTGACCTTTTATCTGGCTATGGTTGGCCAGGCTTCCAAGTCCTAAGAAAGGTAATTACTGCAGCCTGTCTCAGAGTCATCAGCAAGATCATGTTCTGTGTGCCGAAAGATGGAAACAACTTTCAAGCTCTGACTTTGTTCTACTATTGCTCGTCTCTAATCACAGCAGCTCAGGTAGATCCCCCAAATCTTGTCCTGGCACGAAGGAAACATGGCTCATCCTTGAAATCTCTTTGAACTCTCAAATAAAGATTTCAAGATGCACCTTTATCCAATGGAGACAGAACCCCTCTTGTTCTGGGAAGATAGCCTTGTTATGCCTGAAACTCTTTAATAGCTCAGTTCTCTATTTGCATTTTAACATTTCTCCTCTTTTCTGAAACTTGGAATTCCAGCAAGTCCTTGTCACCTTTGGAAGAAGCAGATGTTTTCTTTCTAAGCACCATTTGTGTTCCCCAGACCGATGCCTGATGTAACCTTAAAAAACCTGCTCCACAAAATGATGTCTCTCTTTGGGGCCTTTAACTTCAGTGTCACCCTGAGTACATGTTAATGATTTTTTTGTAAGTTATGAATTTCTTATTCCTTCCTTTATTTTAAATGAAACTGAAAGAGTCTTCAGATTTTTAATCTTTTCTCAGCATGCTAATATCCCCCTACCCCACATAAAGTCCCTGTAACTTTGTCAGAGGGAAGATGTAGGAGAATTGATCCCCAGGTGAGATAATTTATGAACTGATGATTTCCCAAAGAGAAAGAGAAATGCGGTGCAAATACAAGAAGGTGGAGATAATGATAAATTCTGCTAAAATTAGAGCAGGGAAGTGCAAATTATCGTACGAAAAATCATAGCAGAAATGCGTCTGATGGATCGATGGAGTCTCTTTTTAAGTCAGCTTTGAGTCCTCCTACAACTTACCTTCCTGGGATTTAAAACTTTAGAAATAAGCAAAGAAGAGGAACCATTTTCCAAAACCTTTCCTAAATGTGACATTGATTCATTGATATACAGTCCATTAGCCTAGAGTTTCATCTCTTCATCTATCATTTCAATTATCTCTTGATTTCTCCAGGGCATTTGATAAATGGGAGACCATTTACATTTGTTGCATTAATGACCTTGGTAAATTTGGAAAATTCACCCTCTATTATACACATATATATATATATATACATATATACACACACACATATATATAAATTCAAAAGTTTGTACCAGCTCCTTGTGCATGCTAAGGGATAGAACAACAAGTATGCAGCTGTATTATAATATTCTTTTTTAAATATGCAGCAATGAGTTGTTTATGATAATACTATGTTGCTATAAGACCTAACCCAATCCTATTGTCACAAATCAATGTCAATTCATAATGACCCCCACGTAGTCTAGAGTGCAGCAGTCCTTTGGGTTTCTGGGACTGTAACTCTTTACTGGAGTAAGAAGCCTGATCTTTCTCCCACAGAGTAACCGGTGGTTTCAAATTGATGACCTTACAGTTAACAGCCCAAGGGCTCACTATGCTACTACGTTCATTCTAATAAAGACGTGTAGTAGCTGAAAGAAACCTAGAGTAAAAGAGGCAGAACATTGTTTAAAACAAGCATGATCCAATTTTTTTTTTGCTTTTTAGATTCCACTCCCCCAAACCTTACTTATGATAAAATATGGTTATACAACAAGGTTTTTGTTTACTTGGGTGTTGAAGTATCTTTGTTATTGCTGTTAAGTTGAAAGAGATTTTTTTTTCCCTCTAAAGTCTTTTGTTGGTTTACCTCAACAAATAAGACAGCCACACAGACAAGTAGAGAGTTAGTCAATTACTCATTCCGTAACCTTGAGTTGCTGCTCACTTGTCGGAATCCTATAGGACAAGGTAGAACTGCCCTTGTAAGTTGATGAGACTACACCTCTGTAAGGGAGTAGAAAGCCTTGTTTTTCTCATGAGGAGGAATGGGTGACTTTGAACTGATGATTGTGTAGTTAGCAGTCCAATGCATAACTTCTAAGCCATCAGGGCTCCAAGATAGGAAGTGAGGTCGCACTATCATAGCCAGTTTGGTCAAGGATCAGTAAAGGTGAGGAGACCCTCTATGAGATGGATTGGTGAAATGACTATAATAATGAATTCAAACTTTCCAAAGATCGTGAGGTTGGTGAAGATCAGGCAATGTTTTCTTTTGTTATTTCTAAGGTCAACATGAGTTGCAATTGATTCCATAGTAACTAACAACTATTATTGTTGTTAATTAATTAATTAACTATATTAATTATTAATAATTAGTGTGATGAGGAGCATAGAATGATAGGGATCAAGAAGGAAGGGGGCGCACCAGGGAGTCTTATCCTTTTTCTAGAAACCTCAGATGTTTCAGCCATGGCTATCACCCAGTTGTCTAGGGTTTCATTTGATTTAAAAGACCTTGGAATGAATAATGTTCTGCCACAAAACATGTCAGATACCTTTAATCCTTTTGAAGGCTTAGAGACCAGGTCATTCATTGTCTATTTATCTCAAAATTTTAGTTGTTTCTCTGCCACTTCTCTAGCCACAAAATTAGATCTCTCCATTCGGACTTGCTACTGTCCAACTCTTCCTTCCTATTTATTGATGTATATCAATTCTACTAAAATAAATTTGTATCCTTTCAACTAGTTTATATCAAATATGGAGACCCATCTAGACTTGGCTCTTGTACAAAATTTTGAGGTAGCTCAGCGAAATTATTTAACACATAGAAGCATTGATAGAAGTGCTTCTTACTAAAAGTGCTTTGAAAATAGTGGGTAACTAAGAGATGTGAATGACTGGTGATAAAACCGACTTATCAAATCAGAGTTCTTGATCTTTTAAGCATGACATTTTAAGTTTGGGTTTCAAGTATAAGAAAATGATATTAAAGCCAGCAAGGCAGAATCCAGGTCAGTTAATTTACAAATACAACTTCTGTGTGGAAATTGAAACTTTTGAGGTAAAATTGTGGAATATTTGTGACTGAAAATGTAGAAATTCTGTTAAGAGCTTTCCAAGACTCCACGGGGACCAGATAGACAGGACCTGAGGAGCACTCCTTCCTGCTCATCTCTCCTTGCAGCTCTGGTTCAGGGTTACAGCTGCGTCTGTTTTGACAGATGACTCCTTTATGTGCTGGGCCTCTGACAGGCATGTACAGACTTGGAACTTACCAGAAAAGGTCAAGAATGTGTTGCTTTATAGCCCTTTTTGGTTAGGTTTCTGGAGGTCAAGGGTACATTTTATTTATTCTCTTGACACCAAGAACACACCAGGGGTTTGGTAATCTTTAACAAATGACTGGATAAATGAAAGAATGGATGAGTGAGTGAATAAACACTTAAACATCAGGGCTCCCAGAACTGTTTACAAATAACTTAGCAAGTCCCCAGGATAGTGCCAGGAAATAGAAGATTCTCTGATAGTGAGGGACAGAAGAAGAAAAAGACTTAGAGGATCGGGGTGGGGGGTTGCGGGGAGAAAGAAATGACAGTATTTATTTATGTGGGAAATTTCATCTCTGTGCAGGTGACTTGAATATCCTATTCAGTCACTGCTTTTGTGAAGTACTTACCCAGAAACAGCTTCATGTGTAAAAGAGACATGGGTTTCCCCATGATAAGGCTAATCTGGAACACATTTGCATACTAGAAAGTTTAGCCGAAGGCTATGTCCTAGGAGATGCTCACCTAACAAAGAGAAAAACAGGGGCCCTGGTGCCAGAGAAGAAGCCTAACCACCAGGTAGAATAAAAACAAAAACCAAACGATCAAGAGAGAATCTTGGTCATAGACTGAATATCAAGATTTTAAAATCTTGTTTAAAATCTCAGTTAAGTAGGTTGTAGACAGGGAATGTGAAAAAAAGGGAGGGAATCGGGGGTCAAACAAAGAGCCATATAAGTGACTGTGGGGTTGATTATGACTCATGCTGATCCCTTGGCAATAGGCTTCATAGGGTTCTCAAACATGCCTTATCGAACATTTGCCTGAAATTCCAGTGGATGATTATGTCTCAAATGCTTACAACTGATAAGATATGTGGAAACATCAATTTGGTAGAGCTGACAAATGTCTTTTAACTTATGACAATACTAATGTCCAGTTCAGGTTTCTGAATGTATTCTCCAATATCTCCCCAGAATGTTTCTCTGACACTGCATATCTGACTTACCTAAAAAGAAAAAGAGCTTTGTTTATCCCTAAAACAAGTACTCTAAGACCTGAAGACAGACAGAAGAAATAGCTCATCCATTCTTTCAATGCAAGGTTGGGTCTTATTGAGGGCACCCTCTGGGGATGGTTTCATTCTACAGAGATGTAGACTGCTGATGCTCTGACAGTGGCTGCATTCTTTTGTAACTTTGTAGGGGTAGATGTTTTCAAAAACTGAAAACCATTCCTGTGGATTCTTCTCCACAGAAATACAAAGCTATTTTGTGTGATAGAAACACATTTGCTTTTAGCTTATGGAAAAGCAAATCATTTAAATCATTTCTAAATCATCTAAATCATTTCATTGCTTTTAAAAAATAAATTAAGCATTTTTCCAATTTTTAACATATTAACTTAAGCATTCTTTATTATTTACGTGTGGTATTTGTGGTATGTGTGTGCTGATGATTTCTTTGTTAATTAATGAGATATAAAGAATCATTTTAACTTTTTGAAATTACAGTGACGTTCTCTTACCCTGGGTTGACTAGAGAAACAAATTCACAGACATTGATAGCAATATAAGAAAGAACTTTATATACAGGAGCAATTATATATTGAGAAAACATCCCAGACCAGTCCAGATCATGTTCATAATTTCAACATTAGTCTCTATGTCTGATACTAGTCCAAAAATTTATCTTTAGACTCACACAGCATATGCAATAACGATGAATGCAGGAGATCACAGGACAGTGGGTAGTCTTTTGGATCCAGTGGCAGTGGAATCATCTCAACACTGCATGGGACTCCACATGTCTCTGCCAGCTCTCTGAGTGTCTCAACAGCAGGAAAAGGAAGACAGAGAGAATGAGGGGGCATGGCCTCCAAGAGCTATTTATCTTCATTGAGCCTCCAAATGGGATCATTGTTCTGTGATCTGATTGACAGGCTAAACTCCACCCCTTCACTCAAGTTGACAGGAGATTATGTAACTGCCACAGACATTCTCATTATCATTAATATCGCCATCATACTGAACATTTTACCATTGAGCTTTCACATTAATGACTCCCCATGATAGATTTAGTTGCCACATTATATACTTCTATAATTTACTTAAAAATTTTCTTACAAATTCTTTGCCATTTCCACTATCAATGAGCCACTCACATTCTTTCTACTTTGGATAATCTATGCTTCCAAAATCCAGACTCCTTTAGCATTGTAATCTGAACACAAAGTGGAACTCCAGACCATCAAGGCCTTCAGAACCCAAATACTTTGATTGACTTTCTGTTGACTAACACATCTCATCCCTAAGCCTCAGCTCCTTAATGGTACAGAGCCATACCTCCCTAAGCCCCATATTCACAAAAAGAAGTGAATGTCTCTTGAATGCCTACTGTTGAATGAGGAAGCACTGTGTACCATGCTTTGCCATAAATCTTGGGGAAAAAAGATATTGTGATGCTTTCCTGAACACATACTAAGCCAGTTTCTATTCCTACCACCTTCTATTAATAATTTCCTTTAAAGTAATTAATTAAGATCAGATGAGTACCAAAGAGTTGAAGATTAAAGATGGCCCCAATAGCCAACTCTTCCTAGATGCTGTTCTGCTTCACTTTTCTTCCAGTCCTCCCTTTGGTATATTTCCTCTTGCCTCTGGGCTCTGAGACTCACTGTGATGACCCATAGACAATCGCAGAACTTTCAGGAACTGTCTCACATGGAGGTAGGTACTATTCAGTTCTAAATCCAAAGGTCAGGCAAAGGTGAGTCAAATTCAGGGTGCTGAGTCAAGAGATAAAAATATCAAAAAGTTATAGGTTTCCTTAGTACCGAAGATCAGTTGGGAATTAAAGACATAGCTTTCCAGGTGATGTGATGTGTGTTAAAATTGCACAGTAATACCATCATATAAACCTCATGCAAGGGAAATAAAGTTGGTGTCTTAAATCATGCCTTAAAGATGCCACCAAAGAAAAGAGTATGACTTGGTTCTCACCCTCTACTTCAGTCAGGTTTTTTTTTTAAATCATTATATTGGGGTTTCTTATAACTCTTCTTACAATCCACTCATCAACTGTATCCGGCATATTAGTACATATATTCCATTGCTGTTTCCTAGACATTTACTTTCCATTGAGCCCTTGGGATCAGCTACTCTCCTCCACCCCCCAACCCTCATGGCCCCTTAAAAATTGTTAATTGTTTTCAGATCACACACTGACTGCTGTCTCCTGTCTCCTCTGGTTTCTGATGTTCTTCCCCCTGGATAGGGGTGTGTGGTTGTGTGCTATTCATTGTGATCAGTGCCCCCTTCATTCCTGTTCCTGGGTTCCTTGTGTTGTGAGTTTTATCTCTAACCTATACTTATGTACATGCTTCCATGTAGTCTAGATTGAGAGGCAGCACTGAGATCACAATAGTGGGGGGTGAGGAGGCCTGAAGGGGTCAAAGGTATATTGTGTGACCCATTAGTGTTCTACTGAAGCCTGATTTATTCATTTTCTCCCTGTGACCCCTCTGTGAGGGGATGATCCATTGTCCAATAGTGGCCTTTGGGTCTTCCCTCAACCACCCCCCCTCCATTCTCACCAATGCTTTTTTGTTTGTTTGTGTATTTAATGTTTGTTGTGAATCTTCTGATGTCTATTGCCTGGTCTCAATGACACCTCACAATTGCACTGGTTGGTGTGCTTCCTCCATGTGGGCTTGTTGCTTCACTGTTGAATGGCCACTTATTTAACTATAAAACTTTAAGACCCCAGACACTGTATCTTACTAACCAGGCACCATACCACTATTGTTTTAGATTAATGTATTTAAAAAGTGCACATCTCTGTTAATCTCCCTATCTGTGCCTTTGCTTCCTAGAGCTTGGTTCTGTTTCCTTTTGCCTCTCCTGCCCCACCATCACTTTCTCCTTTCTCCTACCTTTTGGTGCTTCCTCTGCACTAGTCTGCTCTGATACTCACAGGTTCTCTAACCTTACCTTGATGCTGATTCTGCTTCCCTAGTTATTCCATTGTCCATGACGCCATCCACTCACCACACCCTTCTTCCTATCTCCTTCTTCTTCCTCTACCTTCAGGGGCCATTGGTCCCATTGCCTTCTTCCGGAATTTCCCTCCCATGTCCAACCCATACAATTAGACAAAACATCAATATCTTAGTCCAAACAATAAGAAAACATATGGCTAAAGAAAGAGAAAAAGACGAGAGAAAAAAGAAAAAATAAACCCCTACATAGGTCTGTGTGCTGATCCCCATGAGACCCTCCCTCCTGGTTCTGAGGGTGATCCAGGGGCTGCCCCTCGTAGCCCAAAGTCTATTCTTGGGGCTCCTCTGGGGCTCTGTGGCTTTGCTTTACTCCAATTGCTGATCTGTTATGCTCCATGCCCACACTGTCTCCTGTGTGTCCCCCTTATTGTCCCCTGCCTCCATATGCTCCAGTTAGGAGACAACATGTCTTGAGTTGTGGGGAGTCCCACAGTCCTCTTTGTGCCTTAGCAGCTCCATGCAGGGGCATCATCCTATGGGCAGGGTATGCCCGTATGGAGTCTAGACCAACTTCCCCCTTCTCCTTTTCCTTCTTGGTTTGCTTCTGTCTGGCTATGATAGATCAGTTCCTTTCCCCCACCAGGGGTCTAGTGTTGTTCTCTGTTGCACACACTTTCATGGCGGGGGTCAGGCAGGTTCTGGGTGGGGTCTGCTCTGTAGTCCAGTCTTGTCATACATTCCTCCACTTGTTTTGTTGCCCTCCTCATTTGGCGTGTCATGATGGGGTCTGCATGCACATTCTAATTCGCTGGAGACACCACCAATACTCTCCCCTGTGTAGGTTAGTCCCCCGTTCTCCCCATGTCATCATCTCAGCTTCTCCCTCTGGCAGTCACATATTCTGGTGCCAATTAAACTAAGAGTGTAGGGGTGGAGTCTAGCCTGTCAATCAGGAGATACCCAATGAGACCTCTGTGTGGACATGGCTTTCTCTGAGAATTCTGGGAAATTTCACGGTATTTTCCCCAGGAAGATGAGAGGTGAGAGAATCAGTTCGTTGGAGACAAACTACTAACAAGATGAGATGGCAGCACACTGATAGATCCTGATTCCTGGAGACTGGAGGAGCCAGAGGAGATGCCACATGGGCTTACCCTGATGGAACCAAACCTCTGGGGCTGGAGAAGCCATGTGGAAACCCTTACCAGTGTGGAGACGTTTCTCCTGTCAAGGGATATTGCTGATGGACCCTAAGCCCTAGAAATGAGGAGCTATGGGGATACCCCTGCCAGCACTGGGATGCTTCTACCACTAATGGATACCCAAGACTATGCATCCACTGACCTGTGATTGTCCTGGTGTCACTGCACGCACTTGGTGAGTTAGAAGGAGACTTTATAGACTGGTATCAAACATATGGGATAATATCTGACTTATAACCTTGGACTGGATGGGGTTGGGATGCTTTCTCAATGTTCCATTCCTCTTGTATATAAACCTTTCCCTTATATCAATATGCATGTTTATGAATTTGTTTCTCTAGTCTACCCAGACTAACACACTTCCCACCCCATTCTCCGGCCTCCTTCACCCTTCTCTATGCTTGATTCACATGGCCCTCCCTGGGTTGGTCTAACACCCCCCTCACCCCCCCTGCTACCTGTGCCTCCACTTGTATATTGTGAGATAAGTATCTTTTCTTCTATTCCTACTATGCTGATTATATTTACCTTAGGGTACTCATGTTATACTTGTCCTTTTGAGATAGGCTTGTCTCACTGAACATATTTCCTTTCATGTGTTTCATGTGATTGTCCCTGCTTTTCGGTGCGGCGGCACAGTACTCCATTGTGGGTATGTGTTTACTAATTCATTCCTCTATCGATAGAAATTTAGGTTGTCTTCAACCCTTGGTAATTGTGAATTGCAATAAACATTGGAGTGCAGATGTTCAGTCAGGTTTTAATCTTACCCTAACCCTGTCTAACAATGTAGCTATAGGCACTGAGTCCGATATTAGAATACATCACATAAAGCATTTTGTTAACAGAAACTCACTATCTCATCTTTAAGAAGACAGCTGTTCTCTATGAAGTGACATCTCCTTACTCTGAAATGCCCATGGAACTTACACACTTTTTTCTCTTCCCCCCCCCCCATGATTTTTTTCATATTCTACCTATGTGGCAATTTTATACTGTATGTTTCTCAATAAGAGAAACTTTGAAGACAAGGATAATTTAGAACTCACATGGGTGATATCACCAGTTGTCTAGAACAAAATTATTTGTTAAATTAAGAATTCAAAGGAAGAAGAAGCAAGTCTGTAAAATGGAGCAGGCAGGTGACTCCGTTTTGGAGAATAGAGGATAGCAGGAAAGCAAAGCATAAGAGAACTATTAGGTTAGGAGTCACAATTCAAGAACTTTTAAGGATAACTTTTTAAAAGTGTATCCTTTAAAAAACTAGAAGTTTCCATAATTTCTCTGTTATTGGATGATATTTTGAGTAAATCCATCCCATCTAAATAGCTCCATGGCTTCAGGCAATGAAGAACATTATGAATCTGGAATTGAAATGAATTTTCATTTTGCCTGTTGGTTCAGCTCTCCCCCATCACCTTGGTTTGAAGGGCTCACTTCAGCTGTACAATTTATTCCAAACTGTCAACTAGAGAGTGGCTAATTGTGATGACTTGTTGTGATGCAGAAAATATGTCCTACAATTCAGCCATTCTGGTTTATGATGCATGAAAAGTTTTGAAGGTCCCACATAATACGCATTATAGGTATCCCATGCCCAATGAGGCTTCAAATTTCTGAGGGTGGGATCCATAACTCCACTCTCTGCAACCAGTCTGCAGCATGTATTTCTATGAGAATTTCCATGATAAATGTGTATCCGTGTCACAGTTGCCAGTATAAATTGACATGGAGCCATAGGTTCTAACTGTAGACATACTTTCCTCAGCAATTTACATATTTTTTCAAGTTCTAAGTCAAGCTCCTCTTTGCTTCCTTGAGTTATAAAAAAGGAGGGAAAAAAAAGCAAAATCAACAATCCTCTTTTACCTTTTATAGAATACATTCTTATTCAAATCTTTCCAGAAATAAAGATTCATTGATTTCTAAATCTAACAGGGTACTTTTATCTCAAAAATTTAGTCATCATCCACTTGATATCTATTTTTACCATTAATGAAGACTTCCAAGTTCTTCTTAAAAAAAAAATCTCCTGGCCAAATATAATGGTATAGATCGGGACTGTAATACGTTGGCAGTGGGTTTGAAGATTGAGGAACCGTGGTAGCAGAAGGGATTAAACATTCGACTGCTCAGAAAATGGCCAGTGGTTCAACCCTGCCTATACCCAGTCACCTTGTCTGCTTCCATAAAGAGTTACAGCCTCTGAAAGGTTAACCTCCAAGTCTGCTCCCTGCTACAGGGTCCTTTGAGTCAAAATGCACTCCTCAGCAGTGGGTTTATACCAGGACCTATGTGATGGGGGCATACACATATGAGGGCCTGTCAACACAAGATCACCTAAATGGAGAATCAAAGAGATAAGATGTGTGACTTTAATATGTAGGTGAGAGCCTCTGTGTCATGTCTAGAACAGATTGTTCTGGTTCTCAGGAGGTTTGTAGTCAGCTGAAGAAAGACACTAGTAATGATATATAAAAAGGTCAGTGGTTCTCACCAATACTTACTTTCACCTTCACAATGGCACTTGCCAATGACTATGGGGTCTCCCTCAGGAAATTCTATACTTAGAAATAAAAATGTAGTGGTGGACTGAGCTGTGTATAGATTTGGAAGTCATAAAACACATGTTACTGAGAGAAAGACTGATCTGATTCCTCAGCAGGACTGTGTGGGTAAACTTAGGCCCTAGGTGAAGTATGGGGAGCTCTGGTAGTAATACAGGATAAGTCACTCCTTGGAAAAGAGAGAAGGATATGTGCTCCCATAAAGATTTAAAATCTCCAAAACTCTATTTATTGACCCTGTGAGATGGATGTGATGGCAGTTAGCTTAGTTCAGAGTTCTGGGTGAAAGACACCTAAAGAATAGGCCTACAAGGGGGGGGGGTCATAAAGGAAAGTGAGGGAAAACCTAGTACCCTAATACCAACCAGGAATCGTAAAGCCCAGCAGAAGCATTTTACTTTCATTGATCTGTGTAGCTAGTCTTTTATTTTTAGTTACTTTGCTCATTGAATGAAGAAGGGATTAACAATATCAAATGCATCTGAGAAGTTCCATACAATAAGAGCAATAAAAAGGCCATGAACAAATTTAATGAGATCATTGTCTAGACTTAGAGGGATGCAGGAAAAAACCAGACTAGAATATGTTGAGATGCAATGTATTGGCATAGAAGTGAACAGAAAAAGAAGTTGGGTTGAGAAGATGGGAAAGGGAAAGGAAATGACTATGTTTGAAGGGGACAGACTCGAGATAGAAGATAAGATTGAACAGATTATTTATTGAGGAAGATCCCTTATAGCTACAGAGAGAACTAGATAATTGGGATAATTTTTCCAGTCCCTTAGCATATAATTGGGATCTATTTTTCTACAAATTTGGATTTCTTTGAACTGTAAATTTATATTAGAGTTTAAATTCTAGACACTCAGTTTGTGGACGGCTATGGATGACTACAGAGACCTCCATGGGTTTAACCTCCATTGAATGCTTTCTGACTATTGACCAGGCATCTCAGTAATCTTACCCTCAGGCAGAGTGCTCTGGAAAATACATTCCCTGCACTTGTCTACAGCCAGCCCAGGAAGGGGTTGACTGGGTATGCCCATGATGGGGGTCTCATGGTCTTGAGTTATGATTTGACTGTCTTGGTTTAAAGGCCTGGTTCAATCTTCTAACTTGATACACACATTACAATCATAACCCTATTTCTATCTGGAACTATGATGGATTGTGCTGCCACCAATCCTGCTTTTGTGACAGGTTCTGTTGCCCTTTCATGTACTTTTTAAAGTGCTGCATCTCAGTAAACCCTCAAATGTCTTTTTTTGGTGGGGGGGCATCACTGCCCTCAGGTGGTGGGAGTAGGAGGCCCAGCCTTTGCTCTGTGGAGCTGGAATCGAACCTCCATCCCAGTGGGCCGCAGTCCCGCGCACAACCACTGCGCCACCGGGGCTCAGCCCTCAAATGTCATTTTAACCTCATGCTGATGATCTCCCTCATCCAGATGGCATGTGTTTGACTTGTATTTGTCCTGTTTATGACTTAATAAATGTTCTCCTTAAGTTATTTGATATTTGTGGTCTCGTACCTCAAAGCACTTTCAGGATGATCTGTACATTTCTCATAACCCTTAGTTTTCATGACACGCATTCTATGAAACAAACCACATGAATAGTAATACAGCCTATTTCCTTTGCTCCTACATTCAAGGGTGTTTAGTGCCTTGAAAAAAATGCACACAGTGTTGGACTACAGTCTATGTGTCCTGAGAGATGAGGGATCCCCAAATGAATGCTGCACATTTTGCTTATTAGCTGTGATCATTGTATAATAATATGCTAATGCATATTGAGAACATTTCCCCCATTAATACAATACTTATATAAAGTAATGTATTCTTTCTCTAATAGTTTCTATCTTGGCATGCTGCTGTGACCAAAAATACTTTTTCTAACTTCCATCAGCTATTTAAACACAATATATATGTTTATCGACAAAGTACTATGTGCTGGGTTTGTAGTATATATGCAACATATAGTATATATACAACACATATATAGTATATACATGCAATATCTTACGGTCACTCTGTGGGAAAAGTAGATGGACAAATAGTCACTAAAATAGAAAAAAGCAGGTGTTGTAATTGATGTGATATGTAAAATAATTATGCAAGTCAATTTGGTAAGTAAGCACCCCCTACAAGTAATCTTCTACTCAAATACTGAATTACTTTTATAATTTTAAATGAGCTGTCAAGAATAGGAACACCCCTCTCTTTGCTTGATGGATTTTCACCCCTTTTTCTTTTTCTGGTTTTTACCCTGCCAATTCGCTGCATGGTCTCCTTTTATATTCTGAAATCCCAGTTAAGGGACTTTCTCACTGATTATAATGACACAGGTCTGTTTTCACAGCTGTAACCTTAAGATTTCTTAATAATGCTATGTTTAAAACATTATTCTGAAATGCTAGAAGGTTTGAAGGTGCTCAAAAAGTAAACAGTCAGATCATATAGAAAGAAGAGAACAGTTATAATATAAAACTTTCAACAATTTGTATCAGATCATTGACACTTCATTGAAAATCTCAAGCTCTGGAGACAATAACATTTCCCTCGAAGGGAAACTCATTCAACAGACATGTGTATACATTAGAACCAGATGAAGGTGAGGCACTGAAATTGGAAAGACAATTCTGAGGCTTATTAGAAGCTAGAGACCATGTATTTGTATTTTTACTGGTTCCTTTGGCCTTGGCCAGGATAGTTTTCCCTGCAGAGCAGATATGGGGAATTTGCACTTATGTTCCTGATCACCTTTGACACCGAGAAGCTGAGGACTTGACATCACATACGATTATTATTATAAACAGAGCTCCCAAGCTGTTAAGCTCAAATTGCTACTTTGGTGTTAACAAGAATGGTGCCACATGGTGAGCATATGCTGTTTGTGAAAGTGAGGGATGTTTTAACCCTTTCGTGACCCAATTCCTTTCCACTTTGATTTTGTTGATATTGACTCCCTGGGTTTTCACAAATGAAAAAGTTTGTTGAAACAAGAAGAATTTCTGAAATGTTATAGAATACGGATTTTGATGTTTATTATTTGGGAGATATCCATCCCTTTTGATTTTGGGACAGGATTCTGTGGCTCACATTTGTTACTCTAGGTATTAGGGGTAGAATTACATAGGATACATATGTCCCTTTACACTCAGGATAGAATTAAAGGTACATATGTGCCTTTTGGATTCTGCCTTCTAGATCTCTTGAGAGATACACACTCTTCAGGGAGCCCCCAAATGTAATGCTTAGTCAAACACAGTATCAGTACAAGAGATACAACATCCAGATACTGTTGAGGATCCTGAAATATGTTTACAAAGTTTACATTTGTGTTGGGAATCATGGAGGTGGGGTGGTTAGGATGAGTCTGCCTGTAAAATGTAAGTCAGCTCAGCCGTTCAACACTATCCATGGGAGGCTCAGAAGAAAGACAGGGCATTCTATTCCTGTAGACCTGGGGTCTGCAAACTCTGGAGCCGTCCTGTGGCTCTCTCAGTTTGCACATGTGGCTCAGAAGTAAAATTGAAAATGAAAATGAAAAGATCACAGTTAAAGGTGATTTCACTTGCTGGTAAAAAAAACCCCACGCATATATTTCTGGTTTTCAAATAATTTTAAAATTGTTGTGAGAGACAGTATTGGCTCTTCAATCTTGAAGGTTTTCCGACCCCTGCTTTAGAAAATGAGTCACAGAAACTCATGGGGCCCATTCCATACTCGCTTACAGGGTTCCTTGGAGTGGACAGGGCTCAAAGGGAGGCAGTTGGAGTTGTGTCGTTTTGTTTTTGCATTACATCTACACTGGAGCTCATATTCTTAGCCCCGGGTCCACATAAAGCTATGGTTAACAGGGAGAGTTCAAAATCCATTTGCAGATTCTGCTGTGGGTTAAATCTCCATTGAATTAACCAAGGATGTACATGGTCTGACCTGTTGGCAGAATGCTTTAGAAAGTAGGTTACTTCCAGTCCTTTCTTAGGGACTTGCAAGCTGTGTCCTTGATGGGGATCACCCTACTGTGGCACAGTCCTGAGTCATTCTCAGAAAGCCTTACCAGAAGCCTTACCAGAAGTTGACCTGAGTCAACTTTATAAATTCATCTCTCTGCCTTACTGTGCTTGTCCCAATCCATTTCTTCAGTCCTCCCTGCAACGTGATATGTCGATCAGTCACCCATCATGCTTGGGTAGCAGTAGCCTTTGCTCTCCCAAGTCCTGGTAATATCTCCATTTCTATGTAAACCCTGCAATGCCCATATGACCTCATGCTAAAGGTTTCCCTCATCCCCAGCATGCGTCTCTGACTTTACCTTGTCTTGCACCGTTTGTTGTTTTTGGTGGCGGGTGCCACCGGTGCGTTCTGGTTTGCAGACATCCTGTGTGTAACAGGAGACACTGCCCAGTCTGGGCACATGTGCACAATTGTTCTTAGGTTTGAGCCCTCACCTTGCAGCCAGTAGATCAACTCATCCTCTCAAGGATCTTTCTCTTCCCTTACCCCTGTGCTTTCCCAAGAAGGATGTTCTTCTCCAGGGACTGGCCACTCTTAATGACATGTCCAACGGATGTGAGATGAAGTCTTCACATCCTAGCTTCCAAAGGGAATTCTGGCTGTACATCTTCCTAGATAAATTGGTTTGTTCTTTGGGATAGCACATCCACCATTATTTGCCCACACTGTTATTCACATACCTCCATGTTCTTCAGTCCTACTTATGCAATGTCCAACTTTCACATGGGTATGAGACCATTGAAAATGCAATGGCTTACATCAGGCCCACCTTAGTCCTCCAAAAATAACACCCTTGCTTTTCAACACTTCAAAGAGTGCTTGTATGGCAGGTTTGTCTCATGTATCTTTTGATCTCCCGGATGCTGCTTCCATGAGCACTGATTGTGGATCCAAGAGAGACGAAATCCTTGGCAACTTCAATCTTTTCTCCATTTATCATGATCTTATCTACTGGTTTAGTGAGGGTTTTAGTTTTCTTTACATTGATTTGTAATCTATAAGGAAAATTGTAATCCTTGATCTTCAAAAGCAAGTTCTTAAGTCCTTCTTACTCTGAGAAAGCAAGGATGTGTCATCTGGTTAATGTGAGTTGTTAGTAAACTGTCCTCCAATCTTGATGGCACATTCTTCTTTATAGACTTCAGATTTACCGATTATTTGCTCAGCAGATAGGTTAGATAAGTATGGTGAGAAGATATTTATTGTGACTAATCCTGACAGATACTGTGGCAGTCACTGATTTATATGTCAATTTCAGCACTGGGAGTGTAGGGGTGAAGGTTGCCTATCAATCGGAGATAGCCAATGAGACCTGTGGTGGTCATGTATTCGAGATGTCAAATTTCATCATTGAGATGTAGGGGTGAAGACTAGCCTGTGAATCTGGAGCCATTGAGTAGCCAACGAGACCTCTGTGTGGGCATGGCTTTCTCCTGAGACTTCTGGGAAATCTCGCAGTATTTCCCTGATGGAGATGAGAAGCAATCTCCCCTGTTGTTGGGGAATCAGTATCCAATACGACAAACTACACAAGACAAGATGGCAGCATCCCATGAGCTGGAAGAGCTGGAGGAGAAGCCACACAGACTTACCCTGATAGAACTAGACCTCTAAAGCTGGAGAAGTCATGTGGAGACCCCTGCCAGAGCTAAGTTGCTTCTACCACCACTGGATGCTGTTGATGGACCCTGAGCACTGGAAGTAAGGAGCCATGGGGAGACCCCTGCCAGCGCCAAGAGTCTGCACCCACTGACCTGGGACTTTGTGGGGCAGAAAGAGACTTTATGGACTGGTATCAGGCATGTGGGCTAATATCGGACTTGTGACTTTGAGCTGAACTGGGTTGGGGTGCTTTCTCAGTATTCCATTCTTTTTGTATATAAACTTTACACTTATATCCATATATGCTTTTCTATGAATTTGTTTCTCTAGTCTACCAGGACTAACACAGAGACCTCTGTGTAGGCATGACTTTCTCCTGAGAATTCTGGGAAATCTTGTGGTATTTCTCCCATGGAGGTGAAAGACTATAGAGTTAGTTATTTGGAGATGCTGGACTGACAAGACAAAATGGCAGCATGTGAGGACCTGGAGGAGCCAGAGGAGAAGCCACATGGGCTTACCCTGATGGAACCAGACCTCTGAAGCTGAAAAAGCCACAGAGAGACCCCTGCCAGCACTCAGATGCGTCTATCGCCAATGAATAGACCCTGCTGATGGACCCTGAGCCCTGGAAACAAGGAGTCATGGGGAAGCCCCAGTCAGCACAGGAATGTTTCTACTGCTACTGAATACTCAAGACTCTGCATTCACTGAACTGTGATTGTCCTGGTGGTGTTGCACATGACTCGTGAAATTGGAAGAAGACTTTATAGACCAATGTCAGACATATGGACTAATATTGGACTTATGACCTTGGACTGGATTGGGTTGGGATGTTTTCTCAATGTTCCATTCCTCTTATATATAAATCTCTCCCTTCTATCCTTATGTGTGTTTGTGAATTTGTTTCTCTAGTCTACCCAGACTAACACACATACCCTTCTTAATTTTCATTTTTTACCCTTCTTGATTTTAAACCATGCAGCATATTGCCTTGTTCTGGTCCCATAATTGTATCTTATCTATGTACAAGTTCTAAAAGAGCACAATTAAGTCTTCTGGGATGCCCCTTGGTCTCAAGGATATCTGTAGTTTGCTATGATCCTCTGCATAGTCAATAAAACACAAGTAAACATCATTCTGATAGTTCCTGCATTCAAATAAGATCCATTTCACATCAGTAATGTTATGCCTTGTTCCAGGTCTGCTTCTGAATCCAACTGGAACCTCTGGCAGCTCTCTAAGTATTGCTGCAAATGTTGTTGGATGATCTTCAGCATTTAAGTTAAAGACTTATTAAGTGTCACCCCTTAAACCAAGTTTGAGTTTGGGGGTCTCTTTTGACCCTGTAATACATCCAAGTAAAACATAGCCTAAGATCACTTCCTACCACACACTGTAAAAATAGCAATTGGGCCATGTGCCCATTTGTTCCATTTCAGACAGTTCTAAAGGGTACCCTGCGAAAGCTGCTTGAACTGTCAGTGAGAGAAAGAGGTTGCGCAATAAGCTCTGGAGGAAGCAAAAGCTAAGTGTTTTACTCTCAACAGGAAATCTGCCAGACAGCTAACCACTGTTGAAACTGTGTAAATGTTCTCCATTGACCATCATAAACAATGTTTAAATAGTCAAAGCCAAGACTGTTACCTAAGAATAAATCAGAGCGCTCTTGAACATTTGGGTGGATATAGTCACTGTAGAGCATTACAGATATCTTCTCCTACATTTACCCTTTTAAAAAATGTATTTATTTCACTCGCAGCTCAATACATCTTTCAGATGGTATCTTAATAGAGCTTCCTCAGCACAGGAGTGATTTATCTCTTTGAAAGGAGGATTTACGTAAATCTGCTGTTTGGGAAGTTAGCACTATCATAACTAGTTGTGGAATTCCTTGGCCTTGAACAAACCAAAGGAGAAATATATATACATATTAAACCTCCCAAGACTAATTAGGCAATTTAAATGTTGAATAATGCTATTTCCCTCTGAATCTGCCTTCTGAGTTAAACTGATGAAGATTTAATTTTCTTTCTCACAGGTTCCTTTGTCTACAAAACTAAGGATCCATTCTTAGAAAGGCCTTTCCTTTGTATTGTTTCACAAAGAGATTTGACACCTGAATGGCAGTGGTAATGAAATGCTGTATGAGTTATGCCTTGAGAAAGAAATATTAACATGAAACTAATGAAGTATTAGCAAATAAATTGAGTTAATAATGGTAACTACTTCCCTAGTTATATGTGATCATCATAGACTGAATTATGAGAAATCTGGGCCTTTGCCTCTGATCCCACTTATCCATCAATGCCTTCCTAAACATAAGGATATTAGGGAAAAACAGTAATACCTTTCTTTCTCAGAAAGCAAATATACCCCACTCAGCTATCACAAGCCTTACCCCTGCCTCTTCAAGTAACTTATTTTCTTTAATAAGGACTGAACTTCTGGTGTGTGGTAATTTCAAATATGATATTTTATTTGAATACAATGGAAATCAAATAGGAATATTTCTTTCCTTCTTATTTCCCATATATTCTCATTTGGGGGGGGGGGGAAGACTGGCTAGAGCCTATTGATCGCTGAATTAATCTTGCTTACGCCGAGTTCTCGCCAGTTACTACTGTGTACACGATGGAGGACCGTCGTGAGGCACACGAAAGGTTAGCTTTGACGCTGGAAGAGAGAGCTATTGATAATTTGAAACTGGAGAGAGTTATAAAATGCAAAGACTTTTAAGGACAATTGGGGTGCAAACCACGGACAAAATGGACATGATGTATTGAAAAAATGGACACAGGCAGTCTTTGTATTAGCTGAAGAATTTGACATCAGCTAGGAACTTCTTTTCTTACCTTGTATTGTTCCAGGTGAATTACATTAGGAAAAAGACCACTGGGTGGACAATAAGGAAGTCTCTTTGAAAGTGTATTTCTTCAAAAATGAGAGCACTAACTACCAGATTAAAGAGTTAGAAAGAATATAGGGATGCGGCCTGAGTGGGGTAAGGATATCGGAAGGATAACAGTGAAAAAGTAGAGGAAAAAACACGGTTATTTCTAAAGTCTTTTACAGCTATGAGTAGTTCACTACCTTACGAAAATAACACACTGAAATGAACCATGAAATCAATAGTTTGGGGGAGGGAATCAGCTTAGAGACGCCCAAAAGTCAATTTCCCAACCAGAATGAAAAGCTTGGGGAGTTCTCTATTAAATACGTAGACATAGCTTTAACTTCGGAATCAAGCAAATAATCTGATTTGTGAATGAGCTCACTTTCATAAGGAACAGTTGTTTCAGAAAGGCCATAAAGATATAACTGGGGGGGGGGGTCCTTTGCTTTCCTTTCTAAATTCTAGAGGGAGTCCATTTCTTATCTGCATCTTAAAAAAACTGAAAGAACACAAAGAGAGCATAGACGTTAGTATTAATATTACCATCAATTAAAATTAATATGACTGTGAGTCAAGATTTATAACAACTTTCCTGAGCAGGAATGGAATTCACAGTATCGGTGGTCTGTAGCACATTGCGTGGAAAAGGAGGAAGAGTGAAGGGAAGGACACTTACACTCTATAAACAAAAGTGAACTCCTTTGCTTACCTACCAATAACTACATTTTATGCAGACATTTCTCTGCACTTAAAGTGCCTCAGATATTTAGTTTCAAAGACACACAGGTAGATCCACATTTTTAAAAAATTATAAATGGTTGGTTAATTATCTCAATCCAGCTTCTTCTCTTAATCTACACAGTAGTTTTCAGCCACCAGAAATCACTATTTTAATTTTAACTTTGGGACAAAAATAAAAGGATTTTGATCCAATGGGCTATGTCAAGGTGAGGAGTAATTCTCATATTTCAAACATCAGCAAAGCAGACTCTTCTCACCTATTGCACCCACGCACCTCATTTATTGACACAAGTCTAACGATCAGGTGGCTGTATGATAAATGGCGTTAAACAAACATGTACCACGGGATCACAAAATTGGAGAAATCATTGCATAGCCTCCAAATGAAGTCATTATAGGATTGCCAAACCACTGAGAATTATGGTCAGCCAGGTTGACATAATATTAGCCAGGACAACCAATGTTAATTTCACTTTTTACTTTGGTGTTCGTTAATTCTAGACATATTCCATTTATGTGCAAAATTATTGGGTACTGTGATTTTCACTCTTGTCGTTTTTGTGAAATACAGGATAGTGAGATGCAGGCTGCTCCTAACTTGTGTGTTCATAATTCTCTGCGCCTCTTAATTAATTGGTGATTTTGAACTGCCAGCCATGTGGATCACAGCCCAATGCCCAACCACTACCCTAACAGGGCAGCGCCACAGGAGAAAAAGTGGACTTTCTCTACCTGTAACCAGATGCAGTCTCAGAAGCTCACAGGGGGGTTCTCTATGAGTTATATTGACTTGATGGTAGTGAATTGTTCACAAAATAAAGTGTGCATTTTTTTCTTTTTTAGCTCAATTTTTATTGAAATGCCTTCACATTTTAAGTCAAAAGAGACTTTAACTCATGAACAGTTTAGAGAGTTTATTTTCCCAACATTTTCTAGTTATGAAAAATGTAATATATGAAAACATGTATCTATCACAAATCAAAACTGATGTTTAAGAACCAAAAATACATTTGCAAAATTGCTTCTTCTTACTAATGCTCCTTTGGGGACAAGTGGGTACAGTATTAGAAATAAACTATCATCATCTGTGTGGTTTTCTCCATTTTTTCTGAATTTCATTGCTTCTTTGGATTTTGAACATTCAGGCTTTTAAATGTTCTGATCCACAGGTATCTGGCTGCAAATTCTTCTTCCTTTGATTTTTCCTCAATGTCATTATTACATCATCTTCTTTTTCTCACTATGACATTTTTTCCCTTCCCCAATTCCAACAGTTTTTATCTCTCCCCTGATTTGGGGCAAGCAAACCAGCCAATCTCTTAATAGTTTATTGTATAGTTGTGTTGCAAAAACATGATTTGGGATTCTTGCTCTCTTAGGTGCCTTCGATTGAACGAGACAGAATCCCCCAAAGACTGCAGCATCAGAGACGTCACACAGATGATAAGCAAGATAAAGAACATAGCAGACACTTGGTGAACATTGCAAACATATATACTTATACAATACTAAAAAAAAAGAAAGTGAGTGCCCTTAAAGTGACTGTCTTTTCTCCTTATCAGCTCTGAGATGACAGGCATGCAACATCGCTGAGCTGCATTTTCTCTGTTAGACTCTCTAGATTCCAATCCTTTGTCAGAATTCGGAGTAGCTCTCCTGGCACCATGCTGATGAACAGTTAGTAATTCAAACCGGCCCTGAGAGAAAGCTGAGGCTGTCTGCTTCTGTAAAGATCCACAACCTTGGAAAGCTACTGGGGCAGGTGTTCTCTGGTCTGCAGTTGCTATGAATTGAAAACCCATTTGACAGCAAAAGATTTCATTTTGTTTTCTAGGATCGCTTGAGAGTAAACATTAGCCTTTTATGTAAACAGTGCCTGACTCAGCTTTTTGCTTAAAATCGTATGCAGCTGGAACATGTGTCAAAGGCTGAAACTGTGGGAAAGACCTAAAACTAGGTCGAGGAGGCTCATTGAGAGTCTGAATCTTTTTCTTCAGGAGTTTAGGGTTTGCAAGTTGACCCTACAATTTACGCTTAATTTGATCTGAAAGGTAAAGTGATACTTTTTAGACAGAGTGGCAATTTCTATTTACAGTTTTTATTAGCCTGATCTTGCTTTTCAATCCTGGTATCCAGTTCTTCTCTTTTGAAATAGCAGCCTCTTTCAGAAGAAAAAAAATCTCACTTTCTCTTACCTTGAACAGAACCGTGGTGTTATTTTCTTTCCCTTGCTTGTTTTCAAAACTTAGTCAACTAACTGTGCCCAGACCATCCTCCTGATGACCTATGTTCAGCTTGCTTTTGATCATGCGTCCCTAACTAGGTTGCCTCTCCAGTCTTCTTAGACTGTGAAGACAAGATGGTGAGCACATAGGTTCAAGAAAAACTCCCAAGTTATTTGAAAAGATACATAATTCCCACTTAATGGTTTGGATCTAAAGGTGTTGCCCCACTTCTCTTTTATGTATACCACATACCTACAGTTAAAGATAAGAGTGCTGAAAGACTAGAAGGAAAAAATTGAGAGTTTTAGTTTCTGTCCTCATTTAAGTTGGAAAATCCTGGATTATTAGAGTACTCCTTTAGACATTCCAGTTGCCATAATTTAGATCCACTTTTAAATGATAAATTTGGTCTGTTCTAGGAGTAATTTATCAGCTAATAATATAGGTGTTTGCTGTGGGATCTTTTTCATAGCCACAGTGGCCAGCGCTCCATCGAGCCTCTGGTTTGTGGGCCAACTTGTCACCTTTGCTGTTTTCAAGATAGGTAGCTTGAAGATGATTGCTTTGTCGTAAGCATCATGAGAACCCACTCTCATGATTGGTTCATTCTCATTGTCATTTCTGAAACTGTATTCTTCCTCATTCGGTGAATAATACTTGACATCAAGTTCATTCATGGACCATATAGAATACTGGATTAAGATATGATGCCTACCCTCAAAGGCATCATGTGATCTCTTTCTCACAGGTGAACCAGGTTTTTTTTGTACAATTGTTTATACAAAGTCAACAGAAGTAAAATGGCCTCAGGGGAGGTCTGGGACAACATCACCTTAGGCAGTGGAACTTATGAATGCATAATGGTGTACCGGCTTTTTAGGGAACTCCACTGTCCTCTACAAGCCTTCCTCTGTCATCTCACTCCAAGCTCTTTCTTCCTTTGCCCAACCAGTGATCTCCAAATTATAGATTTGTTTTCATTTAATATGACCAGACTAAGTCCATTGCCATCGAGTCAAATTACATCTCATAGAGACCTAAAGGACAAAGTATAATTTCCCCATATGTTTTCTAAGATTTTTCCTCTTTATAGAAGCTGATGACATCTTTTGTCTATGGAAGAGTTGGTGGGTTTAAAGCACTAGCCTTTCTTTTTATAATTATTTTAAATCATTTTACTGGGGGCTCGTACACTTACCACAATCCATACATACATGCATTGTATGCAAAGCACATTTGCACATTTGTGGTCACCGCCATTCTCCAAACATTTTCTTTCTGCTTGAGCCCTTGGTATTAGCTCCTTGCGCTCCCCATCCCTCCTTCCCCGCTCCCCCCTCCCTCATCAACCCTTGATAATTTCTAAATTAATATATTTTTTCATATCCCACACTGTCTGATGTCTTCCTTCACCCACTTCCCTATTGTCCCTAATCCAAGGAGGATGTTATATGTAGATCTTTAAAATCTGTTCCCCCTTTCCTCTCCACCTTTCCTCCACCCTTCCGGTATCACTACTCTCACTGCTGGACCTGAAGGGATCATCTGTCCTGGATTCCACCTGTTTCTGGTTCCTGTCTGTACCAGTGTACATCCTCTAGTCTAGCCGGATTTGTAGGGTAGAATTGGAATCATGATAGTGATAGGAAGGAAGCATTTAACAACTAGGGAGAATTTGCATATTTCCTTATTGTTGCACTGTAGCCTGACTGGCTCATCTCTTCCCCGTGACACTTCTGAAAGGGGATGTCACTGCACCTACAGATGTGCTTTAGGTTCCCAATCTGTACTCCTCTTCATTTATACTGCTATAATTTTTAATTCTTTGATGCCTGATCCCTGATCCCTTTCAACACATTGTGGTCACACAGGCTCATGTACTTCTTCCATGTAGGCTTCGTTGCTTGTTTACCATCAAAATCCTTTTAAAACCCCAGCACTATATCTTTTGATAGCCGGGCACCATGAGCTTTCTTTACCACATTTGCTTAGGCACACATTTGTCGTCAGCGATCGTATTAGGAAGGTGGGCATACAATGATATGATTTTTTTGTTCTTTGGTGCCTGAAAACGGATCCCCTGGACACCTTGTGGTCACACAGGCTGATGTGCTTCTCCATGTGGGCTTGGATGCTTCTGAGCTAGATGGCTGCTTGTTTCCTTTCAAGTCTTTAAGACCCCAGTCACTATATCTTTTGATTGCCAGGCACCATCAGATTTTTTTTCACCACTTTTGCTTATGCACACAGTGATCGTCTCAGGAAGGTGAGCATCATGGAATGCCAATTTAATAGAACAACTTTTTCTTGCATTGAGGAAGTACTTTAGTGAAGAGCCAAAGCCCATCTGCTGTCTTACTAGTAATCCTATAAGTATATGCATAGGTACATAGGTAAATATATTTATATGTAATGATGGGGCAAGAGATCTATGTGCATATACCTATAGGGTTTTCATTAAGGCAGCAGATGGATAGTGGGCCTCCACTCCAGTATTTGCTCAATGCAAGAAGGCTCTGTTATATTAAATTGACATTCCTTGATGTCTACCTTCCTGGCATGGACAAATGAGTGTAAAAGTGGAGATGTAAACAATATGCTCCCCTTGGGTGAGCTAGCACTAAACTTTAATTGCCCCCAGGGAACCTCATTGAACCGTATGAATCTGATGTTCTCCCAAAAGACCCGTCAAGTTGCAACAGGAAGTGATCGGAGGTGTTCTGCTTAGCCAGCTGCTGCTTTATCACCTTCTGTTTTCCATCTCTGGCCACAGTTTGCCATTGAGGTTAAGCCTTCTTCTGATAACCTATAGTGTGCTATGGACAATTCCAACATAGCAGCCAGTTGGGACCAGTCAACCCGAAGAATGCCTATTACAAATTGAGCCATTACTGAAAGATTGAGAAAGGCCATCTTGTCAATAATCTTCCCCTTATATGGACTGGTCATTGTCATAGAGACTCCAGTTTGCTCATGTATATTGCCTGTCTTGTCCCTATAGGCACTTGAACTCCCAGGTATGGAAGGTTAATCACATAGGTGTGGTGGATCTATGTGTTTGGGGAGGGGCAGAGCAGAGATGAGGGGAAACTGCTAGTTATTTGATGAGTGTGCTCACAAAAATGGTTTAAACTCATTTTGATTAGAAGTTCTTTCATACAACCCCCCCCCCCAAATAAAACTCACTGCTGTCATTTGTTTCCATTCATCGTGACTCAATAGCGCTGGGTAAAACTGCCTCTGTGGGCTTCAGAGACGACAAGTCTTTACCACATTAGAAAGCTTCACGATTCTTTAGCACTCGGTGACAAAAAAAAAATGGGTGTGCCTTTGTGCCCTTTTCATGTTATGTTTGTATCAAAACTCACTTGGAGATAAAGAGAACTTTTTCTTCTATTTCAGAAGAATGATGGCATTCTAAATAACTTCAAGATTATCATGTGGGTAAATGTTTGTACTCTATTAGTTTATGCCTAGATATGCATTCATAATTCATAGATTGTAGTGCATTTACACACAACCTTAAGGTATGAGATATATATGTGTGTAACCTTCTAATGAGTTGTGTTATTTCTCTAGTTTGTTATTCTTAAGTGGTGTTTCCAAGGGAAACACAGATACAGTGTCATAATGATAAATTATATAGTTTAATCCAACTCCACTACTGATAGCACAGATACCTATTGCAAATGTATTGCAAGAACAGCTCTTTCATGTTTCTAACCAATTTCAGCATAAACATCTAATTATAGAACAACACTAGCCAAAAAAGAAAAAAAATAGCTTAGGGAAAAGGGCTTAATGTAGTCAGTGCAGAGCAGAATTTCTTACTTGACATACTTTGGGACAGCCAAGGTTTCTATGAGGGATTTATTTTATTTTATTCTGGGTGACCTCTTCTTCTCATCCATCACTTAATCAGAAAATCAGAAGACAGAAAGCTGCAAACCAGACTCCCATTCAAGATAAACCCTGTGACCTCCTAACAGGCAACTGAATTTTCTGTGGGAGTTCAGCTCTGACTGAGTAACTTCTTACTGGACCGGGGCAGGGGGGGGGGGGGGGGGGGGGGGGGGGGGGGGAGAGGGAGGGGGATTGATTCATCAACCACCAAGTCCATGTCTGCCTGATGTCCTAGAACTAGAGCATATGAGTACTATTCCTGAACAGTACTTCCTCTGCAAGGGCAGCTATAATTTCCTGCTCCCTTTCAGAAGCAAGGGGGAGATCACAGCTTAAAATCAGGCATTTCAGGTCCAACCATTTCTGTTTTTCCTTAAGAGCACGTTAGTCTTCTATTAATACAAATGTTTAGCGGCGGTTAAACACACTCATACATACCCTAAGATGGTAAGATCAGGGAGTACTTGGTTGATAGGGAAATAGACTTTCTGGGGGTGCACCAGGAAGAGGTAACAAAAGGCCACAAGCTAGGAGAAGACCTTTAGGAATTAGGTGGTCTAGAGAGAAAGCTCATAAAACCTGAACACTTTTATTCCCTGTGTATTTTCTGAGGACAGTGTTGCTTCTAGAGCCACAAATGGTACAAATACAAATACATCACATTTTCCTGCTGTGATTAAATTTCTCTAATTACACAGCCATACTTGATATGTGGGACTGATGTATCACCTTTTTTTTCCCTCTCCCTTTTGTAATCATTGTTATATCTGTGCTCTATAATCAACGTTCATCACAGCTAATTAGAGTTTCTTCGTCGGCTGTTTCTGAGAGATGACATTCCTGGAGTTCAACTGCAAAATTCATACTGAAACATCTGTGGGTGCCGAGAGAGGAAGAGTGGAAAGGAAGAGAGAGGAAGAGTGGAAAGGAAGACTTCAGCAAACTATAGGGCTGCATTATGCACAAGTGGCTTTTTGAAATTTCCATGTACTACGATTTTCATTTTTCGCTTAACATTTCAATGATTATTCTTAGTGAAATGAAATGAAAGCAACTTCTGCTTATCATCTTTTGGGACTCATCTGTGATTTTCAGTCATATTCATGTTGGCTCAAGAAGCTGGCAGTCTTTTATGTTGCTAAACATTTTGTTGATTTCTATATGATACCCAGGGAGAGATATTTCTGTCACATTAGATTGGCATTAGCATTGTTTTCTTTTACGAAGGAGATAAAATGCTGGGGACTGACATTTACAGGTTCAAAGTTTATGTTCACTCTCAAATGCAGTTGTTTTTCAACCAACTGTTTTATTAATATATAGATACTTTACATGAAAAATTACAATGCTGGGAAAGTTAGTTAAAATGCAAGCTAGCCTATTTCATTGCATTTAATCTTTCTAGATGCTCGTTTGACTTAGAGCTTTCTAACTCATAATTCTGTTGTCATGTTTAGAATCCTACCACCTCCTTACTGAGGTGTATTTGACCTGTAGAACCTAGAGAGGAAAAGTGAAACTAATGAAACATCCATTGTAATCCTACCTTCATTCTGTATTGTTGCAAAAATAATTTCTTTTAGAAAGATTAATGCAAGGCTAGTCCCAATGAGATGGGAGGAAACTAGAGAAGTCTCAAATGTTCAATGTTTATAAAATGCTGTACCACTCTATTGTCCCTGATATTAATTATTACTTCTCCTCACAGGCTATCCTTTATATCCCAGGGTTCTACAACTTACTGCAATGCCTCACAAACTTAGGAATCTTTTTTTGATTATTTCTCATTTTATCGAGGGCTCTAACAGCTCTTATAACATTCCATACATCAATTGTTTCGAGCATAGTTGGACATTTACTGCCATCATCATTTTCTAAACATTTATTTTCTACTTGAGTCTTGGTATCAACTCCTTTTGTCCTCTTCCTCCCCCCACTCCCACCTTCATGACCCCTTGTTAAATTATAAATAATTGTTGTGCTAATGTCGCACCCGAACCGCTATTTCCCTTCACCCATCTTTCTGTGGTTCATCCCTCTGTGGGGTGGGTGGGGGTGGGTATATACATTGATCATTGTGGTCAATACTCCCTTCCTCCCCAACTGCCCCCACCTTCCCCCCTACCCTCCCAATTCTGTTACTGAGAGGTTTATCTGTCCTGGATTCTCTGCATCCTGAGCTCTTATCTGTACCAGTGTTCATGCACTGTTGTACACTGAAAGAACAGAAAGGTAGGACTGGGGTCATGATAGTGGGGGCTGAGGAAGTCTCAAAGGACCAGAAGAATAGTGTGTGTTTCATTGGTGCTTATACTGTGCCTTGGTGACTCATTTCTTCCTTGCAACTCTTCCATGAGAGGATATCCCTCTGTCTACAGATGAACCTGACCCCAAACTCAGGAACCTTTAAAGAAATGGCCCTTATCGTTGTGGGTGTTGCTAATCCCACCTCTAAAGTTAAGTTGTCTTTCTGGGGGATCTTCATCATCCACACGGCTGCAGAAGCTAGTGAAATCAGGTCAGGGGATTTCACTCAACTCAAGTACCAAGAACAGGAGATCCAGATGCAAAATGCAGAGTAAGAAAGTGAAACGCCCCAAAGAAAAGCATGTCTTCTTGCTTAGCCAGGCCAGAAAGCAAGCTGAGATTCACATTAAGACAACTATTCACAGCCTGGGCCAGTATTGTTTTTGAGTGGTAACTGGCCTCGGAGAGGTACCCATTATCAGTGATTTAGCCTTAGACTTCTGCAAATGCTCAATTGGGAAGGGCAGGACACAAAAATGACTTTGACAAAGGTGTGTTATTTTCCTTCTGTAGACCAGACCCCCAGAAAACAAAGGATGATTATTTCAATCACACTTTTTTTTTGGGGGGGTGCATCACTGCCATCTGGTGGTGGGAGTAGGAGGCCCAGCCTTTGCTCCTATGAAGCTGGAATCGAACCTCCATCCCAGTGGGCTACAGTCCCACGCACAACCACTACGCCACTGGGGCTCAGCCCTCCATCATACTTTTTAATAAGTTGTAGACTCAAAACATATTCCATCTTAATCTTGCCTCAAAAATGACATTATAATCATAGATATAGAGACTAGAATATGTATTGCATCATAAGGGGAAGAACTGTGGATAGAAGGGCAATATTGTTATTAACTACATCTGTTATCTTGCTTTATTGTTACCGTTTTCCTTAATTTTTTATTTCCATCACTGCTGTTTGTACTCTAGACTGAGTCATTCTACTAGTAAATGAACCTGTCTTCATGAGTAACAACTTGGCATTGCTCCTGAGAATTTCACAGTGCAGTGCCAGATATTGGCAAGTGACCATGTGACTGCAATGAAAACTGAAAAAAATACTAGAGAACTGGTAACTTCTGAGTCCTGGAAAGACTGAAAATGGAGTAAAAAAAATCAAAAAATACTAGAGAACTGGTAACTTCTGAGTCCTGGAAAGACTGAAAATGGAGTAAAAAAAATCAATCTGAATAAAAGAGACTTCTCAGAAGAGGTGGTATTTGTTCTGGGATTCAGAACTATTAATAACTGAAATGTATGGGTTCACAGTCTGTTTTCCAGGACGTGATCTAGTCAAATCTCAAGAAAACCCTATGAGGTGCTATATATTATACCCATTTTGCAGATGCGGGAACCGAGGCACCTAACAGTCAAGTCACAAGAGCTAGGTCAAAAGTCACTAAGGTCGATCCCCCTGCCCTGCAAAGATAGCCCTTTCCACACTTCTCCAGGATCTTGCACTCACACAGTAAGAAGGATAGTCCCAGCTCTCATTATTTGAATCTGGGTGGATATTCAAGCTACTTGGAACCTGTAAATGTGGCTGAAGTGACAGCAAATGGCTTCCCAGACTATGTCAAAAAGATTCTTGCACCTTGATATCTAGAATACTTAAGCAGGAGGCTAAGCCACCAAATTGCCTTTCCAACTGCCCTGCCTCTATCCTGTTGTCGAAGGAGCCCACATTTGTCCAGACCTAGAGACCATCTGGAAGCTTGTGCTGATACAAAAAGAAGGATGTTTGGTCAGCGCCTACAGAGAGTAGCCACCCGCCTCCTTCCAGCCTCAGCCACCATCTGACTGTAGCTATCTCAGAGATATGGAGACTCTGTTGCCTTCCCACCCACCCTCCAAGTCTACCTCGAGTTCTTGAACCACAGAAACTGAGCTACGATAATCGATGTTGTTTTAAGTCAGCAAAGCATGGGGAGAGTTGTGACATAGGAAGACTAGCAAGAGCAAGCATGTAGGTCCTAATTGAGAGGGCTCCCACTGGGTCCTACTCTGACCTCCAGGCCTCTGCTCTCAATGCTATCCTTCAGTTAAAAAAAAAATCCTTATTTCTTACTCTGTTTTCAAGTTGAACTGACACAAATGTGTTGCAGAATTTTCTCCATCCAATCAATAATTTGAAGGGCAGGAATTTTAGTTTTTGCATAGTAAGCTTTTTCTTTTATGGTTTGAAATTAAATGAAGGAGGAACAAGAGAAGCTTTTATGAGGCCATAACCACATCAGCTGTCATAATTGTAAAAGTTGACTGGACAGTTATAGGGAAGATCTATGTCGCATCTTCTGAGTAACGACTTCCAACCATATTAAAACAACATGGCAGTTTAGATAGAGGGTGGAAATAAAAAGAAAAAACAATTCTGTGAGGCAATAATTTCTGAATAAACAATTTTGAGAAGGGAAGAGTAAAGTTACTTCAGAGCCAGAAAGGTTGGGTCTTACTGAACATGAATTTCAATCTTGACGATAGTTAATTTACAGCAACTTGTTGAATTACACCTCCCACACAAGTAAGTAAGTTTATTTAGCCTAGAAATGAGATCTTGTCTTAAACAAAAATAAAAATAATCATCACGGAATTCCTACAGCCCAGCTTAGAAAAAAAAATTGCCACATGAAAGCAGGATGAATAACTCTAATCTTTCATATCCTCAGTTTCCTTATTTGTAAAATGTAAATTGAGAATTGAGTTTGCAATCTCGAGATTGTTGACCCTTGTCCTACCTTGTACCAGGAAATTTTCTAGGTGAAAAGGGGTCTACTTTTCATAAATAAATGAATAGCTCCATTCAAAGTTTATCTCCTTGACACATTGGGGGATAGACCCATGTTTGAGTCAAATAAATACTGTTCACCCTAAAGTGACATCAGTGCTAACCATTTACCTGTAGCGATACATGAATGAAACAGGGTTTGAGACGCCAGCTAAGATAGATTTGAAATACCTCATTTTACTTCAGACTGGAGAGCTTCATGTGCTTTCTTAATTTTTTCAGAGGGGGATATATAATTTTGCAAACATGAATAACCTAATTCCGAAGGCTATAGTCTGTAGTGTAAGACCTGCTTTATCTACTCCCTGACTAGTGAAGTTCAAATGAAACCTTGAATGTGAAGGTATGATGTCAATGCAACATGTGAAACAATAGATGGTGGACAATTAAGATCCTTATTCTTGACTAATGTATACAGTTAGTAACGTAAGAAAACTTTAGACCAAGTAAAGCAAAATGGCTTGATCTTCTTGTTACTGCTATTGTAAACTTAACTATGGGGGAAAGCTGATAAATCAGTAAGATAATAATCTATAAACTTGACATATCCACCACATCAGTCAGTGGAGCTATATTGCAGTTATGCTGTGAATGCTGTTTGTAGATATAAGCTGCAGAGAGATCGGAACTAAAAACAATTGTTCTTGGAAGATTTGCCTGCTCTAAGTTAACGTTTGAAAAAGAAGAAAATAACAAATCCGTTTAAATGTAATTACCATTTGGGAAATATACAATAGTAGTGATAAGTTGCATTTATTGTGTCCTTCCTATGTGACCAAAAACGTTCAAGATATTTTACACATAATAGTTTATCCTCACAATAACCTTTCAGAACAGGCACTATCAGTATTATTACATGTTACATGTTTCTCATGTTATAAATGAGGAAATAGATGAACAGAAGGAATAGATTTATTAGCGAATCTAAGATTTCGTTTCAATTCAAACCCATACTCTTGATCATGTCACCATAAACCAAATCATATCTAATGCAATCGAGTCCATTCTGGCTCATAGGAACTGTACATGACTGACTATCATTGTCCATAGAATTCCCAAGGCTGTGCTCAGTGAGCTGCCCTCTCTTTCCATGACAGATCAGGTGGTGGGTTCTAACTGCGAGCCTATGTTTAACAGCCAAATAGTTCAACTGCTGTGCTAGCAGACGTCCTGATGTCACTATAAAAATCATACACACATAAACTCATAAATATTGAGTTGTCTCCTACTTACAGCAGCAACCAGATAGAAGGTGTCTGAGGCTTTCACGCTTTATGGGAACATTTATCCTTTTCTTTCTGTGGGGAAACCCTCGTGTTGGGCTACTACTAACTGCAGGGGCAACACTTTGAAACTACCAGCTGCTCCCATGGAGAAAGGTGAGGTTGTCTTGTCCTATAAAGGTTTAATAGGGCTGAGCCCCAGTGGCAAAGTGGTTGAGCGCAGGACTGCAGCCCACAGGCTTGGCAGTACAAATCTAGCAGCAGCTCTCCAGGAGCAAGGCTGGGCCTCCCACTCCCACCAGAGGGGCAGTGATGTCCCCTCTCCCCCCAAAAGGTTTAATAACATGGAAATCCCAAAGGGCAGTTCAATTCTAGCCTCTAAAGTTACTGTGAGTCAGAATTGACCTCAGGTCGTCAGGTGTTATTGTTTGTTTTTCACCTGCAAAGCACCTAATGGGTTATATGGCAGTTATGTACTCGTGTGTCAATTGCATGATTGGAAATCTAGGGGTGGAATCTAGCCTGTCAATCTGAAGCTAGCCAATGAGGCCTGTGGATGGGCATGGCTTCTCCTGAGAATTCTGGAAAGTCTCACGATATTTCCCAATTGGAGAAGAGAGACTTGACTGAGTTCCTGGGAGATGAACTACTGACAAGATGAGATGACAGCATGTTGATCAGTCCTGATTCCTGGAGACTGGAGGAGCCAGAGGAGAAGCCACTTGGGCTTACCCTGATGGAACCAAACCTCGGGCTGAAGAAGCCATGTGAAGACCCCTGCCAGTGCTGAGATGCTTCTAAATTGTCCTGGTGTCATTGCACGTGCTTCATGAGTCAGAAGGAGACCTTATAGATTGATATCGGATATATGGGCTAATATCAGACTTATGACTTTGAACTGGACTGGGTTAGGATGCTTTCTCAATGTTCCATTCCTCTTGTATATAAACCTCTCCCTTATATCCATATGCATGTCTATGAATTTGTTTCTCTAGTCTACCCAGATTAAAATAAGTTAAATCACCAACCTTGCACTTAGTGGTCCAATGTTTATCCAGCCATGCCACTAAGATTTAGAAGGCACTACAGTATATGATTGTTAATGCCAACAGAAAATTTTATTTCATAATTAAACATTTCAAAATAGATCTCATAATTAGCAAATAAATGCTTTAGGGAAAATATAACCAACCTTAGAGTAATTATTTAATTATTGATTTATTGTAAATTTTGTGAGCTATGACACTTCAAATCGATACAAAATTACATTGATGACCTCAATATAGTTATTTTTGATACTTAATGAAAATGTCTTAAATAATAAATATGTCTATAAAAATATACACCACTACTTGTCAATTTGTCACACTATAGCATTTTTCTAGTTGCTGTGATACTGGAAGCTATGTCACTGATATTTAGAGCAACAACAGGATCATCCAAGATAAGCAAATTACAGAGGAGCTCCTGGACTAAGAAAGATTACAAAGGAGTACATTGTCCTTTCCTGAGAGATGAACCACTGAAAACCTTTTGAGTAGCAATGAAACTTTGTAAGATAGAGTGCCAGAATATGAGCCCCTTTGGTTAGAAGACACTCCAAATATGATTGGGGAGGAGATGCCTCTTCAGAGCAGAGTCAGTCATAATGATATATAATTGTCAGCATGTTCATTTGCTGATAGCGTATGACTCAAAAGAAAAAGAAATTGCACCAAATATTCATTGGTAATCTGAACATGTGATGTATGAAGTATGTGTCTATTGAAACTGAAATTCCTCAAAAATGAAATAGTATGCATAAAAATCAATGTCTTAGGTATTAGTGAGCTGAAATAGACGATACTGGCTTTCTATGGAAAGAATGACAAACTCAAGAAGGATGGTGTTACATTTATCACCAAACTGAACATTTTAAGATTTATATTGAAGTACAGTACTATATGTGATGAGATAATATTTATATTCCTACAAAGAAGTCCAATTAGTACAACTATTATTCAAATTTATACACAAACCACTAAAGCTAGTGATAAAGAAACTGAAAAACTTTGTCAATTTTGTCATTCTGAAATTGACCAGACTCAGACCAGATGCATTGATAATTATTGACAATGAGAGTGGGAAAGTTGAAAACAGAGGAAAGACCAGTATTTAGCAAATATAGCTTTAGTGATAGAAAGAAAGATCGAGATCATGATGGAATTTTGCAATGCCTATATCTTTTTTATAAATAACTTTTTCAACAACATACAGGGCAACTGTATCCAGGAGATTTGACAGGCAGACTACTTGGAATCAAGCTAACTACATCTCCTGGAATAAAAAAATAACAACACATATTAGCAGGCAAAACGAGGTCAGGGTTAGACTGTGGAACAGATAATCAGTTGAACATGTGTAAGTTCAGGTTGAAGTTGAAGAAATTTTAAAGCAATTCCAACAGGGTCGAAATAGAGTCTCAGTATATTCCACCTTAACTTTGAGAGAAAAACAAGAACAGATTTTATTTTATCTAGTGAACACTAATGACAAAATATCTGATGAATTGTAGGTCAGCATCAATAATATCATACATGAAGATAGGAAAAGTCATTAAAAATAAAGGAAAGAAAGAAAGCTAAGATCAAAGTGGATATCAGAAAAGTCCCTGAAACTAAACGAGGTTGCTGCAGTAAATGACAAAAGGAGGCATCAGAAAAGATGCAGAAAAAGAAATAAAAATTTCAGAGAGAAACTGTAGAAGGCAAAATACAATATTTTGATAAATGCTAAAACCCGGAGTAAGAAGACCAAAAAGGAAGAACAGAGTCCTCATATCTCAAGCTGAAAGAACTGAAGAAAAAATTCCAAGCCTCCATTTGAAATTCTGAAGGATTTTATAAGAAAAATATTGAATGATATAAGAAATTTCAAAAGACCATCTAAATCATGCACAGAATCATGGAATCAAAAAGAATTGGTTAACATTCAGACTTTAACTTGTGTTTTATTGACTACGGAAAGGTTTATGACTCTGTTGATGATAAAAAAAAAACACTATAGATAACACTACAAAGAATGGGAACTCCAAAGCACTGTGTTATGCATATGAGGAATCAGTTCGTGGGCCAAGAGGAATTTATAGGAACAGAACAAGGGAGGACTGCATAGTTTAATATCAAGGAAGATGTGACTCAAGGTTATGCCATTTCATTATACCTATTCAGACTTTATGCTGAACAAATAATCTGAGAAACTGGCCTATTTGAAGACTGAGACAGCAGGTTGCAAATGCCCTGGTGATGGTATAGTGGGTTGTTCTTTGAGCGACATCAGCAGGTCAAGCCCCCAGGTGCTCCAAAGTAGAAAGATGAGGCTATTTATTCTCATAAAGGGTTATAATCTCAGAAACGCAAAAGCAGGCAATTCTACTCCTTCCTCTAGAGTCCCTATGCGTCAGAAATGACTTGACGGTAGTGAGGGTGGTATTAGGTTCACAGAAAGTTTATAAGCAACTTTTGATAAACACATGAAACAACCTTGGCTTTCTGAAATCAAGGAGGACTGGCTGACATTTCGGAACCTTCCGCCTTGGCCTGTGATCTGAAAGCAGTTTGAAAGCACCCGCCGCTCTGATGGAGGAAGGGGCTTTCTATATTCCCGTCAGCAGCTACAGTTTCAGAAACTTGGGGAGGCAGTGCTTCCCAGTCCCATAGGGTTGCTGTGACTTGGCATCCACTCTATGGCAGAGATTTCTTTTGGGGTTGTTCTGTAAGGAATAGGAGTTCCATTATCAAGTTGAATAATGGAAGTATGCATATCTTAGTTCTAGGAAAACACTAAAATTAAAAACACGTGTGGAATTCTTTCTGTTGGCACTATATAAATACTTCAGAATAGATTTATCTTCAGGATAAATCTTTCAGGATATATCTTTGTTGCAGGAGAAAGATGTACTATGAAGATTTCCAACCTCAGAAACCCAAATGGACAGTTCTACTCTATTCTGTAGGGTCATTGTGTCTGAATTTACTAACCGGCAATAGGTTTGGTTTGGTTTGGTTTGGATGTCACTGTTGTTTACTGCTGTGTAATAGTCCCCCAACTCATGACAACAGAACAATGCTTGATCCTGAGCTATCCCTCAGATTGTTTGTGAATCCAAAAAATAAATCAAATCTAATACCACTGAGTCAATTCCAATTCATAGCAATCATCTATAGGGTTTCTTTGTGGCTTTACAGAAGCCCATAATTTCATGCTTCTCCCTCCTACTAGCTGGCTGGTTATGGCTCAGATCTTTATAATCCATAGGATTTTCTTTGGCTGATTTTCAGAAGTTGATCACTAAGCCTTTCTTCACAGGTTTATCTTAGTGTGGGAACACCACTCAAAACTGTTCAGATTATACCAATACATAAATCTCAACTGAGAGTTGAATGATGGTTGCATTTTGCTTAGAATAAGACCCTGGTCTTTCCTATAGCAAATATGAATACTTTATATGTGATAGATAGGCTTGTTGTGCCAACATGGCCAAAGAGAAGATAGGTAGGTTTGTTGTGACAACATGGCCAATGAACACATGCAAGATCAATTGAAGGGCAGAGATATAAATGGCTCGGCAACCCCACCCTGTCTCTCTTGCTCTTGGATCTTCCAACCAGCTGTCTTGCTTGTCCTGTCCTCGATCTCCAAGCTACACTACCCATGGAACACATAGCCTGTGGACTGTGTTGCTGTGAGTTGAGGTTCCTTCAAGCCCTGCTTCACCACACTCCTGGAATATATATCTTGAGCTGGGGACTGTTGGACACCATCATCTGGCTGACTGTTGGGGAACTGCTTTGCTGTTTGCTGCTTGTGGCTGGATAGTCGAGGACTACTCAGCGGTCCACAAGACTCAAAGGACTGCCAGTCTACTATCTGTCTCACACAAGTGAGTTCCACTGAGGCATACAACTGTTTTATAGATTAGTTAACTGTTTATTTCTTATTTTATATATCTATGTATAACATATAGAGACAATTATTAGTGTCCTGGTTTTGCTTCTCTAGAGAACCCTGTCTAACACACTATATAATTATTTTATGAATCTGTAATCTCAACGTTAAAGCAATAAAGGCCTAGCACTTTTAAAAACTGCACTTCTCAATGATTCGGGGTATGTATGATTTTCCCAGAAATGCTGATTAATGCCCTATCTCACCTTAACCAATGGAGAATGACATTAACCCTCAGACCTAAGAAGAAATTGACTGCTTTTCTATAAACGCTAATTGCAGTAAACAGCTTAGGTCATCACTTTGTTAGACCTATTGATTTGAAAATGACTATGATGCATAAGATGGGTATGCATTTGGGGGGTCATTTTCACAGAGCAAATGTACAATCTTTTAAAAAAGAAAGTAAAAAGACACTTGCTGACCTGGAGAAAATACATTTAGTTTGTTGTGGCTGCCCCCATTCAATGTAAATGCTGTGCTCCGGAAGGGAGAAGTGATCACTTAAACTCTGTAACTGCAGATGAAGTGAATCATGTAATTTTAGAACAAAAGCATATTTCAGACAAATAACCGAATACAAGTAGCTCATAGTCACATATTTTGTTTAAAGGTGGGATCCGGTAGTGTATTTCTGTAATTGATTTACCAGCTGTTGGAAGTGTTTGCAGTTTTTTTGTGTTCTTCGTCCTCCATGCAGAATTGCGACTGTGCTCTTGCAGACATCACATTTAGTTCTTAAAGAGGCCACAGCATGTCATTACAGATGGATTGATAGCCTTGATGATATCATTGAACTTTTGTCAGCCCTAACCTGGAAGATGTGCTGTATGTCAGGGAATTTTTGTCATTCATCTTGCTTTTGAAAGGCCAAATTTATTTGCAACCTTGAATGACATTGACCACATGAAACAGCTGATTTATCATGCCTTAAGTATCTTATGAAACTGTAATATAAAATCCTAAGTATTGACCCGGTTTTCAGAACCATCTTCAAAGCCAGTGACTTTCAAATTTCTTACTTATAAAGCACTGGTTTTCAATTGATATCAGTAACTTTATATATTTGTTTCTTTTTTTCTGAATACATGAGGCCACCACACATATCCTATACTTTTTTAGCTTACTCTTTAAAGAAAAGTAAAGGATAATTGAATTGGAAATGCTTCTATATATCTTTTATTTACTAGTGTCAATATATACCTGGCCAGGGGATGAGCATGAGTAATGGCATGGATCCTTATAACTGGAAAGTCACTCTGTTTTTTTAAAATGTGATACTAATAATAGCTAATATTTAGCTAGTAACAATAAAGATAATATTTATAGAGCTTGTCTCTATCCCAGGAATTGTACCAAAATAATTTAAATGTATTATATCATTTGATTATCACAAAAGCCTTATACTCCTTTTCTCTACTGCCCAGATGACAAAGATAAGGGCTATGAAGTAAGAGACAAGTATTGCATAAAGGAGTTCACACTTGTGCTCACTTATGTACTGGTAGAGAAAGATAGCCTCCTAAGAGGCCTTCCATTTAGAATTGTAGTCCACCCTGAGAGTTCATTTGCCTGTAGCATTTCTTGGTCCTTTATGGATTTGTACGTAACCCCAGTGTGGCAGTCATATGTTTATGTTAATTCTATGATTGAAATGTAGGGGTGGAGTCTAGCATGTTAATCTGGAGATAGCCATTGAGTAGCCAATGAGACCTCTGTGTGGGCCTGGCTTTCTCCTGAGACTGGGAAATCTCGCGATATTTCTCCCATGAAGATGAGAAGCTATCTTCCCCAGTTGTTGGGAGTTAGTCTGAGAAACGATGACTCATGGACAAGACAAGATGGCAGCATCCAAAAAGCTGGAAGAGCCGGAGGAGAGGCCACCCGGCTTTGCCCTGATGGAGCCAGACCTCTGAAGCTGGAGCGGCCTCATGGTGACCTCTGCCAGCGACGAGTTATTTATGCCACCACTGGATGCTGTTGATGGACCCTGAACTCTGGAAGCAAGGAGCCATGGGGAGATCCTTGCCAGTGCCAGGATTCTGTACCCACTGACCTGGGAATTCATGAGTCGGAAGGAGACTTTATAGACTGATTTTGGGCATATGGGTTAATATCAGACTTATGACTTTGAATGGACTGGGCTGGGATGCTTTCTCAGTGTTCCATTCCTTTTGTATATAAACCCTTTCCTTATATCTATATGCATGTCTATGAAATTGGTACCTCTAGTCTACCCGGACTGACACACCTAGCAAGAGATTCATATTATAGACAACTGACAAGACATCTTCTCCATCTTCAGTGTATTAGCCTGGTTCATTCTTCAAGGGAAGCACATGGTCTCTTATGTACATTCCATGGAGGATGTTCTAGAATGCTGTCCTTGTTATTGGATTGAGACTCTTTCTCCAGAGGTTAGCAGCCTTCTCTTGCATTGCTGTGTCCTCAAGTGTGGCATAGCTGAGCCTTACCCATAGGAAATGGACCAAAGAGAATGCTGACAACATCCATACCTGAGTGTGATCAATGAGCAGCTTTACCTTTTTAAGTCACAACTTGACAAGCACAAAAAAATATATCAAGTTTTAATTTAATTAGATGTAACTTTTAGAAATTTCTGTCTACCAGTGTTCATTGCAGTATTGTTATAGCTAAAAGGTAGGAACTATCTAATTGCCATCAACAGATGAATGCATAAACAAATTGTGGTGCACATATAATGAAATACTACTTGGTCAGTAGGAAAAATGAAGTCTTGATACATGCTACAACATAGATGGAGCTGGAAAACATGATAAGTAATATTAGTCAATCCTGAAAGGTCAAATATTACATAACTTCACTTATATTAAAAGATGAGAAAATAAGAACAAAGTGTATATATTATGGTTTCCAAGAGCAGGAGTGAAGAGGAAAGAGGGAGCTAATAGGATTAATGCACTGAATAAAACTGCTCAGAAAATTATTGTAATGGTTGCCACTAAATTGTACACCTGTAAAAAGGGAATTGGCCACATTTGTGTAATAGATACACAGTACAACAATAGTAATAATAAAGAGTAACTTCTGAGTTTGATTATGTACAACCAAACACATCTTATAATTTAATTTCTTGGGTTAGTCTTTTAATGTCGTAAGTTCATTGAACGTTCAACATATTTGGCTTAGTAACATGTATAGTACTTCTGTTATACAGTAAAAGCCCAAATAGCAATGCTACTCTGTTCTAGAAGGCATGTCTAGACATGATGCAGTTGAGTTCTGAATCAATTCTTCCTATAAGAAACAACTGAAAACAGATGAATCTGTTCTCCACCACCAAGTTTTTACCCTAAACTTACCTTTTTATACCAAACATTACACAGAAACTTCAAAGTAAATAAGTTCAGGGTTAGATGGTATCATTTGCATAAGAAGCACAATATTTAAAATGTTTTTAACAACTACAGTGTTGCCCATATCTGGAGACTGGTGAGGATTTGATCTGTGGTCACGAATGTGGAGAGAGAGTCATTGTTTGCCAGGGAAATCCCCTTCCATAAAATGAACGGGTAGCTGCTTTTCAGGTGTTTTTTTTTTTCCCCCTTCTTTGCTTTTTTTTTCTTTTTTTTTTACTAAGACCTGGCTGGTTTTCTCTAAAAAAATCTTGTCTAATGTGGTCTGCTGTTGGCATTTCCTTGCCTGTTTTCTAAAAGGGTTTAAAATTATCATCAACAATATTGACAACATGGTTAACCTTATCATGATGATTCTTTTGCAAAAAACTCTTTCTTAGGACCCATGTTTTTTTAACCCGAAAACTACAAAAAGCCACAAAAACTAAGAAAATTATAGCAAAACATGGGACACAGACTCAAAAGACTTAAACAATGTGTACTAAGTAACAATGCCAGCTAATGCCGAGTGACCAAATCACGAACTGCTTTTATTTACAAAAATCACGTGCATCAAGTTGGATTCCGATGTTTTGTTTAATCTCTGATGCAAAACTTTCTCAATATTTCACATTGAAATATGGTTGTCAAGTACTGGTGTGGTCAAGTACTGGGGTTCTAGAGTACCTCTTAGTTTGATGCTGCTAGACTATTAAAAGCTTGTATGTGATCATTCAAGACACAATTGGCCTCTAGTCATATGGAAGAGTAGAAGGATAGTAAGGAATAGGAGGAGGCTATGTTGCTTATTGCTTCCATGAACAACTGCTTCTTTTGCCATGAGACTAAAACAACTGAATGGTGAGTGACTACCAATACTGAACATTTTGTTTTGTTTTTGATTGGGGGGATCTTATAGCTCTTGTAACAATCCACACATCACTTGTATCAAGAACATTTGTACATATGTTACCATCATCCTTTTCAAAACATTTTCTTTCTGCTTGAGTCCTTGGTATCAGCTCTTCTTATTTCCCTCACTCCCCAACCTTCTCATCCTTGTGAGCCCTTGATATATTATAAATTATTATTTTCATATACTACACTGCCCACTGTCTCCCTTCCCACATGTTCATCCCCCAATTGTGGAGATGGGGGGTAGTTCTACATTGATCATGGCCACTGGTTCCCTCTTTCTTCCCCTTCTCCCCTCACCTTCTCCCTACCCTCATGGTATCACTACTCCTATTAATGTTCCTAAGGAATTTATGTGTCCTGTAATCAATGTATTGAGAGCTCTTATCTGTAAGAGTGTACATGCTTCAGTATAGCCAAGTTGTAAGGTAGAACTGGGGTCATGATGGTGGAGTTAAAGAAACATTAAAGAACTGGAGAAATGTGTGTTTTGCCAGTGCTGTACTGCACACTGGCTGGCTTCTCCCTTTCTTATGATATTTCTGTGACCCTTCAAGTGCAATTAGAGTCAAATGAAGGTTGAGCATGATAGTGGGACAGGAGGAAAGTAAAAGGAAATGGAAGGAAAATGAGGAGGAAAAAGACATTTATAGAGGTATAAACACAGGCATGTATACATATAAATATATTAATATAATGAAAAGGATATTGGTCTCTATATCTTAAGTATCAAGTTGGCAATTTGGACCTTGAGCCTATACTCAAGTCCTCCCCCAATACAAGAAAACTTTGTACTAATAACTTGGCATTCTGTGACACAAATGCTGAAGTCAAAATGTGCAAAAATGCATAAGTAAATGTGGTGAAGAAAGCTGATGGTGCCCAGCTATTAGAAGATATAATTACTGGGGGTCTTAGGCTTGAAGTTAAACTAGTGACTATCTAGCATGGAAGCAACAAAGCCCACATGGAAGAAGCATACCAGACTGTGATAGACATAACTGGATACCGTAAAAGACATCAGAAGACCCCCAAAAAGCAAAACAAAAGCTGTTGAAAACCAGAGAGGTCAGAGTAGAGACCCCAAACCAATCTGTAGACAGAATCTTGATTAAAGTAGGGAAAATGCAGAACAGAACTTCAGAATCCCATAAACTTCTTACAGCCATAAAGATTGGATGAAATTATTATCCTGGGATAATCATAACCAAATATATCTCCTGAATTATTTTTTAAAATCATTTTATTGGGGAGCTCTTACAGCTCTAATTGCAATCCCTACATGTATCCATTGTGTGGAGAACATTTGTATATTTGTTGCCATCATTATTTTCAAAACATTTTCTTTCTCTTTGAGCCTTTAGTATCAACTAATCCCCCCTTCCCCCAACTTCCCTCCTTTATGAACCCCTGATAATTTATAAATTATTATTCTTTTCATGTCTTACACTGCTATCTCCCTTCAGTCACTTTTCCATTGTTTGTCTCCCTGGGAGGAGATTTATATGGCAGTCATTATTTGTTCCTCCTTTCTCCTTCACCTTCTCCTTCCCCTCCTATTATCACCACTCTTATTATTGGTTCTGAGGTGTTTAACTATCCTGGGTTACTATGTTGCAAGCTCTTATCTGAACCAGTGTACATCCGCTGATCTATCTGGATTGGTAAGGTAGAACTGCGTGGTCATGAGAGTTGGGTGGTAGGAGCATTAAAGAACTAGAGGAAAGTTGTATGTTTCATCCGTGCTATATTGTGCTCTCACTGGCATGTCTCTTCCTTGTAACCTTTCTGTGGGGTGGGGGTGGGGACGTTGCAATTGTCTATTGGTGGGCTTTGGATCTCTACCCCATCCTCCCCCTCATCACACAGATATGATTTTTTTGTTCTGGGTTTTTGATACCTGATCCTATTGGCACCTCCTAAGCACACAGGCTCGTTTGCTTCTCCAAGTGGACTTTGCTGCTTCTCAAACAAGATGGCTGCTAGTTTATCTTCAAGCCTTTAAGACCACAGACACTGTATCTTTCAATAACCTGGCACCATAAGCTTTCTTTATCACATTTACTTATATGCCCTTTTTGTCTTCAGTGATCATGTCAAGAAGGTGAGCATCACAGAATGCCAGGTTATTAGAACAATTGTTCTTGCGTTGAGGGAGTGCTTGAGTAGAGGCCCATTGTCTGTCTACTATCTTTATAATTAACATATAAACAAAATCTCCTGCATTATTCTAGTACAGTTTAATAAAGAATGCTGTGAGCATTAAGAACCTGGCATGGTGTAGAGCTCCTGTTGTCAAGTCGGCAGTGTGCGCCTGCTACAAACTGCTCCTTCAGAAAAAGATGAAGCTCTCTGCTCACAGCTGAAGTGCAGAATCAGATAAGGATTTGTAGTATTTCTGTCATTCAAACGAGTATTTTGAGGGAATCTATCTCTTCCTTATTGATTTAAATGAATTCATATTAATGGATTTGAGTTAGAACTGTTTTCTTAATTGTGTTTTTATCTGTATACCCGAATGGGAGATTTTAAAGTTTATGTGGGGAAAAGTCTATGACCTCTTAAATTATGCTTTTACCTTTGATGTTATTCTGGCTCCAAGAAGAATATTCTGGCTCCATCTATCTAAATTATCTGTAGCTGTTTTGTGTGTCAGTGATTTAAATTTTCATGTTATTTTAATATGCTAATTATTTTACAGGAGAAAGATATATCTGTCGACTTCTAGAAAGATTTATGGTTTGAAAACCTGTAGGAGCCATTTTACTCTTACAGGGTCACTATGAAGCAGAATTTACTTGATGGCAATGGGACTACCATTCTTTTTTTGTGGGGTAAGGGGTGTACTATTCTAACCCGTAACACCTTTAATTGTCTTTTTTTTTAACAGTTGAAAACATTGGTGTTCTCTCATTCCAGTATGAGTATTAGCTTTCTGGTGTTAGCGGCCATTTAGGTACTAATTTCTATTGTTTCGGTTCATGCTTTGATCCTTGTCAGAGCAGAAAAACCATGACATGACCATACAACACAAGATGTATAGAAGATACATTGGTAGAATATGCTTCTATTGTCAAATGAAATGTAAACCTTTGTATGGCATCGGCTAAGCATAGGCATAGTCATGGGGCTATTGTAGATAGTTATGTATGATACTACTACACTTTTATATTTATAGTTATATAGGAAAAAATCTTTACCCTGGTAGTCATTCTTTTAGCGTTTCAGAATAAAAAAGATATATCTTCCTTGAGAGCTTTACCTCAGACTCTCGCCTTCTCTCAATTCCCATCATTTCCACCCAGAAATATGTGAATCTGTGCATCATTATGGATAAGTGGCCAAGTTTCTCATACCAGGGATGTTGGTAGTCAAATGCCTTCGAAGCCATGAAGTGATATGAACAAATGAGCTTGTTCAGTGTGAGAGAAGAGGCTGTGGGAAAACTGTGGTGAACTGGAAAGCTTTTGCATATGCTCAATGTGAAAGCATAAAATATTTTTTCAAATTACTATTCAGAGCTATGGAAATTAAGCATTATTTTTCTTAAAATATATATTTACTTCAAATAAATTCAGACAAAGGCAATATTTGATGGGGTCGTATTAATAACTTTCCATTGAAATAATGTGCTTCAATATACTAATGTGTTATGCCTGAACCTTTAATACAGATCAGCAAAGGTAATTTTGGCATTTTATAGAAAACTTGTTTAAGACATTGTTATTTTCCCCAATAATTCTTATATTCAAACTGCTAATAACAAATTGAAATAAGAATTTAGTGCCAGCAAAAAGTGGTCCCACCTCAAAAACAAATATATATATATTTTTTGCTTTAACAGTCACTGGTATTTAGGTACTCCATTGTTTGTTTTCTTGTTTAATGCCTGTCAGAAATTTCAAGCCTATTAAAAGAAATAATGGCATAAACAATACTATGAAAAAAATAAGAACCTGAGAAGACATAAACTCACTGCAGTAATACATCAGCTTACTTCATTTTTTCAATCCAAATTTGTCAATAAAATATATATAATGCATATAGTTGCAACTAAAGTGCAGAATCAATATGTAATCTATTTCAGCATGAGGTTTTACATGTTTTATAGTCACCACAATCACAGTTTTTAATCACTGCATGGAAGTGAGAGATTAAATTATTACCATTACATAACAGTTATATCGTTGAAATTTGAAGGTGTTATAAATATTTTGTTTAATACATAGATGACCTTCAGGTTTCCCTTTTTAGCTACCATACTATTAAAATCACAATCTACATTTGATCTGTTCACTGTGTGATCTGAGTGATACAGAGAAGAAAGTGCCAGGCCACCCTTGTGAGTCTCTGAGAACATAGCTGGTTATGGGAGTACAAAGCCCTGTCCTTTGTCCCTGGGAGCTGGCCAGTGGTTTTGAATAGTTATCAGTCCAATGCATACACCACGACACCACCCAAGCTCCTCAGCATATTTGAAACTCTTTGAAATTCATTTTGGATGAATTTTTGAGAGTAATATAATATTAAAAGACACGAAACTTCTTTAGGGCTCATAATACTTCATCCATTGTAATAAATCTCTCCTTTTCAGTGAAGGAAACTTGGAGAATAAGATCTCTAACTTGTATGTAAAGCATCCCTTAAAAGTCAATCTTCCCTGAACCATTTATCTGTGGTACCTTATACACACTTAATTCTAAAGTTTTTATACTCTTTGTCAATTGTTTCAACAAGTTAACCATAAATAGTGAACTTGTTGACTGAGTCAAATTGCAAGAAAAATAAATATACTCATAAAGTTCTGGTTAACAGGATTATCTTTGGAATAATACAACAAGCAAAGAGAAGCAAGAAACATTATGAACAGACCTCTTTTGGACTCTGATAGACAGAATAAAAGCAAGCCAATGATATTGCTGAGAACAATGAAGAAAGTTGGATTCATGTATAATTTGTTCATCTGAAGACATCATGGAATACTGTGGCAGCTGGAAGAGCCAATTGAGTGTGTTTTTCTCTTGAGAAATTAATTTATAAATGGCATCATAGCAAAGGATAAACAGAAGATAGTGGCTGCTAAGAGGGCGAAGGGATGCTTTACAGTGCTGTTAGCAATCTCTGGACAGGGAAGGCATAAATTGAAGTCAAATCTCTCAGACACCTGGGAGAAGCGATACTTCTCAGGTTCAGTTAATGACAGAATTAGAATGGCTATTTTGTACAGGAGAAACGATGTGTGCTTGTTTGTTTATATGGTTATGTCTATAATATAAAAATTACTGCCTAGTAACTGGAGATAAAATGCTAAGAAAGTCTAAAGGCAATGCTGGAGAATAGAAGGATACAAGATTTAGGAAGCAATCATTGTGTTTGGAACACAAGTGCAGCCCACAAAGAAAGAAGAAAATCTTAAGTATCACCCACTGCAAGTCATCCTTGTCCAGGAGAAAGATCTCTTTAGAGACTGTACACTGATGATGGACAAGTTTGCTGATGTGCTGCTGCTACTGGTGGGGACAGTGAGCACTGGATGGCAGTGAGCTTCACGAGGAAGCTGCCTGGCATAATTCTGATGCAACCCATTCAGAGTTGCCACCTATCACTGGCAGGGACACTGCATGCTGATAAAGGTATCTCCCACTCAAAAGGAAGGGGGCTGCTGGTAACCACCCAAATTATGAAAGCAAAAAAGAAGCAGAACTTTTCATCACTCTGATCTTATAGTGCATCAGCTGGCAAAAAGAGAAATGGTTACAAGGTCCCACTACAATATCTTGAAGCAGGCCAAAGAAGAATAGTTTTTAAAGACAAGAAAATAAATGACTAGATGATAAGTTTCGTGAGTAGAACTTATAAAAAGATTTTTAAATTCAACTAGAAATGATAGAGATGAAAAAGACAATTACTTTAATGCAGAATGCAACATTTGAACCTATAAATAGATGGTTATAGAATTAATAACCTAAAAGATAGATCAATAGAATGTAATCATATTTTGACTCAAGAAGGGAAGAAAAAAGGGATTATAACAAACCAAAAACAAACAAACAAAATGTCTTGAGACAAATGTTGTCTGATGAAAACCTATCACAAGCACTGAATTGAAGTACCAGAAGAAAGGGGAGAGAGAAATGGAGCAAAAGCAATATTTGAACAGGTAATGCCAGAGCAGTTTCTTGAAAACTAAAAGACATCAAACCACAGAATCCAGATATACTACAACCCCTGGGAAGATAAATACAAAGAAAAACACATCAAGGCATATCATAGTAAAACTTCTAAGGAAGGACAAAAAGAAAAATTTTGAAGTGGACAGAAGAAAAAAGGCACATTATTTTCAAAAAGAAATCCAAATGATAATGGACTGACACTTTTGAAATGCTTAAAGATAACAACTGCCAACCTATCTATTGAAAAGTGCTTCAAAAACGAAGGTAAAATAAACGGGGAGGACTAGACAAGTTGTCCATACAGAAAGAACTGCAAATAATGGATGTGGATACTCCTCTCTTAAAGTGAATGAGGCTGGGGGATTCTCCACTTTTAAAGTATGGGCTTAAGAACTTCCTTTTAATTAATTCAGTGTGAGAACTATTTTAAATAGAGAAACTTTATAGTGGAGATCTGGCAAGCACTATTTTAGTTGAGTAATTATGGTTAGCATCAACAATGATTTCATGTTCGTAGTATGTTTCCTGATAGAGTGGATTAAAGTGGCCCTGCATTTCTGTAATATCATTGTTGTTGTTAGGAGTCATTAATTCCTGATTCACAGTGACCTCTTGCACTACACAGCATGGCGCCGTCATCACAGTTTTTATATTTGAGGTCATGATTGCAGCCTCTGCATTGATTCATCCCATTGAGAGTCTTCTGTTCACTCCTGCTGCTCTTCTCCAGGGACTGCTCTCTCTGGATAATATGTTTAAAGTATATGAGATGAAATCTTGGTATGTCAGAGACAGAATCTTTGCATCTTAGTTTCTTGGGAGCATTCTGGTTGTACTTCTTCCAAGACAGATGTGTGTACTGTTCTGACAGTTCACCGTATAGTCAATATTTTTGTCATCATAATTCAAATACATGAATAATTCTCCAACTTGTCTGTACTATTCCTACAAAAAGTACCTAACTCCTGTGAAAATGGCATGGGGGCCAAAATAACTGCCTCTGGCTACACAAGAGAGGAGTGTCCAAAGCTAGTTGCTATGAGGCAGAATTCAGATACGTCTCCACATTGTCATCTTCTTTACCCTATCTTGACAAAAACAATTACTTCTAAGATCCTCTACTTTTCTCCTGAGTTCAAAAATTTGTGGCAATTACCTTACAGATCTCACAGTCAATAATCACAACTATGGGGATTTATTCAAGAAGTTAGCAAGTTGTCACAATCCGGGATCAGAAAACCTTAAAGATATAGTCATTGGTCCATAACAGTGCCTCTTCTCGGTCAACAGCTGAATGTCTCTCTGGTCCGTCTATAGCCTTTCAGCCACAAGGCCCTTTGCCTCTGCCTTGTCCCATGGGCCAGGAAGCTAGCCTGCCGCTCTGCCATGCAGTCTCATAGTCTTGGCTCTGCTGTCTTCCTCTGCCTCATGGTCTCCTTGGCTCAGCCTCTAATCTTAGCATGGCATGACCTCTGCTTCCTGCATCACTACAAGCAGGGATTGCAAACATGCTCCTGATGGCCCTTCTTCCTGGATGCTCCAGGGGATTCTCTCTTCCTGCTTCAGGGATGCCTCATTCTTATACTCACTAATCTCCACTGGGCATGTTTCAAACACCCATTCACATAGCCTCACCCAATCATTTGATATTAGTTATATAGAGAGATAGATGAGCTACATTAGAAAATTTGACTTCATCATAACTCTAATCTAACCATAAGGAAAGTTGAATTCTTCAAGGTTCACAACTAGCATGGCTAAAAACCCCCAAGGTCATCCAAAATGAGGAAAGTCTAAGTGATTGCCAAAATTTGCAAAGCCTAAAGCAACCTGACTACAAATTGCAATGTAATATTTTAGATGAGATCTTGGGACGGAAAAAAGACATTGGGTAAAAACAAAGAATATCTAAATTACGTTGAGACTTTAAGTAATAATAAACCCACTACTATTGAGGTGATACGCATAGTGACCCTATCGGATAGAGGAGAACTCAGACTTTTGAGATTGTATGTCTTTATGGAAGCAAACAGCCTTATCTTCCTCCCATGGAGCAGGTGACTAACTTGAACAAATGACTTTATAGTTAGCAGCCTACACCGCCAGGATGCCTTAGTTAATAATAATACTGTTTTGATATTGGGGCATTAATTGTAACAAATACAACATAGTAACTTAATTTGTGTATCTTAGTGGAAATTGGGTGCAGGGTATATGGAAATTGTATTACAATCAAGACTTTTCTTTTTCTTTATTCTTTTTCTTGGGGGGACCTCACTGCCCTCTGGTGGTCGTGGGAGCTACCCAGCACTGCTCCTGAGAGCCGCCATTGGATTTGAACCACCAAACCCGTGGACCACAGTCCCGCACTCAACCACTTATGCCACCGGGGCTCAGCCCCCCTCAAGACTTTTCTATAACCCAGCCTAAACTGTTCAAAAAGGAAAAGCTACAAAATGTTGAAGTTAAAAATATGACATTTCTGTGCACATCATGAGTGTAAAGAGAATCCATGGACAGGGAGGTGAGGTGGGAATCTTTAGCAGTGACACAATGAATAAAGGACTAATTATTAAAATGCATTGAATTCTGAAACTCCTCAATAAGAAAAAAAAAAGAATCCAATGTAAGGTGGGAAAAAGACATGAACAGACCCTTACATGAGGAAATGATCACAATCATTAGCTATGTGGTAGATGAAAATCAAAACCATGAGAAATTGGACAACAATAAATTCTGGAGAAGGTGCAGAGAGTTGAACTCATTGTATACGCTGCTAGTGGGTTCTTAAATATGGAACAACTAGGAGAAAGTGACAGGGCAATACCTAAACAACTGGAAATTGAAATGTAATCTCTTTTGGGGGCATTACCCCAAAGAAGTAAAAAACAGAACACTAACAGATGTACGCTCTCCCATGTTCACTGCAGCACAGTTCACAAGAATAAAAACTTGAATTAGCCCAAATGTCCATCAGTAGCAAAATGGATGAAGAAACTATAGTCTATACAAACAATGGGATATTTTGCAGCCCTAAAAGGCAGCAATAAAAGCTTGAAACACTTCATTACATGGATGGACCTGAAAATCTCATGCTTTGAAGGTGCACAATGATTGATGGTGTGAGATACTACCATATATTTTAATGGCTTCATTGTTCATTTACATATATTAGTCTAGTTCGCGTGGTTCTACCTCTGGAATGAAAGCGTTGTCATGTCATCAACCCCCATGTTCATATAAATAATAGTCTTCAGTCACTTAATCATGTCACTTAATCTGTCACTTCAGTCACTTAATCTGTACAAATCAACAATTCATATGTTGTGGTCTACAACCTTGTTTTAAATTTTATACCATTCACTAAATTAATGACATGATCAATAGAAGAATTACCTATGTTTCAGGGGGGTTATTTACAATGTTCTCTTTATAAAATCTCTCAAGTGAATGAGACATATTTAAACAGAGACATATGAATGGATTAGGGGCTCACATTTAATTCTAATATCAATATATGAAAAATTTGTCTGATTGCATGACCCTACTCAATATTCACGCTCATGAAGAGATCACTGAAGAGAAGGGTGCAAAAGCAAAGTGTGGTGAAGGAACCAGATGGTGACAGACTATCAGAAAGAACAGCATTTGAATTGTTAATGTCTTGCCTTAAAACAAGCAGCCATCGAAGTGAGGAGTCAACAAATCCACATGGAAGAAGCACAGCAGCCTCTGTGATGCAAGGGTTATGTATAATATCTACATTTGAAGGAGGAAACTGTCACAGTTTAAATTGTGAACACTAGTGTGCAGAAGGCTGTGCATGGCAGTGGAAACCCCAAATCCATTTGCAGTGCCCCTGCAGGCATTAAGCCTAGGATGAACCCCTCTGACCATCAGGAGTGTGAATAGTCCTGCTGTCAGACAGAGATCCTTGTAAAATTGAGAATGCATACATGTAGAAAAGCTAAAATGTAACATCGTATCATTTGATCTCCCTTTTGACTCACTTTAAGGCTGGTTCAGTTTTTGATATGTCCTGCTTTCTTTTTGATTGAGCTTATTTACCATTTTGTTTTGTCATTGTTGTTTGGGTGTTTTGGTTTGCTTCTTGCTCCTGTATTCTGGGCTGGATATGTAATCTAGGCTGGGTAAGCCTCTACAGACAATAGCCGGGAAACATGGGAGGGGAAGTTGATGGGAAATGGGGCACTAGTAGCAAAGAGTAAAAGAGTAGAATGTTCTGAAATTGATTCCTAGTACGAACAAACAATTAAATCATATGGTGTGTGAAGTATATGCTAATAAGACTATTAAAAATATGAAATTTTCAGATAAACAATCTGAAAGGACATATTTCCAGCAGAGCCCTGTGAATTACCACACCTAGTTTTTCTGACAGAAAGAATATTATGCCAGAAATCTTCCCAGAAATGTAGGAAACACTAATGAGGCCCAGAAAAGGTAACTTAGCTGAAAACGTATTGCATTATGGGATACGGAAATAAACTAAAACATGAGGTGGGGGTTGTTAGTTGTGGGGTTGATTCTGACTTAGGGTGACCTCCCTTGTTGCAGAGTAGAAAAGCGACTGTTATATGGGTTTGAACCTCTGCCATTCAGGTTATAACAGCCATTGCCAATGGTGCACCCTGTGGCTATGGGTTGTCAAGTAAGTTGATTCCCATTCATCACAACCATAGTGATTTTCAAGGATGCACCAGGTCTCTTTTCCTGTGGAGTTGATGGCTTGTTGGAATTTTCTGACCTTCCAGTGAGGAGGCGAGTGCTTAACAATGTTGACACTAGGAGTCTGTTTGTGCCACCGAGTGACCCATAAATTGCTCTAGCAAAAAACAAATAAAATGGAGGGAGAAAAACTGGTGATGTGTTCTGGGGTTTACTGTGGTTGTTGTTAGTTCTGGTCAAGTTGCTTTTGATGGGGACTCCACGTCGGACAGAATGAAAGGGTGCTTTGTTTTGTGCCCTCTTCCCAATCTTGGGAGAGCTCAGCTATTGTGTGTTTTGAAAACCTTTCATGCTTGGGCTCATCTTCTAGATCTATGTGAAACCAGACTCAGTAGTAGTTCAAATAGTTTTCATTGGCTAATTATAGGAAGTAAGGTTCTAAATGTTTCTTCTAGGTCTGTTGTAGTCTGGAAACCTTTAGGCATAACATTTGTGGATGGGTCTACTGATGTTTTAAATACCAGTGGCATAGCTTCCAGTATCTTAGCAATACACAAGTAACAACTGGATGGAGAAAAATGACAGATGGATGATGGTCTATGAGGATGAACTATGTGAAACTCAAATATACCATAACAGTAGCATGAAATGTGGGAAGAATATAGAGGATTTAAAATTTTATAAAGTCTAGCATTCTGTGGGAAGTGATTGCAGTACTTATTTTATATTAGGCTTTAATGATTGACATTGTAGTGTTTGGGATAATTAAGCTAATAATAAAAGAAGTATGACTGACCATCGAATAAATTAGTAAAAAGAATGCTGAAAATTCTTTTTAAAGGAGTCAAGAGAGGAGCATTAAAGTGACAGTAAGCAAAAGCAGATATAGCATATACTCGTGGACCTCTCTAGTTGTAATACACAGGAATAAAATTAACTACACTTGTGGAAAAAGACTAAGGAGCTCAAAATTTGCAAAAGATAAAAACAATGCCATTACTCATATACACGCTGAAGAAAACCAAAACTATCCCACAAGAGCCAAATTACAACAGCATATCCTACACAAACTGTGAGACTATCTGAAGTACAGACCAGGCCTCCAGAAGAGTTTTAGCAGTGATACTAAGCTCCTCCATCATCTCTTCCCACAAAGATAGTCAGCTGGATTTCTGTATATTCCATCTGGAGAAGTCCATGTTGAGAAAAGACATTTGCAATGAAGAAGTCTTATAAAAAAATGTCTTATAGAAATCTATCATGCAAGGCTGAGCCCCAGTGCTGTAAGTGGTTGAGTGCGGGATTGCAGCCCGTGGGCTTGGCGGTTCAAATCCAGCGGCGGCTCTCAGGAGCAGCACTGGGTAGCGCTCACGACCACCAGAGGCAGTGATTGCCTCCCCACCACCACCAAAAAAAAGTCTATCATGCAATCTCCAGTTTGGTTTCTATCATCAAGATCAACTATTATTTCTTCTTTGTGTCCAACTTTTACAGGTGAGACACCAGTAATTATCAGTACATCTTGATTGCATGTTTGATCAACTTAGATTGACGATCTTTGCAAAATTTGTTAATTTCTTCATCACTAGCATTAGTGGTTGGTGGATAAATTTGAATAATGGTTGAATCAGTTGGATTTCCTTGAAGGCAGATAGCTATAATCATAGCACAGACAGCCTTGTGTTTCAAGATATATCTCGAAATGTCCTTTTGACAATGAAAGTGAAACCAGTCCTCTTGAATCTGTCATTCCCAACATAGCAAACCATGCAATTTTGTGGTTTCAAATGGTCAATCCTGGTCTGCCTTAGTTTGCTAAACACCTATGATATTGATCTTTATACATCATTTACTTTTGAATGATTTCTAACTTCCTAGATTCAGACTTCATATATTCTAAGTTCCCATCATTAATCAATGTTTGCAGCTGTTCCTTCACATTTTGAGTCACACCCCATGAGCACATGGAGATCCCACAGGCTTTATTCCATCCATGTCATTAGGTTTTACTTCAGTCATATTTTGAATGTCTTTCAACCTGAGAGGCCCATCTTTTGGCACTATATCTGATCATGTTCTGCTGGTAGTCATGAAGATTTCTGTATCTGACAATGTTTCAAGTCTATCCAAAAGGTTTTTAGTAGCCAATTCCTCTGACAGGTTATTTCTACTTCATAGTCTGTTCTTCATCTGGGCACTTGTCTGAAACTCCTTCACTGTGGGTACCCTGCTGGTATTTGAAAGTGCCAGAAACATAACTTCGAGGGTCACAGCAACATACAATTACCAAAGTATGACAGATTGACAGACAAGTGGTGGCTTAGGAAGATACAGCCATTCTCAATTTACATATCTATATAAACACACACATATATAATAAAGCTTCTAAGCATATAAAACAAAACCTGAAGCACTAAAAACAAAAAGTACATAACTCTGGGAATATTTTTTAATCATACATCTCAGTAGCCGATAAAGCATGCATATAAATGTTTTAATGACAGAGATATTAAAAACCTAATTAATAAATTCAAACTAATGAGATTAAAATTTATATAAATTGTCATAGGTAAAGAGTTAATAAGTATAGATATATAATATGTCATAGGTGTAAATTTATGGATATGTGCATGTTTTTTACATATCTCCATATATAATAATTATTTATATATGCAGTTACAGAAAGCTATATCTAACAATTGTAGAAGAAACTTTTTTCAGTAGACATAGATTTGTTTTTCAGCAAAAGTGATGATGTAGTGTAATAAAAAGAAAAATTTCATAAAGTTTTGCATAGCTGAAATCTTGCAGAGTAGAATATATCTGAAAATTTGTAAAACAACATGAAAGAAAATTCCTCAAGTGTTGGACAATAATCTCAAAATAAGCTCCACAATAATTTTTAAAATTTACTATAGATTAGAAAATATTTTTAATTAGATGATCATTTGAAATTCATAATTCAATAAAAGTGTGTCAAAGCCTGTGGTATGTGGTTGATACTTTATTTTAGGGGGGCATCACTGCCCTCTGGTAGTTGTGGGAGCTACCCAGTCTTGCTTCTGGAGAGCTGCCACTGGATTTGAACCGCCAAGCCAGTGGGCTGCAATCCCGCACTCAAACACTATGCCACCGGAGCTCAGCCCTGATACTGTATTTTTATAGCCATGTATCACCTTAAATAGTTAGTGCCATATAGTGTTATACAGTCTCTCAGAGATTGTCATCGATTTTTCTCCACCTGAGACACATTTACCAGGGGGCTTCAAAAAATGTATGGACAAATTTAATTCAATTTTTCACAAACTTTTTGAAATTATATGCTCTTTCTTACATCTAGAGGAGAATTTTCTCTACCCCATGGAATCATGGATGATGTGTCAGTACTGATACTGTGTGGCTTCCATGTCTAGAAAATTAAACTTTTGTCTCTTCTGCTTTGGTCTATTGAAATGGTCTTGTTATGGCACCATAGGGACCACGTAATAGATCTCTAGTCTGAAACTACCAGCAGTCAGAAAGGCAAAGGTAGGCCCTCGAAGAATCAGAGAGGTTGCATGAGGAGAGAGAGAGGCTCTCTGTAAAGTAAGACCAGAGCAATGGAATAGATGCAAAAAGGTAGAGAAAGTCATAATAAAGACAACAGCATAAAATGAATGGAAAAATTGTGGAGACTGAAAAATCCACAAAGCCAGGAGCTCTTTGAAAAAACTAACATAAGACTGAGAAAGACAGACAACTAAAATGCCTAGCCACACCCAGCAAGGAAAAAGATACAGTAATGCACACATGATACATTACTGGAATAGGAAAGGGGACCTCACTACCTATAAGTGTGGCAATAAAAAGACCTTGAAATATCATGAACAGTGTAACATCATATTTGCATGTTTTTGTGAAATGGATTAATTTTTTGAAAAGCATAATTTATACAGCATGTTCAATTGAAAATTCGCATCTTACATTTATTAAAGAAATGTAATATGTAGTTAAAAGTTTTCACACACACAAAGGCCCAGATGAAGTCACTGATGAGCTCTTTTAGATATTTAAGGAGAAAATTATACCAATATTTCATAAGCTCTTTCAGAATATAGGAAAACTGTTCCAACATTTTATTCAACAAAAATAAACAAAGCCAAAACTTAACAAAGATATGACAAGAATGAAAAATCAATCCAATTCTTCTGATGAACATAGTCACAAAAATCCTAAACAAAGTATTGGCTAACCAAATATAGGAATGCATGAAAATATTGCATTGCAATGAGTTTTATTTCAGGAACACAATAACTGTGTTTATACCACGAGAAGAATAAACAACAAATATCATAACCATGCAGATTAAGAAAAGGGAATCATTAAAACTTGACCTTCATTTATGATGCAGACACTGAAGCTAGGAGTGGAAGAGAGCTTTCTTAATCTGATAGCACTGATCTATTTTAAAAGCTGCCAAAGAAACAAAACAAACCTACAATACATATCATACCTACAGTGAAATGTTGTAAGCTATGCCCAAAGCCAAAGGTGTAGTGACTTACTTGATATGATTCTTTGTAACTCTTAACCAAAGGACTGGATGAGACCATGCACTCTGGTGTATTTTCTTCTTTCTTTGATGAGTCTGGTAAGGCAAAGGAAGGAAAGATGTTGATAGGATTATATGGTCCAACTTTGAGTAATTATTAACAGGTTCAATCGTGATTGTAAGACTTGTAACTCTAATATGGAGATTCCTCAATTTTATTCATTTTATATTTTATATCCACCATCCTGCTGGGTATAATTAAGCCATTCCAGTAGCAGAAATGGGGAAATCTCACTAGTATCAAGAAAAAATGAGTGGAGTGTGTCGTCTTTTGGGCTTGAAGTTTCTTGCATCTTGGATTCAGTAGACAGAACTGTGACCACAGAGCTAGCAAGAGACAGCAGAGAATTCATGGAGAAGTCTGTAGTATTGACAGCTTCAACAAAAGCATTAGACAGTATAGTGGGTTTCCTGATTCATGGAATGGGAAAACTGAGTGCTTTGGAGCGGAAGGTTTTTCTGTGCAGGTGGAGACCTTCAGGCACTTACTTATACTTAAGAAACATAGTGTTGACAGAGGAATACACAAAATAGCCAGAAACAGTTGATATTTGTTATGTCTATGATTCAAAGTCAATTTATGATCATATCAGTAAGGTACTCAGGGTGGAAAGAGTTACTAGTTGCATAAATGTTCTAGCTAATTTAATATTCATATTAAAATAGTCTTAATCCTTCACTTCCAACTATACACAAATATTAATGAAGACGATTCAAGGCTTTAAATGTGAATAGTAAATCAGTGAAGATTTGAGGAAAGAAATTAAAAGGAATTTTCATGACCATCCAACCCAACCCAATACCATCAAGTGGATGCCAACTCACAGTGAAGCTCTAAGACACTGGAGAACTGCCCCTGTGAGCTTCAGAGATGAATCTGCTTACAGGTGCAGAAAGGCCTGTCTCCCTCCTGAGGACTGGCTGGTGGTTTCAAACTGTGGACCTTGTGCATGGCAGCTCGATGCTTAGCCATTACACCACAAATACTTCTAAAGCCTTTTTTTAGAAACAAATTCTAATTGTAAAATAGAAAAAAAAAGATAAACTAAATTTCATTCAAGTCAGAAGTTTTTTATATCAAAAGTCACTAGTAGAAGAGTTAAAAGGGATATGCATAGTCCAACTATACTGCTCTACTGTTTAAATCAATCTACATCTATAATAAAAATTTACTATGTTCAGTAGACAAATGGGCAAAATATTTGATTAAACACTTAAAATATGTTACCCAAATGTACCATGAATATGTGCTACTTGATCTAATTAGTTACTCAGGAAAATTCACAGTGAATTCACAATATGATAATACCATCGTAATTCTTGTGATTGCATAGACATAGTATTAGGACATAATAAATACTCAAGAATCAATCACTCTGTCTTGCTGAAGATAATAAGTAAACTGATACCTTTTAATTAAAGGTTAGGTTTGCCTTTTTTGAACTAAGTAAAATCAGAATTATGTATATTTTCTGTTGCTGTTATTATGTCTAGTTTTTAAAATCCAGAATACTAGGGCTGAGCCCCAGGGGCATAGTGGTTGAGTGCTGATCTGCAGCCCACAGGCTTGGCAGTTCAAATCCAGCAGCGGCTCTCCAGGAGCAAGACTGGGTGGATCCCACAACCACCAGAGGGCAGTGATGCCCACAAAAAATCCAGAATACTTTTGATGAGATGTATATTCACCATTCATTTATAGTTCACTTTCCTGTATATTACGCCATGCTATGAATATACCATGTTTTTTATTTACATGCTGAATGGAGTTTGGTTTTTTTAATGATAAATGGATTGTGTGTTTTTCCAGTTTGTCTTTGATGAAATAACATGTACATTGATGAGAAATCGATCTAGGATTGGAAATTCTGAGTCAAAAGGTATGATATATTCTGTGATAGTAGTACAGCAAAATAGTATTCTAAAGAAACTGGTCTATTTTAAACTCTCACCAGTACTGTAATAGAGACCAGATGCTACTCATCGTTGGCAGTGTGGGGAATATTCTACTCCATCTATTTTAGGTATTCTGAGTATCATGTGAGTATTCTATTTCTGAAAACTCCAGAAGCTGAAGAATTAAGATTGGTGTACTGTTCTGTGTGTATGACACACTACATTGGAATTTCACAAAAATAAGCAAGATCCATCTTAACAGGTGTACAACCAGGTACACTCAGACAGGTACACTCAGTTAGTATACTAGTTCCATAGTTATGGTGGTTCTACTCATCATTGTCAGAACTTCCACTATGTTTACTTCCTCTATTCCTGGCTAACCCATCCTCTGTCCCTCTTCCATCTCCCTGGCATGTCCTGCTTGACCCCCTTTCCCTACATGGTCCCTGATTCTTTTAACCACAAGCACCTCATGAGGCAAGGACCTTCTGAACTGATTAGAAAATCGACCCTAGTAGTACTTACTTGGAGAATACGATGTGAAAACCACAGGAGAGTCAGAATATGTATGAGCTCTACATAGGCTGGAAACAAGACATAAAACTGTGCCCTATCTGTAAAGAGCTACTTTGGGCCAGTAGCTCAAAGGTGGGCTGTGGGCATATCAAGTGTACACTCACTGACATCAAGCCAATTTTGACTCGAACAAACCTGCAAGAAAAGTGTAATTGTACCTTGGGTTCCCAAAGCTGTAAACATTTACTGAAGAAAAAAAAGACTTATCTTTCTTCCATTGAGCAACTGGTCGATTGGAACTGCTAAACTAGTCTGCAGCCCTGCATGCGGCTTCTTATGCCATCCAGCAGAGGCACTGAATGACGCTGCTGTTGTGTCCTGTAACCCCACTGAATTTTATCTTTGGGGAAATAGGGAACCGTCTTCTCTTTTCATCACACTATCTATCACAATGTCATTTATGTAGTAGTGAATGCTGAAAATTACTTTTTGAGAAGTTAATAACAACATATTCAGTGGATGAATAGGAGGCCAAGTGTTCTATTTTCTCTTTCTTGGTTCTAACATCCTCAAATGCTTGGAAGTGAAATTTCTGGGTCTGTACCATAAGCCAGAATCTATAAAGTTAGAAAAGTCTTTAGTTCCCTGTTCAAAAATAATATTTCATACACCACATGTTGTCTTGTCTCTTTCTTTATATCAAAAGTAGAGAGAATTTGTGTAATTAAAATGAGGTAGTTTAGTTTTATCTAAGTTCAAGGAAAAAATGAGTTAAGTCTGCAATGGCTGATTTTAGGAGAGCCTAAGAAGTTTCCTTTTGTGAATCTAGCTAGACGAAGCTAATTCTGTTTAAATATTCAATTGCAGATATAAATGAATGTGCCATCGACAATGGTGGCTGTCAGGACCGATGCCGTAATACAATTGGCAGTTATTACTGCAAATGTCAAGCTGGCCAGAAGCTGGAGGAAGATGGCAGAGGATGTGAAGGTACAGTCAGAACTGTCTGCTCACTGATAAGGGAAGGGAGAACATCTATGGAATGCAAAAGAGGGGGGTTGCCTTTTATCCGTTGCCTGCTGGAGTGCCTGTGTTGAATGTTGTCGAGAGCACAGATCTTCCTCTCATGTCTAGATTACAAAATTGTAGCCCGAAGAACAGTTCGAGTAGCTTATTATAGAAAACATATGATTATATGCTGGCTTGGTTGTGTCATGTTCTGATTATGGAATTTCAATCGTTCATTTAAATCCCTGGGTAAAGTACATATTATTGAATGTGTTTCATTTAACTCAGAAGTTAAAAATGGTGCTTATCATCGTAAAATACTCCTGTGTTGCTGCCATAGAAATGCAGGGGCACAAAACTAACCATAAGGAGGAAATTCTTCTGTAGAATTAGCTTTTTGAACAAACTTCAGTTGTCCTGCTTCCTTTTTATATTAATTTCTTCCTTCCTTGTTTTATTATTAATTTATCATTGTCTTCCTTTGACTGTCACTGAGTTCCTGCTTAGTATGAAGCATTATTCCATACTCTGGGAATGCAAAAAAAAAAAGAGGGAGAATGAAATTATGCTCCAAGGAAGCTTCCTGATTAGAGGCAAAGATTAAAGCATCCACCCTAATTTTAAAAAATTATGTTTTAAGGCATTTTTACATCAGGTGAAATGTGGGAACTGAAGACACCTGTTTTCAGTCCCCGTTCTAGCACAATTGTTGTGACCTTGAATAAATTATTTAAACTTGCTAAGACTCTTCTTATCTACAAATTTTAGAATAATGATAGTTTCTAAATCCAGAGAGTATCTATGAGGATTACATGAGATAATGCATCTAAAGCAGTTATAATTATGGGTGGTATCATGGAGATGTTCAAAAGATAACTACGAATTGGGCCTTCATGTAGAAACTCAGTTGTTGGCCACCTTGAAATTGCAATGGGGATTTGAAACAGCTTCATTCTTTTCATCTCCAGCAGGGGAACTAATCATATTAAATGGTTCACTTGTCAACTATCCTTTCTGGCAGTTTTTCTTTTTAATTTCTATTCATATTAACTAGAATGCTTGCTCTTTAATCTCTCCAGGCATTTTTTTTAAGACCACAGTAGAAAAAAAGAAGTGATGTATAATTATGCACTGCTACTGACCTTACAAAAGGTCTTTTTTTTCCCTGTGTTTTTTCTTCTAGTTCTTTCTGACACTATTTGTCCTACATGTGAAGAGAGTGGTACCAAATTTAGGTCCATACTGCCATCTAGTCTAATCAGACTCATAGCCGCCCTACAGGACAGAGTAGAACTGCTCGGGAAGTGTTTCTACAACAGACTTTGCAGCCCAATTTTGGTAACCCCCTCTACTTCCCGGGACTATGAATATGTTCCCTCAGTGCCTTGAAAGCAATCCGGACTCCCAGCAGCCCTGTAGAACAGGGTAGAACTGCCCACGTGGGTTCCTGATCTATGACACGTTCCATGCGTACTCTCCCTCAGGAAGAAGCATAAAGGGTAGCAGTCTTTGAAATGTGCAGGGGAAGTTCTCCCCTGACAGTGACGATGTGAGTTCTCCAGGGAGAAGCTGGTGGTTTGTACTGGTGACTTTTTGGTTAACAGCCCAACACATAATCTATGACACTATTACACCACCAGGAATCCTATGAAAATGGTGATGGTTTTTGCTTAGCATAATCACCTTGGTTCTGATGTATAGTGATCTTGTGCACAACAGAAAAAACGCAACAAGCCGAGCCCCTGTGGCGTCGTGGTTGTGCCCGGGACTGCGGCCCCCTGGGACGGAGGTTCAATTCCAGCCGTGGGGCTGGGCCTCCTACTCCCACCTCCGGAGAACAGTGATGCCCGCCCCCCCAAAAAAAGAAAAAAACCAACAACATTGCCCAGTCCTATGCCATCTTCACGATGGTTCCTATGCATTAGCCCATTGTTGCAGTCAGTGCTTCCACCCAGTGTTTCAACTGCCCCTCCACTTTAGCAAGCATAAAGTCCTTTTAGAATGGTGCTCTCCCGACAACATGCCCGCAACGTGTGAGACAGAGTTTGGCCCTTCATGCACCTAAGGAGTACTCTTCCAGGAGAGATCACTTTGACCTTTGAGTGGTCCTTGGTACTCTCAATCTTCTCCAGCACCAAGATTCAAATGTATTGACTCTTCTTCCTTCCTCAGTGTCCACCTTTTCACATGCACGAGGCAGTTGAAGATGCCAAGGTTTGGGCCGATCGCATGTGAGTCCTCACAGTCATAGCCCTTCTTTTCAGTTCTCTAAAGACGTCTTGTATAGCAGATGTACCCAATGGAACATGGCTTTTGAGCTCTTGATTGTAGCTTCCACGAGAGCATATTGAAGACCAGGTGGTACCCTCTCAAGAAAAAGGCAGAATATTTTTTCAAAGATAGGTATTTACATTTTTTTACAAAACAACTCATCACCTTCAAAGTACTCTCCATTACACTTAATGCATTTGTTAAATCTTTTTGTGATTCCATTCTTGGAAACATTTTTTAGACTCATCTGTTTGGGTGACTGACGGTACCTTCCTCGTTCTGTTCTTCGCCTTTTCTAAGTCATCAAATCGCTGTCCGTTCATGTACCTCTCCATTCAAGAAAGCAAAAAGAAGTTCCAGAGAGTGAGGTCAGGTGTGTGGGGCAAGAGAAGCATGCTGTCTTTTGTCAACAACTGGCATGCTGAAATGACTGTGTCAGCAGGAGATGGTGGTATAACCAGTCCCCAGTCTTCCAGTCTATTTTTGTCATACACTGTTGCACAATCTTTCAGAACCTATGAATACAAAGTGTGATGAACAATATGACCTGGTGAAATAAACTCTAAATGCATCAGAAGTTGACATTTTTTCTCTTTGATAGACATCCAGAATGAGGATTGTCATCAATTGATATTTCTCTTGTTTGAAATGAGAAAACCACATGCACACTTGAGTTTTTTCCATAAGAGTTGTCCTTGTAAGTTCTGTTCAACATCACAACTGTTTCTGTGGCATTTTTCCAAAGCAGGAAGCAAAATTTCAGTCACAAACTGCCCTTACCTGATGAAAGCAAGATTCAAACAAAACTGCTTCTACAAAAAAAATTCACTGTGACCAGAGAACTTTCCTAGGTGATGCCACTGGGTGCATCACCTGAGAGCAAGTTAGTGGTTAGTGGTTGCTCGCCTAGCAGGAAAAATGTGCATTATGAAAGTTCACTCTGCCCAGCACATTTCTGGTTGGGGGGTGGGTACCCCCTTGAATTACGAGACTTCAAAAAGTTGTAGTAAAATGGAAGTTAAAGACAATGGAATTTTTCCACAAATGTCTTAAAAGTCCCTTGTATGTTTCATTCACGTATTCTGCATCTTTTTTTTCTCGTTGCTTCATTTTTTGTAAATTCTTTAGTCTTATTGTCTAACTCAACATTTTTCCTTTTACTTCTGTTTAGCCAGTTCATTAAGCCAGTTATTTCAACAATTTAAATTATAAAATATATTTAAATTGTACATTATAAAAGTTAAAATTGTCTTTTTTATTTTAAAATCTGTACATTCATTTCCATCTGCATGCTTACTTTTCAGTTACATTAATTATTACTAGGATATTGCTATTTTTATTTGTTTATTTGTTTGTTTTGTGGGCATCACTGCCCTCTGGTCATCGTGGGAGCTACCCAGCGCTGCTCCTGAGAGCTGCCGCTGGATTTGAACCACCAAGCCTGAGCCCCAGTCCCTCACTCAACCACTTACGCCACTGGGGCTCAACCCTAGGACATTGCTATTTTATAGTGCACATTTAATTGTAATATCTGTGATATTTTCCACATATCTTCTTAATCTACTGTTTCTTTTTTACCAGTGATTCTCACTCAGAGTAGCTCTCATTAAATGCATGTTTTAATTATCATCTATAAGCATAATTTAAAATTTGCACCCCATATGAATCTTTCGAAAACGTTTTCTTGAGTATAGACTTGCTTTTATCTATTCTTTTTTACCAGAATACATTTCCACTTCAGGTAGTATTTGTGGAGTCAGAAGGTCCCTGGCACTCAATATTACTCTTGATAGAAAAAGAAGACAGAATGGAAGGGTCATGTGTCTTTACATCTTTGTAAGCATTACTTAAATTTAAGGCCAATTACTTCACTAACATAGAAACAATTCAATCAGACAAAATAACAATAAGTTAAGAAGCAATTAGGTTTTGTTTGTTTGTTTCAAGGGCTTAAGAGCTTAAATTTAGCTAAATATAAAAATAACAGGTTATATGAACTTCCAATCAGCTAGTTTAAAATAATATTTTTAAATATCAACTTTAATATCATCCCTGACCACTTAACTTGGAATTGATGTGTTGAGAGATCATGGCTTGGGAATAAAAATTGAAGAAGAAAGCTGAATGACTAAAGCAGGCTTAGAGGGACAAGGAAAATGAGAAAATAATGGGATCAAGAAGTGATTGCAGAGTGAAAGATTTCCCCCCACCTGGAGGATGGATAAATGGGAAGAAACTGGTTACCAAACAGTGCCCTGGAGAGATGAATATAGGAGTTCAAAATTACCAACCTGACTCGAAGAGTTAAAACAATGTTGGTCGATCCTGCCTGTGATGTACATTGCTCCTGATCTGATTTTCAACATTTTAAGTGCTGTTTTTTATTTTGTTTTATTTTCCATATTGGGGTCTCTCTCTGATGTATTTTGTCTTTGGGTATAACCCTCTTGGGTTTTGTTACATGCTTTTCTCTTTTTCAGTATATGAAACCCAGGATTGATGAACCTATAGAAACAGCAGGTAGAATAAGGGTCCCTGAGGGGTTCAGTGGAGGAGGGAAGGGTAAAGGGGAGCTTATGTTAAGGAGATCAAGAAGGAAGGGAAGGTTTTAAAACAGTTTGTGCTAGCAATGGTACAGTACTGCTTGGTGTGGTTGGACGTTGAAACAATATGATACCTGTATTAGCTTCCAATAGATGGTTTGAAAAAGAACATAAAAACTGAGTGAAAGAGATTCCTCTTCACCTCCTGCTTGCCTGGATTTTGTATCTGGCTCTAGGGCTGGCGACTCCTGTAGCCTGCCAACCCTCGAATCAGGGATGTCCTTTCACATGCTCCTTATACTGCTAGACATTCGTTACTGGTATGTACATTGTCCACATTTCCTCAGTGCTCCTCTGTATAGTTTCAGAGGATTGATTATTTCACAGTCTTTCATCTGATTAATGACTACACAGATCTATTTAGGAGCAAATCTTCAGGGAAGCTGAAATATATAAAGTAGACTGGGCCTTCGGATTGGTAGACATACCGGTGATATACAGATGACACAACCTTGTTTGCTGAGAGTGAGGAGGCTTGAAGCACTTGCTGAGAGAAGATGGAGGATTAGAGCCTTCAGTATGGATTACAACTCAATGCAAAGAAGTCCCCGAATTCTCACAACTGGGACAATAGGTAGCATCATGATAAATGGAGAAAAGATTGAAGTCAAAGCTAGAATGTCACTTTGAGGAATAAGGTGCCCTTGACCCAAGCCATGATATTTTTAGTTGCCTCACAGGCATGTGAAAGTTGAATTTTAACTAAAGAAAACCAAAGATGAATTGATGCATTCTAATGTGGTGCTAGAGGAAGATCTTGAAAGTACCATGACTGCTAAATGCACAAAGTGATCTATCTTAGAAGTATGGCCAGAGTGCTCCTTAGAGATCAGGATGGCAAGGTTTCAGCTACGTGCTTTGGACATGTTGTCAGGAGAGACCAGTCCCTGGAGGAGGACATGATACTTAGTAAATTGAAGGGGCAGCGAAAATGAAGAAGGTCCTCAAGGAAATGGATTGACACAGTGGTTGCAATAATGAGCTCTCAGGCACAGCAACAATGATGTGTGAGGCATAGGACCTTGCAATGTTTGGTTCTGCTGTGCATAGAGTCACTACGGATAGGAACAATTGCATGGCATCCAGCAACAATTCACAGCTCTATTGAGAGCAGCTGCTTTGTTTGGTTTTCTGTTACAGTTGGATGATGTCGCTTGATGACACCTGCTTGGGACTGTTGCTTTTTTGTATAAGAGTGAGGAGTTCAGGAATCTCTCTGCCCTCCACCCCCTTTCATCTTTCTGCCTACTGGAACTCTGACTGACTGCCTCAAGGGGACCACCAATCCTGAGAACTAGTGGCAACCTGCTATTTTCCCTACAATCTTGGATCTATGAGACTCTCCACCCACTCACTGCCTGTGATCTTTCTGCGTCCCTGTTCTCTATTGGGCATCAATGGCATGTAGTTATGTGAATCAAAAGAGGGAGTTATGCACTTTCATTGGACTTAGTTATGGACTTGAGTTGGATTGGGGTGGGATGCCTTCTTGTTATATGATTTTGTCTTTGTGTTACTCTGGGTAGACTAGAGGAACAAATTTATAGACATGCATATGGATATAAGGGAATGGTTTATATACAAAAGGAATGGAACACTGAGAAAGCATCTCAACTCAGTCCAGTTCAAAGTCATAAGTCCGATATTAGCCCTTACGCCCAATAACAGTATATAATGTCTCCTTCCAACTCACGAAGTCACAGGTCAGTGGGTGCAGAATCCTAGCACTGGCAGGGGTCTCCCCATTGCTCCTCGCTTCCAGGGCTCAGGGTCCATCAACAGCATCCAGTGGTGGCAGAAGCAATTCATTGCTGGCAGGGGTCCCCATATGGACTCTCCAGCTTCAGAGGTCTGGTTCCATCATAAAAAAAGCCATGTGGCTTCTCCTCTGGCTCCTCAGACACTGCCATCTTGTCTTGTCCATGATTCATCATCTCTGAGACTAACTCCCAACAACTGGGGAGATAGCGTCTCATCTCCACGAGGGAAATATCGCAAAATTTCCCAGATATATCAGAAGAAATCCATGCCCACACAGAGCCTCATTGGCTACTCAATGGCTAGCTCCAGATTAATAGGCTAGACTCCAACCCTACATCTCAATCATAAAATTAACATAAGCATATAACCGCCACAGTCTTGCTGTAAAGTTCTTCCTTAAACAAAAATGTCACTGGATTTATTCTCTAGAAACCTGGTTTAACACAGCTGCCTTGATTTTGTTTTTGTTTCTTTGTTTGTTTGTTTTTGGCATCGTTACCCTAGTGGGAGTAGTAAGGCTAGCCTTGCTACTAGAGAACTGCTGCTGGATTTGAACTGCCAACCCTGTGGGCTGCAGTCCCGCACACAACCACTATGCCACCGGGGCTCAGCAGCTGCCTTGATTTTTTATGTTCTTTCAATATATCCAAACCCCACACTCACTGACATCAAGTGAATTCCAACTCATAGGGACTCTACCGGATATAACAGCCCTTGTGTGGGTTTCTGAGACTGTCACGCTTTATGGGAAATGAAATTCCTTCTTTCTCTCCTCAGAAGGCAGTTCTACATTGCCCTATAGGGTCATTTAGAGCCCTAACGGACTCGATGGCAGTGAGTTGTTTGTTTTTCACCTGGAGCAGCTGTTTTGTCTAACTGCTGACCCACACTTCAGAGCCCAACAGGTAACCACTACACCTCCAGGGGCCCTTTAAGAGAGCAAGGCTGGATTTTCTACTCCTGTCAACAGTTACATTTTCAGAAAACCCCAAGGACGATTCTACCCTATCCTATAGACTCACTGTGGTTCTGAATTGACTCACTAGTAGTGAGTTTGTGGGGGGCTTTTTGTTTGTTTGTTTGTTTGTTTGATTGATGGGAGTTCTTTGGTTTGTTTGATTTTTTTGTTCAATATATGGATTTTGTCTGAAATTTAGACACAATACTGTCACTAAGCTAAATGCAGATGTGATGATATATTACCACCTGATTTCAAAAGTTCTAGTTAAAGTTGAGAATATTCAAAGTCATAAGTCCGATATTAGCCCTTATGCCCAATACCAGTATATAATGTCTCCTTCCAACTCACAAAGTCACAGGTCAGTGGGTGCAGAATCCCAGCACTGGCAGGGGTCTAGGCACCACCCTGTGTTCCTGAGAATAGAATTGAAATTAAGTATTCTGATATTGCAGTTGGTCAGCCCATTTCTATCAAGTTTGGCCAAATTTTCAGAGGATGTTAGCCCTAGGGAAAAAGAACTTCCTGTTCTATTTACAATCAGTAGTTAAATATCAACTCTACATATATATTTTAAATGATATGTTTGAGTATATCCAAACTGAAACTGACTTATTATAAGCAAGTTACACACAAACCAAAAGACAAACTGAGTGCCATCGAGTCGATGTTCAGACCCCCAAGGAACCATTAATGCAGTTACTGTCTCTATTGATTTATCTATCCAGGAGTTCATATCTAGAAAAGCATTTTAACAATAAGCTAACAAAAAAATAGCAAAGTGAAATAGATAAAATCTCAATTAAAAATACCAGAAAATATTAAAAACTAAGAAACTTTACATGGCTCATGTGGAAGAGTGGATGATGCACTGCTATATTTGAACCTAACAATCTACTTTCTGATGCATTCTGCATGCTAACAAGCACATTCACATCCTTGTTCCATGGTCAGAGGGCATTCATCAAGGGCATCATCCATGTATATTCCCTCTTTAATTTTTTTTAAGATTGGATTTTTCTGGTGTGAGTAGCAGGTGGCTACTAGCTCAATGGTATGGAACTGACTGATGTTGGACTTTGGTTTGAATCTCTTACCTTAAGGGTGCCTAATGAATGGTGGCCAAAGGCAACCATATATTTGCTACTTTAATACACTCCTTGCTCATTTTGACATTATGAATCTGGGAGGCATGAATGCTCCTGTGAATGTATATTTTTCCATATCTCTCTTGTAGAAAAGGCCCCAAAGAGGTATCATCAGACTATTTGACCTGATTGACAGGGTAGACTCTACTCCTACACTTTCATACAAATTCAAGTAGACATAAAATTGACCACCACAAACTTTAAAAAAGAAGGAAACCCACAATGACATATATTTATATAAATGAAGACGCTGGAAAAAATGATACTGGTGTTGATTAAAGCATCTGATGTTGAGATATGCTTTAATTTTTTAAAGGATTAACAAGTATTGACAAGGTGTGAAGACATACTCACGCCAATCTCTTTAACTTTGTAAAAAGAACACAAAGAAAACTTTAAAAGAAATAATATCTACTTTGTGTGCCAAGGAAATGTAATACTATGATGTCTTACCACCTAAAATTCTAGTGGGCTCCCACATAGTCACAAAACCTAAAATTACATGTCATATAAGGCTGAGCCCCGGTGGCGAAAGTGTTAGAGTGCAGGACTGACGCCCACTGGCTTGGAGATTCAAATCCAGCAGCAGCTCTCTAGGAGCAAGCCTGGGCCTCCCACTCCCACCAGAGGACAGTGATAAAAAAAACTTACATGCCATATACTCTAAAATCAGTATAAAATCTATTTTCAAAAATTGTACAAAGTGTGGCAAAGTGGCCAAGAGAGGTATGCCTTGGAATTTCCTGAAATTCTTGTACTAATGATTTTATAAGAATTTGAAATGAAAGCACAAAAGAAAACTCTCACTAATGGTATTGACAAGAATTTTTAAATGTATTCTTCGGATTGAGAACTTTCAGGAGTTCATGAGGAATTAAATGTATTGAGAAACTCGAATGATATTAATAACCACTCATATAATCACAATTTTTAATTGTAGGCAAGGCAATGACACCCAATGTTAAGAAAAGATCCAAGGACTTGACTTCTTTGTCAAAGTCTTAAAGTAATACCATCTTTACAGTAAAACTCAGTCTTTAAAGGTGACTCAGGTGACTCTCCATGCCTGGTGCAGCTGAATTACTTGCATGACTCTTTTTGCCATAGTCTTTGTAACTCCTGCTGGGTGACTGAACTGTTGCTATTCTTGTTAGGTACTGTCAAATCAGCTCAAACTCCTAGCAACCTTATGTACCACAAAACGAACCACTGCTCAGTCTTGGGCCATCCTTAAAACTGCTGTGCTGGTTGAGCCCATTGTCATAGCTACTGTGTTAATCCACCTCCTGGAGGGTCTTTTTCTTTTTCATTGACTTTATGAAGCATAGTGTTCTCCAGGGACACTGATTTCCTGATAACATGGTCAAAGTACCTGAGACACGGACTCACCAGCCTCACTTCCAAGGAGCATTCTGGCTATCCTTCTTCCACCAGAGATTTGTTTGTTTTTCTGGCAGTTCTTGAGAGGGCCCACATTCTTCACCAGCCTCAGAGTCCAGATGCATTGATTCTTTTTTCAGTCTTCATTGTTCGATGGTCAATTCTCACATGGAGAAGAAGTGATTGAAGTACCTCATTGGATCGGGCAGACCTCCGTCTCATAGAATCCTTGCTCTTCAGCCCTTTGATGATAACTTGTGCAGCAAATTTACACACTATAATACAGTCTTTGATTCTTGACTACTGCATCTGTGAGCACTGATTCTGGTTCCAAGTAAGATGAAAAACTTGACACATGTAATCTCTTTTTCCACTTATGATTCTGTGATATATGGATCTAACGCTGAAGATTTCATTTTCTTTGCATGGGCTGTAGTCCATACTGAATGTTGTCACTGGTCTTCATCAGCAAGTGCTTCAAGTCCTCCTTAGTTTCAACTAGCAAGGTTGTGTCATCTACATATGACAAGTTGCTAATAAGCCAGCTTGCCATCCTGAGGCTAACATCTTCTTCATATAATTCATCTTTTCAGATTATCTGCTCAGTGTGCAAATTGAACAAACATGGAGGTAGTGTACAACACTGGCACAGACCTTTCATGGTTTAAAACTACTCAGTAGTCCATTGTTTTTTCAAATGCTTATCTCTTGATTTCAGACTTCACATGAACACAGTGAAATGTTATGAAATTCCCAATTTTCTCAATGCTACCCATAGTTTGTTGTGATCCACACAGTCAAATACTTATGTGTAAACACTTCCTGGTATTCTTTGCTTTGAACCAAGATCGATCTGATTCAACAAGTGCTCTTCTGGGTCTGGCCTAAAGTTCTGGAAGCTCTCAGTCGATGTATTGCTGCAACTATTATGAGCATGCAATATTAATGATGACTGGGAAAGCATGGAAATGAGTTATTTGGGATTCTAGTATTGTGATTGTTCTGTTTTGTTCTATATAAAGTGAGGCATCTTAGAAGTAAGAATGGGAGTTCTCAAAACCATCCAGAAAGAGGAGTCAAGAGTGGAACATACCTTTTGGGCTCTAAGATGCCCTACACAGAGAAGCAGCAGAAGCAGTAGCCTTGAGAGCCTTTGATAGAGAGCCAGACTTTCAGGCACACAGAAAGAGTAAAGTTGAGTGCCTTTGGGTGCACTTGCAGAATGAAGTGCCTTTTGGGCATATATCAATAGTCAGGCTATTTTATAACCCTTTCTCAGGCATGGCACAAGCCTGGGCCAAAATCAATCAGAGTCTGAAACTGAGAGAGAAGTGTGCCTGCCAGCATTGCAAATGAGAGAACTGTATTTTGATTATTTCTTATCCTGAACTGTAGCCTGTTAACTTTCCTAATAAATCCCAGAATTGAGGTAGTGGCTGTGAGATGTCTTTGTCCATTACAACAGATTTTGGAATCTAGCAGATAAGTGGAATGCCTTGGGATGGGTGGTTGGTATCAAAATAGACTAGAGAACACTGGGGGGTGGTGTATTATTATCCAACCTCTCAGAGTTGGCTGGTGTGGACTTGGATTATTATTCTGTCTTGTTAAGTCAGAGGAGGGTAGATGTGGCCTGCAAGTTACTTTTATGTCATGAGATGTTTGTATTTCTCAAATGAATATGAATGCTTCTGGGTTTTTATGAATAAAATTGAAAATATATGGCTGGAAAATGAAAAGTCTGATAGAAAATTTCTTCCATCTTTTCCTGTAGACTTAACTCTCCATCTGGAATTTCCTTAACTGTGATTAAAGAACTCTCTGATCATGTGAAAAGTCTCAGTGAAAATTCAAGCACGTCTGTCCTTACTTACTTAAAATGTGATTTCATACTCACTATTTCATTAATGGTAATGGCTATAAAACGGCATACTCATGTACATATATTTGTATAACAATACACTGATGTAGGGAATGATCTTTGGGCCTCTGCTCATACTCTCCCTCAATAAAAGAACACTTTGTTCAAATCAATCAGTAGTCTGAGATTTTCACCATCACAATTAAATTTCTAAAGACAAGACAGGTACATAAAAAAATGTGGTGAAGAAGGCAGATGGTGCCCGGCAATTGAAAGATAAAGTGTCTGGGATCTTAAAGGCTTAAAGTTACACAAGCTGCCATTCAGCAGTGAAGCAACAAGTCCACATGGAAGAAGCCCATAGGGGTGCAATCATGAGGACTCATAGGCATCAGCAGATATATAGCAAATAAAAAACATATTGTTGAGAATAAAGCGGGCTAGAGCAGAGATCCAAAGCCCTTCTGTAGATAGTGAAACAATCTCCCCACAGAGGGCCCACAGGGAGGGGATGAGTCACCAGGGTGCAGTCAATCAATAATCAATCTGGTTCCTTGAGGCTTCCTCACCCCCAGTAGCATGACCCCAGTGCTGCTTCTCAATTCAAACTAGATTGGCACATGTACACAGGTCCAGAAAGGAATGGGAGCTCATGACACACATAATCCGGGAACAGGAGTGGGAATAGTGGTATCAGTTGTAGGGAGAAGAGCGTGAGAGGAAAGGAGAAAGGGGAAACTGATCACAATGATTGACACATTATACCCTTCTACAGGGGAAAGAATAACTGAAAACATGGGGGAAGGGAGACAGGTTGGTTGGTGTGAGAGATGAAAACAGTAATGTACAATCTATGGGACTTACAAGTGGAGGTGGGGTGGGGTGGTGGTGGAACTGATACCAAGGGCTGAATAGAAAGTAAATGTCTAGAAAAGAATGAAGGCAACATGTACAAATATGCCTGACTGAACTGATATATGGCTTGTGATAATAGTTGTACAAGCCCCTGATAAAATGACCATAAAAAAAAAACACTGCATACACTTATTGAAACCCATCAAATTCTACCTGGAAAAAAATCCCTGAGTGAATTGAAGAATGTATCACATCCCTCAGTAACGGTGACTTTAAAAAACAAAAGTAGCTTAAAAAAAAAAGTAGCTCTGTTAATCTGCAAAGCTAAAAAACACACTCAATTGCCCATTTGTGAGTCCAGGTGGATGCTAAAGAAGAGGAAGACAAGTCATCAAGAGACAAAAGATGACCTTAAGTGAGTGCGCCTGAAGTCTCAGACCCTCACAAGAACAGATTTGATGCACTGAAGACTAATTACCGGAGGACTGCGGGGCGGTTGGATGGCATCAACAACATCATACATGAGGAACGGAAACTTATTGACAAGCCAGGGGAGAGAGAGTGAGAGTGAGAGAGGGCAGATAAAAGCAGATGTCAGAAGAGATTCTGAAACTCGCTTTCAATTGTAGAATAGCAAATGGAAGGAATGACCTAGTAAAAGAGCTGAACAGGCATTTTCAAAGGGCGACCTGAGAAGTAAAAATCCAGCCTTTGCAGAGTCAGAGAGTTACTGAATGTGGGTCTCTAGCCTCAGTCTCTAACTCCCACAAAAGGACTCTTCCTTTCATGAATCCGGTAGCAGGTGGTGGAAGATACTGACAGGATTCACCTGTGGCAATCGTGCTTAGGATTCCTTGGAGTGCCCCTGCTGTGTATAAAATGAGAGCTCTGAGAGCTGGAAGAGGGATCTCCTTACCAGCAAGAAGCAGGAGTGGCCCGTCTTCTGGGCCCAAGGTCTCTGCAGAGTGAACCTGCTGGGTACAGCTGACCACTATACTCTCGGAGGAGCAGCCGCAGAGCAGGAGGCAGAGTAAGGAGCAGAATAATGGAGTTCTCAGCTCATAGAGTAAGTTGGGTGCTTTTGTGCAGGGCGCTGACTGGAAAAGTGGGGGGTATATAATTGGGTGATTCGGATTGCTGACTCACTCAAGCAGAGCTGAGTGTCTTTGGGTTCAGGTTTACTGATGTGGGGTGCTTCTAGGCACTAAGTCGGGAGGCTTGAACTGAATGCCTTCTGGTTGAGTTTTCTTTTTCTGCATCACTGCTCTGGTGTAGGAAGTCCAGCCTTGCTCCTGGAAAGCTGTTGTTAGATTTGAACTGCCCACCCTGTTAGCTGCAGTCCTGCACACAACCACTGCACCACCAGGGCTCGGCTTCCTTCTGGTTGAGTTTTACAGCACTGTGGCATGCGTCTTTGGGCATTTATTAGTGGATCTGAAACTTTGTAATGTGTGCTGGTTAGCAACTACCCAGAGCATTTCCCACTGGCATTTCATCTTGTTAACTTCCTTAGTAAGCTCTTTGATTGGGAATTTTGTCTGTGAGTTCTGTATAGCCCTTGCGATGGATATTAGAAACTAGAGAGGTAAATTAATGAGCACACATTAAGTCAGCACAGTATTATAATGAAATAAGCAAAGAATTAAAGTTAGAAATTCAAAAAGGAAGAGCAAACTGGATATACATTAGGTTGAAAGCACTAAAAAAATTCACACTTTGAGTTACAATATTGAAAGATCCTATGGGAAAATATTGAGCTATGCAGGGAGCATCAAAAGATGATGGAAAGAATTGAGAGAGCCACTGTACTAAAAAGAATTGGTCAATAGTCAACCACTTCAAGAGGTAGCATATGATAAAAAAAAACATGGTTTTGATAGGAGAACTTCAAGCTGCACCGAAGTCATTAGATAAAAACAAGGTTCTGGCATGGATGGAATACCAGGTGAAGTGTTTCACTAAGCTGATTAAGCCCTGGAAGCACTCCCTTATTTATTCCAAGAAAATTGGAAGACCACTACTTGGCCAACTGACTGGAAGAGAATCATATATGTACCTATTTCCAAGTAAAGGTGACCCAACAGAAAATACAAATTATAGACAACATCATTGATGTCACCTACAAGAAGATTATCCAAAAATGGTTGTAGCAGTACATTGATAGAAAGCTGCCAGAAATTCAGGGCATGTTCAGAAGAGGATATGGAACAAGGGTTATCATTGCTGACATGACATGGAGCTTAGTTGTAAGCTGGTAATATCAGAAAGATGTTTACTTCTGTTTTTTTAACTATAAAAAGACATTAGACTGTGGGGACCACAAAATATGGATAGTCTGATAAAGAATGAGAATTCTAGAACACTTCATTGTCTTCCTGGGAAACCCACAAATGGATCAAAAGACAATTATGTGAACAGAACAAGGGAATGTTGCATAGTTTAAAATCAAGAAAGGTAGGCATTAGCCTTGTAGGCTTCCACCATACTCATTCAATACGTATGCTGAAAAAATAATCAGAGTAGTTGGGCTATACGAATAGGAAAACAACATCAGGATTGCAAGAAGTTTTATTCACAACCTGTGATATGTAGATGAAACAACCTTGCTTATTGAAACTGATGACTTGATTAAAACACTTGCTGATGAAGATCACAGAATGGAGCCTTTAGTAGAGATTACAATTTAAGGTAAAGAAAGAAAAGTTCTCAGGGCTGGGCTCTGTGATAAATGGGAAAACAAAGATGGAAGTTGTCAATGATTTCTTCTGCTTGGACCACAGTCTATCAAATGACTCATTGCATTGCATAAATTTCCTGCACCAGATGTCTTTAAAGTGTTGAAGAACAAGAGTATTATTTTGGAAACTAAGTGCAATTGCCGCGAGTCATGGTGTCTTTTAATCTCTGCATATGCATGTGAAAGTTGGACATTGAATAAGGAAAACCAAAGAGGAACGGAAGCATTGAATTACGATGCTGGCAATGAATGGTGAAAGTGCCACAGAGTTCCAAAAGAACACACAGATCTGTCTTGGAAAACGTACAGCCAGAATGCCCCTTAGAAGCAAGGAGATCTCTCTCCTTGATTCCATCTCCTGTACTTCAGACATTTCCTGGAATAGGACCTCATGCTTTGTAAAGGAGTCAGGGAAAAAGAGAAAAACCCTTCGCAAGATGAACTGATGCTGTGGCTGCAACTGTGGACAACTAATATATTAACAATTGTCCGGATGGAACCGGATTGTGCATTGTTTTCTTCCATTGTACATAGGATATCTAGCAACAATATCTAACAACAATAACAACAACAGCTGAAAACAAAAAAACAATTTAATAGCATCTGTTCTGACAAATATCCAGAGTTTGGCTGAGAGAAGTAGCGTAATAGTTAGACATAACAGTTGGAGTGCAAACAATCCAGGCTTGATAGAGAATCTTTGTCTCTACAAGAACCCTACTTCCTATCTCTTTTTCTCTGCTATCTTCAATATCAGGTTTTCATGTCTTCTTCTAATCCAGTTGTGTCAACTTGGACCATCCTGTCCAAAGTTCATCCAGTGGAAAGGAGAATGGATTTTGTAAAGGATGGCTCCAGGATGCAGAATGTGGTGACCATGGTAAAAGGAAAGGCACACAACACCTGCAGTGACACTGAATGCAGGAAGATCACAGACCAGTGGGTGAAAAGTCTTGTGGACCCAGTGGGAGTATCTAAATGCTGGAAGGGGTCTCCACATGCCTCCTCCAGCTCCAGTACTCGAGCACAGCTCCATTTGTCTTACCAGCAGGTAGATGAAGTAGAGAGTGTATCTGAATCTGGCCTCCAGTGAACTCTTTCTCTCCTGGTGCCTCCAAATGAGGTTATCAAGCTGCAACCTGATTGACAGGCTAGGCTCCACTCTTCCCAAGTTGACACCAGATTACGTAGTTATCACATAGGGAAATGGAAAATATATAGGCCACTTTATCCCTTTTTTTTTTTTTTACTCTTCTCAATTTACTCCTACATCAGTTAATGAACATTTTGGGGTTATTTACTCTGTGCTGAATAATTTGAGAATGCCAGAGTAGTATAAAATATGCTTTTATCCTTTAGCAGGTATTAAGTATTCTCGATGTGAAAGTAGCTTATGATATTTTAAATGAAAGTATGGATAGTGGTAGCATGTGCTTAGAGATTTCTCTCAGGCCAACTCCTTGTTTGCAAGCTGCACTATCCCTACATCCCTGGTTTTTCCCAGTATTAGAAACTTCCAAATTGAATGGGCTCTGGAACAATTGTCCACAGTCTGTCTATTAATCGTAGCTATCAGAAAAGCCTTCTGATGTGTCATCCGCATTACTCCTGCTGAAATTTAAGGATGATTTTATTTTATGTTCCTAGTCCCAAAGACTGAACTACTCTTAGTCCTTCTTAGTCCTAATTCACATAATTGTGCACATCTTCAAGTTAGCAAAGACATGCATTGTGCCAAATACTGGAGATATTCTCCACTTGAAGGAAAAAACAAAACATTATATGTAGTATATAACTATAAAATATATAGTGATAGGTAAGTGATTATAATTATATATTTGTCTTCATGTTAATAAAACTGACTTGAAGAAATACTTACTAAGGATTTTTCTACATCTCTGTGTTGCTCCTCATTAAATTGACTTCAGAATTTGCCTCCTTATCCATAGACCATTTACTGAAACCTATTGCTGCTCCACTCCAAAGCCTACTCTAAAGTCTCAATTTTAACAAAGCAAAGTTGATAGTTTGTCTCTAACTGCTTCATTATTTTATATTAGACCTTGATTCAAAGTCAGGGGGCAACTCTGTTACTGCATCCTCTCAAATACCAACACTGTGCATTTGCTTAATGTAAGGCAGATGCTCAAAATAGTTCGCTTCTCTCCTCTTCATTTATTTCCCCCAGGCCATGAGTTGTTGAAGATAGATATATGTGTTCAGTTGCCTTTTCTTTCTCCAAGGAGCTTCCCGTTCAATAAGAGAGATCAGATGGATGCTCAAACAGCTATAGAATAAGGTAAGCGTAAATATAAAGCAGGCACAAGCAGAGGGTGCTGGGAGTTAGCAGGAGAAGCCCATGTTGAACCAAAATGCATTGCAAGCAACAGGGATAGGCACTAATCACTCAACTCTGAGACTAAACACCCCTTTCCATTTCCTTAATCCCTTTAATAAAGTTCCACCTAATGCCACTTGTCCTATAGTCGCTCCCAATTGAGCATGAAAGGTATCTGAGATTTTAACAACAAAGCTCTGTTTTTACTGGACACTTCCCTGCCAAGGTTCTTCTTCCCAGAAACTCTGCAGATCTCTTTAACTGGCTGAAACTTGGCTAGATAGAGAACATATAATGCATACATGAAACTCTGCCATGAAAGTGAAAATCAGCTATTTCTGTTTAAGCCAGTCTTAAATAAAACCCAACAATTCCACCCTATGCTCATTAATTCACAGTCTTTCAATATCCCAGCTTTTGGCTGACACTCTGTGCAGTCCACAGTGTCTCAGGCACAAGGCCAACAGGAGGATATCATAACTGATATAAATCCTCCCAACATGAGCTGGAGTCTCTTCCAAATCTCATTAGGGGCATCCAGATTTGTGACAAATGTCTCATTGGTAGTGTGGGGAAGCCACACCAGAGAGGGAAGCCATTAATCTGCAGCTGCCAAACAAGTCATCTTTCACAGAAGGCTTTGTTCTGATACCAAGACAAAATATAGCCACAGGTAAGTCCACTGTCTTGGCAACCCCTGGCTCTTGCAAATGCAAAGAGCAGAGGAACGGGTCTGCCAGCACTGATGGTTCAGTGGAGCTTATGGGAACCATGGACAGGAAGGAGCCTCCTTTCCAATATTTCACTCCTTCAATGTTACCATATATCAGAAAGCAAAACATAAGTTTGACTTTATGAAGATAAAATACCTTTTCATTTCATTCACAATTATGTTGTTTTTTCTGCCCAGCCATTCTTAAATAGAGGTGATCTTTTAAAGCAATCGTATATATTTTTTTACTTTCAAGGAATTTTTCCCACTGAAGTAGTCTGTCCCAATTTCATTAGACTCCTGCATGTCTTCTAGAGATCTGATTTGTTCTGGAAGCAGTCAGCAAAGCATCCGTCAGAGTGATGCTGTATTCCAAAGAGTTTTTTAGACTGCTGCAAGGTAGGAGTGTGGTTCTGCTCTTCCAAGGTTCACATTACTTTCTACTGCTAAAATAAGAATAGTAATAGATGACTGTATTTTATATTCTCATGCTGTTACAAATTTACTCACCAATTCCTAAGTAGAGGAAACCTTTATTTTCTTTTAATAATGTCTCATTAAGGCAAGCAATGATGCCATATGTGTCATTTCTAATCAGGCAGCATGTCAGTTAACATACACTTATTATTTTGTTATTGCTTTTTGTGTGTCTTATTTTTAGTGACACTAAAAATAAAATCTTATAGAAAAACCTGAAGATTACCATTTCTGAAAAAGCAATATGCTTACTTCTCAAGTTCAAGTGAACTGTATGATTTCATTTATTCCAGTCCTTCATTTCTTTAGAGAGTATGTCTACACTTCCTTAAGTACAACTAGTCTTTTTCATTGATATCATTTAATTTCACATGAAGCAATGTATATATTTGATCAATATATTTGTATATATTTGATCCCATATACCTTATCAAAAATGCAAGTACATGAGAGTATGCATATTTATTTGTAACATTACATATACTTAGCTAATGTCTCATTGGTAATATCATAATTGGTATTCCCTAAAAATAGTCAACAAACTTTGGTTCCATGTATAGAGTACATAGATTAATTATATATTTACATGTACACACATATAGAGAAAGATTACTTCATTAAAGAGTGCTTCTTTATGAAGATAAATTCCCATTCATTTCACAATTTCCAATACATATGGAAAATGTGGTTAAAGAATCATATCTTGAAAATGTTTCTGGAGAGTGTTCGCTTTTAAACAAGGAGACTGCTAAGCCTCGAGCATTGTGCCAAAGGACAGGCCCACTGTGATTGTTTATCGAAATGCTCAAGACACTTGATCATGTAATAATTGTTTTCATCCTGGTATATTTTTCATAGTCTGTCTTACACACTGAAGAAAGCAGTTTGTGTTTTCTTAAAAAAAAAAAACTCTGACTAAGTATGGGTAATGCAATAGAAAGTACTGAAACCCAAATGATGACTGAGTATGACAGTGGAATGGGAGGAAGGCAAAAGGAAATAGATGAAGGAACTAGAAGGCAAAGGGCACTTACAGAGGTCTGGCTACAGATATGTACATATGTAGACATAAGCACATATTATAAGGAGGGAACAATCCTGATACATATATTTATATGTTTAATACCAAGATAGAAGCTGGACCTTGGAGTACCCAGGCACTCTCCCTCAAGGTAAGAACACTTCATTCTACTAATTTCGCATTTTAGAATGCTCACTGGCCCAATGTGATCACTGAAGTCAAATAGGTTTATAAACAAATGTGGTGAAGAAAACCCATGGTGCCCAGCTACCAAAGGACATGGATATCTGGGGTCTCAAAACCTGAAGACAAACAAATGACCATCTAGTGGAGAGGTATCCAAGCCCACAGGGAAGAAGTGGCCATGAGATGTCAAAAGGACCAGGCCTCGCATCAAATAGGAAAAATTGTATCACTGTGAGTGATCTCACATGAGACAACCACTGAGGACATGTGGGGATTGAGCAAGAGTGGTAAAGATGGCTGCTGGTACCCGGCGATCAAAAGATATGACATCCAAGGTCCTAAAAGTTCGAGGGTAAACAAATGGTTATATGGCCCAGGAACAAAACCCACCTTAAAAGATGCACACCAGGCTGCACTACCATGAGATGTGGAAAGACCCAGATATCAGGCATCAAAGAACAAAAATCATATTAAGATGTGCCCACCCTCGCGACAAGATCATGGAAGACGGAAGGGAGCAGACGCAGACAGAGAGGAGAAATCTGATGGCGCCCAACTACCAAATGATAAGGCACCTGGGATCGCGAAGGCTTGAGGGTGAATGGATGGACATCTATCCCAGAAACAGCAAAGTTCACATGGAAGAAAAGCACTAGCATGTGTGATCACGGGGAGGCTGAAGGGAGCAGATATCAAACATCAAAGAACAAGAACCACGTCACTGCGAATGGGGGGAGAGCGGAGTAGGGACCCAAGGCCCACCTGTGGGTAATTGGACACTCTCACACAGGGGCGTCTTGGGGAGGAGACAGGCTAGTTAGCCTTAGTGAGGTGGCAATGAAGCATACAACTTTCCTCTAGTTCCTGAAGGCTTCCTCCCTCCAACTCTCATGGTCCCAGTTCTACACTAATGTGGAGATGAGAAATGGAAAGGCGGGGAACCCAGGATGGATGAACCCTGTGGGACCAGTCGTGGTAATGAATCTGCAGGATGGGTGGAGGGAAAGTGGGGTGGAGAGGGGGAGCCAACTTCAGGGATCAACCTAGAACCCTCTAACGGTGGGACAGACATTGGGGGAGAGGGCAAGGGGAGACATTGAGCAGTGTAAGTTATGACAAAATAATAATTTATGGAGTATTGAGAGTTGGTGGGGGAGTGGGGAGCAAGGATGGAGGGGAAGGGATGGGAGGCTGAGGTCAAAGGCTCGGATGGAAAGGTTGAGGGTCAGAGAGCGGTGACAGCTGCAGGCATGTGAAGAAGTGTGACACAATATATGTATTTATGTATTATGAGAAATGATATATGAGCCCCCAGTAAAATGAGTAAACATGGAAAAAAAAAACTCTCCTAAAGGTAAGCCTATCATCAATCCCATTACTTAGCTGATATACAGCATTACCCATCAGATGTAATCTTAGGGGCCAAACACATGTGCAAACAACTGCGCTAAGTGCATTTACGAATAAATGTAATGAATACATAAAAATTGTAAAAAGTCTTTGGTAGCATGCCTCTTATGGCTGTCAGGTACCATCGAGTCCGTTCCACCCCTAGCCATGTCTGGATGAGCAAGAGAACAAAGCACTGCCCAGGCTGGCACCGTCGTTACCACTGGCCTGTTTCCCAGCCTGTTGCTGCAGCAATGCATCGCCTTGAGGACCTTACTCCTCTTTTGCCTTTTCACTTTGCTTTCTCCAGCGTGATGTCCTTCTCCAGGGCGTCTCCTGATGACACGTAAGATGAAATCTTCCCATCTCCGCGTCTGCGCAGTACTTTGGCTTATTTCTTCCAAGACAGATCTGTTTGTCCTTTTAGCAACCCTTGGGGTTTTTTGATATTCTTCACCATTTGGACCACAATCCAAATGTACCAATTCATCTTCAGTCTTCCTTATTCCGTGTCAAAGGTTCGCAAGCCTATGAAGCAACTGAAATGCCATGGCTTGGGTCAGGGCACCTTAGGTCTCAAGGTAGCATCCTCGCTTTTCAAAAGTCTGAAAAGGTTTGGGCAGCAGATTTACCTACTGCCTTTGGATCTCTCGATTGCTGCTTCCGTAAGCATTGACTGTGGATCTGAGCAAGGCAAAATTCGGGACAGTTTCAACACTCCGTATGTCTTAACTAAGTGACTTGTCTTTAAGTTACTGGTCTGACAAAGTTGGAAATTTTGACTCCTGCAATATTTCCAACAATATTACTTTCCAGCTAGTGAAGGTCTATAGATATATGATCTCTCTTCTTCATGTATATTTACTTGTGTGTGTGCTTGTGTTTATGACCAAAGTAACTCTTATGCCTATTCATAAAAAATATGTTGACAGTAGTAAGAACAATTAAAAATGGCTATACATTTATATTCATTGGTGAGAGAACAAGTTGGTTTAAAAATTGTGTGTTGTGTACCTTTGGACATATTAACTGTATACTTATCCACATTTAAAAGCATGATTATAAAATAAAGCATTTCTGTAAAAATTCAAGACAAAAAAAGACCTAGGTATGTTACCTATTGATTTTTTATATAATTTCTTGTGTATTTTGCAATTATTACATTTTTGATGCTTGACCAAGCATGAGAAAACACATTAAGACTACAGCTGAGGAAATGTAGTTCATTGTAATTCGTTGGTTATCACCCATATTAAAAGTGAATTGGTGTGGTCCCTATTAAAATTCCCGAGGCATGAGAAAGCAAATTTATCTATGTGACAGCTTAGTGCACTCAACAATGAGAAGATACTAGAGTTTAGTATCTCCAAACTTTGATGTCCATATGAATCACCTGTGATGTTGTTAAAATGCAGGTTCTGATATAGCAGGTCTAGTGATAGCCTGGGAATCTGCATTGATAGCAGGTTCCCAAGAGATGCAGCACTGCTGAACCACAGCTTGACCAGAAAAGCTTTTTTCACTCAATTTGGGGACACAGTGGTCAAGTAGTTGGTTTCTAATTGGAACGCTGGTGATTCCAACTGCAGGACAAACGACCTGACTCTCTGCTCCCCTAGACACTTAAAAACCCTCTGCCCTCAAGTTGAACCTCACACATACTGACCCTTAGGGACAGAAGGGAACTGCCCTCTGGGGTTTCAGTAGCTGTACATCTTTATGGGATCAAAAAGCTTCACCTTTATAGGTAGGAATCACTGGTAAGTTCAAAAGGCTAACTTTGTGCACACAGTCCACAAACCCTATGGGCAATTCCACTCTATCATATAGGTCAATATGGGTCAGAACCAACTCAACAGCAATAGGTTATTATAATACAGAATGTTGAGGGACAAGAAAATGATAGGAGTTGCCTTTGCTTGCTCTACTGGAACTTTTAATTCGAAAGAAAGAAATGAGATTTGGCATTATAGTTATTTATGTCTGAATGTACAGATATCAGTCCAGCAATTTTCTTTATGCAAATGGATTTGATAGTCAAATAATTTGGGGGGATGTTGAATACTAAAGCCACTGAAAGAAACCCCAGCAAAAGAGGAACCACTTAACTTTATTAACCCAAATTTCCCAGACATTTGTCATGATGAATCACTCATTGATTGTAAAATACTTGTTAGTATTTTGTAGACGGCACCTTGAAAAGTGGTTTTGCTTTCATGTTTTGATGATCAAGAGGAGATTGATCAGAAGAAACTGTATTCACAGGAGTAGTGAGAGATTTGTTGAGATTAATGGATGTTAACCTCTAAAGTAGATTCTATAGGTACAGGTGCAGGGGGAGAGTGTTTGTTTTCTTAGTGGGATATTTTGTACTATGGCAATAATAGAGCGAAGATGTAATTGTTCTCACCATAGTATAGTGGGAGATATGGGGTAACAAGACAGTCTGGATGATAGGGACACCATCCACAGGTTTGTAATAATTGTTTGGCTATTGAGATTCATAAACTTTTCAAGGAGGGAGAACCAGCAAGTTCTTTTGGGCCAAGTGAAAGGAGAAACCCTAAATTGTTTGTAAGTAAGATGATTAATAATAATAAATCATTGATATTGAAAGCAACAAGGCCCAGTGCAGTATGGTAGAATATTGTGGGTATCGAGTTGTGGTGGCATTGTGGTTAAGCACTTTCCAGCTAACCAAAAGGCTGTCAGTTGAAACTCACTCATTAGCTCCAAGACAGAAAGACTTGTTGGTCTATTCTTTCACATAGAGTTGCTTTGGGGTCAAAATCAACTTGACAGCACAGCCCACAACAACACCATTGCAATTAGCTGCTGTCTAGTCAGCCCCGATCCAGGGTAACCCTATACCCTATGGACTGAAATGCCTCCCAGCCCAGTGCCATCCCTGGGAGGGGTTGGAGACTGTGTCCTTGTGATCTCTGACTCATTTTCAATATTTTTGTTTGTTTGTTGTGAGTTTTTTTTTTTAGTCAATTGATAGGCTTTCTTCTTCTTAGTCTAGACTCCAGACCCTGCTGAGTCTTCTTGGGCATGATAGCAACGTGCAGGGTTCCATGTTAAGAGGCGACTGTGCTTGAAGTATATTGACCAAGAATTAAACTCAGGTCGCCTGCACTGAAGGCTAGCATTCTACCATCAAACCTCTACTTTCTTTTGTGTTAGAATAAAGACATCTTAAAAAGTACAGCTCTGAGATAATGACATCGCACTGAGATGTTCAAGAATTTGTCTAGAAGATATTTTTGCTCTTCTAAAAAATCCCATCCCATTTCAGCACCATCTCTCACTTGGAAATCATCACTTGATTTCCATGCATCCCCTGCCACAGGGCTTGACATTGCTAACTCGCAGCGCATGCTTCCTTTCTTCATTGTGAAACTAGATTTCCGTTTTGTTTCTCTTGGTTTTCTCCATTACACCTATTAGAGTTGTGGCAGTCACCTAATCTGGTGTCACTTTAAGGATTAGGAGTGTAGGGGTGGAGTCTAGCCTGTCATTTGAAGCTATCCAATGAGGCTTCTGTGTGGGCATGGTTTTCTCCTGAGAATTCTGGGAAATCTGGCCATAATTCCCCCTTAGAGGTGAGAGACTCACTACCCACTCTCTTGGAGACACTCTCCTGACAAGATACAAAGCACAAAACTGATAGACCCCATGCCCTGAGAACTGAAGGAGCTACTTGGAGACCCCTGCCAGGACTGAGATGTTTATGCCACAGGATCCAGAGGCATTCTACTCATCTGGCTTGTGATCATCCTGCATTCCATGTCATGGTATGTGTTTCATGAGTCTGAAGAACACTTTATAGACTGGTATCAGACTTAAGGGTGAATATTAGACTTATGACCTTGGACAGGACAGAGTTGGGATGCTTTCTTAATGTACAATTGCTCTTGTATATAAACCTTTTTCTTATACACATGACTGTTTGTGAATTTGTTTCCCTAGTCTACCCAGACTAACACAATCTATGTTATTTTGGGGGTATGGGGTGGGCATCACTGCCCTCTGGCAGGAGTGAAAGGCCCAGCCTTTCTCCTGGAGAGCTGCTGTGGGATTTGAACCACCAAGCCAGTGAGCCGCAGTCCTGCACTCAACCACTATGCCACCGGGGTTCAACCCCCATCATTTTCATATTAATGAGAGGTAAGATGAAAGAGGAGAACTTCTCCTGAATGGTATTGCTAATTATCTTGTTGGGGTTTATTTATTCAGCATCACTCAGATCTGGGTGTAAATACATTCTCTCAGTGTTGGGGTGACCCCTCTTTTATCTCTGTTTCTGTATTTACTGTTTTCCTTTTGTTGGCTGACATTGAAAAATGAAAATGCCAGATGGCTTGTAAGGAGAAGTAGGCAACAAGTGCTTTTTTAAAAAGCTTCTCTATATACAAACAAGCAAGCCACGATGATTTGAAAAAAAATTAAAAGGGTACTTGCTTAAAAAAATCAAAATAGTGTTTTGCTTAAAACAGACATACTCGGCGTGTTAATTATTTATTCTTGCTTTTATTGGGATGGATGTGACAACTGTGGGTGATTGTGCCTAAATTAGATTGAAGTATGGATCTCTAAGAGTCACACATTGTCAGCACAGCATACACAACAAGCAGGCAGACCCCAAGCCAATCTCTGGTCCCCCTAACTGTAATTATTACCAGGATCCCTCAGATTCAGTGGGCCAAGCATTGTGCGATTAACCAAAAGCAGTTTGACTCTATCAATCACTCCAAGCAGAAAAGAGGGAGCTGTGTGCTTCTACAGAGATCTCTGTGTGACTTTAGAAACCCCCTGGAATGGTTCCACTCTTTCCCAGGAGTAGACTGCTTCTACTCTTTCCCTCTGCATTTGAATGAATTGTACAATGGTTGGTTAGGTTTGGGGGTTGGGTAGCTAATTAAGCCTCTCTTTGTTTTCTCTATGGGGCCTTTTGATATCAATAAAGATTCACCCTCTTCACCTACCTGAACTCAGATGGGAGGAAGGCTTTACGGTTATCTCAGCAACCATTCCAGAGCAACCCATGACGCAGCCGAATACACATCCTCTCTTCTCTGGGTCATCACAATGTTCTCACCTGTAACATGAGATACATGAAATGAAAAAATCCAGCTTCTCCCATGTTGTACATCTCACAAGTTACAGGCATAAATTTGTACTTCTTCAAGTAATCCAGAGCTGCAATGCTGTTAAAAGGTCAGAGATTGATTTCCAGGGGATAGAGACAGCAGGAAGATGGCTTCCCAGCACCCCCACAACTTTTCTTCATTCATCCTGGGGCTACACAGCAAATCTACTAAGAGAACTCGTCTAGGAGATGACTTCAAGTTATAAAGTGGAAAAGAGCAAAGTAGAAATAGTCAGACACTGTTGAAGCCATGGATCCTGTAGATATTTAGACATAGCTTTAAGATAAGAGTTTTCACATAGGCCTGTTTTTCTGTCTCATAAAATCAAAGCAAAACAAAACAAAAAGACCGACAAAATGTCTAGCACACTATTAGATATCTGCCTACCTTGTTTTCAATACAGTCATGATGAACTTATTGTTAGTAATTATTCATGTCACTGGTCAGTCTGGGAAAGGTCTTAGCCAAGAAAATGAAACTGTTGTCTCAAGTAACATTTTTAAAGTCCTCAGCTTCCAATACAGAGGAGTAGTTGTCATCATAAACCTTTCTGTAAGGATTACATATATTAACCTCTTAATAAGAAATAGTAGGTGAGCAATTTAGCTATTAATTAAAAAATCTATAAGGTTCTTATTTAGACAAGTAACATAGTTGATATTTGCTCTGTTGACTGTCAGGAAAGCAATTTTTAATTCTGAAGAATAGGATTGTTCTTATTTTAGCAAAAATATTAATCATATATTTGTTTCGCATATCTCACACACACAACACACACATCAGACACATCTATTTAGGACATAATCACCAAAAATTAATAGGTTTATCAGAAATGAACATTGAAACTATACCCATAAAGCAAGAGTAACTTTTCAAAATTGTTTTTATGGGCCTTTGCTAATGTACTTATAATATTGACATAAGCAAGACAGCCATGTAGGGCAACCCTAAGAATTTTCAGAGATAAGGAAAATTAGATGTCTTCTGAAAGTCAACACATAATCAACTGGAGCAAAAATAAAACTGTTCTGAGTGGGTTTGGGAGAGCCTGACCACAATCATAAACTCCTTAGAGAAGCTTAAGTTTTTGTCATTCAAGAGGAGTATTGTTCAGACAAAATATATAGAAATATGAAAGTCCACCCACTGCATATCCAGGAGAGATGAAACCTTCACCCATGGAGTTGGAACATCCCAGACCTGTGTGCGAATGAATACACTTGATTAATTGGTTGGTTTAAAAATTAGTCTCATTTGGAGAAACATGCTAGAAGGAAAAGTCCTTCCTCTCCAGGGTCTCCCGTGTCTTCTCCTGGCAGAACTGAACCTCATACTGTGATAGGTTCTCTTGATTCCTGGTGACCTTGTGGGTGCAGAATAGAAGTGTCCTTAGGGTTTTCTGTTCTTTGACATTTCAGAAACAGATCTCAAGGCATACACATTCCAACTTTTCTGTCTTTATCTTTTAATGGTTTGTACCATGTAGGAAGTCCTGCTTAATACTGTACCAGCTGATGAAGAAAAAATATTAAATGACACTATTCTGGATATCTGCCAACTTCCCGAGCAGACGAACTATTAACAAAATTCGTGAACTTGTGCTCAAAGACCAACGATGGACCATCAAAGAAACGGGAAAGTTACATGGACTATCTTGAAGCTCAATCCAGTGAAATGTAATGGAAGATTTGGGACTGAGAAGAGCTTCTGTGAAATGTGTGCCTCAGGTTCTGACTAATTGGAAAAAGAGCATTGATTGGAAAGATGCCATGCTTTGAAACAACTGCTCCAAATCAAACCAGATCTTTTTCCAAGCTCATTACTGGTAAAGAGACATGATGCTATTGTGATGACCCCAAAAGCAAATAACAATCAAGCAAGTGGAAATTCCATTTTAGTATTATCCCCAAAACACTCATCAAATGAAATAAAAGATCAAGAGAATGCTTTTTTTTTTTAATGTGCGGGGGATAGTGCATTTGAAGTTTGTTCCACCAGGTCACATTGTAATCAAGCTTTCTATTTAGAGGTTCTAAAAAGACTGCTTAACCATGTGTGACAAAAAAAAGGACTGACTTGTGGTAGACGGGGGACTGGTTTTGTCACCATGACAATGTACCTGCTCGTGTAGCCATCTCAGTGCACCTGTTTGTAGCAAAACACAGCATGCCTCTCTTTCCCCCCACACTTTACTCACCCAGCCTCACTCTGTCCGACTTCTTTTTGTTTCCACAAAGGAAGAGGGACATGAATGGACAGTGATTTGACAACATAGAAGAGGTGAAGAAAGCAAGTGTGGTGCTGTCAGCCATCCAAAGAGATGAGTTGAAAAATGTTTCCAAGAGTGAAATCACAGATTTGACAGATGGATACACTGTAATAGAGTATACTTTGATGATAAGATTGTTTTGTACAAAAATTTAAATAGGCTTCAAAAATAATCCTTTTTTTTGGTACCCCCTTGTATGTTCCACAGATCGCAAAAGTGTTAGCATGTACCCAGCATCACACACATATAGACGTTCTCTTCCTTTAATGAAAGGGGACCTGGTGGTGCAGTGACTATGTGCTCAGACCCTAGCCTAAAGATCAGCGTTCAAGTCCAACTGCAAGTTCAAATTCACCAGCTGCTTTGAGGGAGAACCATGTGGCTATCTGGTTCCATAAAGATTACCGCTCTGGAAACCTTCTGAGGACATTCTACTGTGACCTACAGTGTCCATAGGAGTCACAAGTAACTAAAGAGCCGCAAGTTTGTTTTTTGTTTTCCTCAGTGACCTGTTAAAAGAAAATAATTTTCTAGGTCATTTCTATAATATAGCCATTTTAAATAAAACCAATTTATTAATATATCACTGTTATAATTAGTATTACATTTAATCATCTGAGAGTTCCATATCTACCATATATACAATCTCAGATTAGATATCTCTGTCTTGATTCACCTTTTAAAGTATGCTGACAGTGAGCAAAAAAGTTTCTTTTTAATAAATTTCAGAGGTATAAGTCATTTGCATGCTTTGATTATACCACAGAATATTTAAATGCATGGGGTCAAACAGTCATGTTTAAAATATGTTTAAATATTGCTTAAATATGTTTAAATGTTTAAAATAAAACATGTTTAAAATATATGTGTAATTAGGAAAAATTATATCGTGTCCATATTTTTTGACCAATAAAGTATCACTTCCTAAAAGAAGAAGTATTACTTCCTGTATGGATATCCAAAATATAATGCAAATTGGCTAGGATCTTCAGACCTGTTTCTAGAATAATGATCAGTACTAGAAATAATTTAATTTGGACAAGTGCATGCAAGACAATATTTGGAAGTTGAAAAAAATCTATCAGTCTAGTTCAGTCTCTGCTACTATATAAGCTCATTTTCTCATCCCCCAAATGAAAATAATAAATTTGCCTTCCTAAGCTCACAAATATGATCCCTTCCTGTTTTTGAAAAAATATATGAAATATATATGAAATGCATGTGTAAATATTAAAATGATTGCAAATGTAAACATTTTTATGAAATTGGAAAATTGATGATATTGTTATTTTTCTAAATCCCATTGAACCTAAGGCCTCATCAGAGGAGTAAGATTTAATCAAAATGATTATTAAAATATATATAATTATGGAAAGAAAGAGAAAATACAGTCTTATTCAGCCTTAATAGAAAGCTTAAGTAGAAATATAATTCCTCTTCATTAATAACTTGATTACAGGAGTTACACTTCCACCCTTTTGTTTTCTGAGCAGTACCATGGAGGTTGACAAGAATAAGTGCCTTATGAAAGATGGCTAAAAAAGGACCCAAGAAGAAAATGGCTTTCAAAGAAAGATTGGTATAGTATGTTTGGTCATTACATAATCGTGTCAGTTCGAGAAGATTATGAGTAAAGGGGTGGGGTCTGACCTGTCAATCAAGATATATGTCTATGAGGTCGCTGTGCCTCCTTGACCTTCTCCTGGGAATTCCTGTATTTCCTCCTTGGAGGTTGGAGACACCTCTCTCTCTTTCTCTGCTCACTCCCTGAGAAACTCTACTGGCAAAGCTACATCCCTTAGGAAAAGTCACATGGACCTACCCTAATGCACCCTGAGAGCTCGGCCAGCGCTAAGATGCTTACAGCCCCTCTGGATCCACAGAACTTCCCACCCACTGGCCTGTGATCTTCCTGCATTGGGCATCATTGCATGTGTTTCACGAGACAGAAGAGAACATTATAGATTGGTATCAGACATAGAGCTAATATTGGACTTACGGGCTTGATCTGGATGGGGCTGGGATGCTTTCTCAATATCCAACTGCTCTTTTATATAATAAACCCCTTTCTTATACACATACGAGTCTCCCTGGATTTGGTTCTCTAATTTACCTGGACTAGTATAATTACTTCCATCTAGATATAATGTGCAAGTACTAGTTATGGCCAATATAAAGCATATTGGTAAAATATTGGACAGCTGGACATCTGAAGATCTCAAAGGTTGCATTTTAGAAGTAAGCTTTGCAGAATGATGATGTTTGGATTTGGAAAATTCAAGATAAATACTGAAGACATTCAAGGCAAAAACTGCCTGACCAACTTCCGTGGCTTGAATCTTACTCATGATAAAATGTACTCCATTGTCAAAAAACAGCAGACTCGGTTTGAAGTCCCAGCTAATGTCAAGACTGCCAAGACTCCAATGGCTGTCTGCTTCATCTATTCTCTGTGGGTTTTACTGAAAAGCACAACAATCAGATTTGGAAAGACTTTTAGGCACAGCACCAACAGGCTCACCACATCCAGAAAATAATGAAAATGATGACCCAACTCAGACAAATGACTTGAAAGAAGTGGTTAACAAATTGATTCCAGGTAGAATTGGGCAAGAGATAGGGAAAGATTGTCAGTCGATTGATTCTCTCTGTGATGTGTTGTACAGAAAAGTCAAAATGCTAACAAAGCCCAAGTTTGAGTAGAGAAAGCTCATGGGGCTTCCCCGTGAAGGTGGTAGTTCTGGAAAATCTACTGGAGCTGAGACAGGTGCTGAAGCGGAGTGAGTGATGGCTGTGAGTTCCCAGTTCAAGAACTGGTTTAAAATCGAGACTTTTAAAAGTGACAAATAGAAGAACTTATTTGTGAAAAATAACCTTGACTATGAGATTAACTATGAAGAAGTATTATATATTTTATATTTCCATGCCTCTGTTATAAAAAATTTATGAAGAGGTGTTGACATTTATTGTTGAGATAGTCCCTAAAATGCTGATTATATTATCAATAAAAGCAAAGGGGCTAGAGTGATGAGAGAGAAGCCTAAAGAGAGATCCCAGGTGCAGAGCTAATGATGTAGTAAAGAGAGGTCAGCCCAGGGGACATTCTCTCTGAATTTTCTGGCCTCAGTTTCCCCTCATGTTTAGTAACCACTTATTCTCTTTATTTCTCTCTGATGTCACAACTCTTTGGAACAGCCCTCTAATGCATTTCAATCACGTATTTTGTTTATCTCTACCATAAGTCTTACTACTTCAAAAGGGAAAATCTTAACTGTCTATAACTTTGTCATCTTGCACAGACCCTGACATATAATAATACATTTTTTTACTTCCATCTAGATAATTCTGACTCAGCGTGAGCATATAAGAGAGAGTCAAACTATTTCCTGGCCTCCATGAATCTTTAAATAGATGTTAAAAATGTAAAATGAAAAAGATATAAAGGATGTAATTAAAGTTATAGCAAGAGACTGGAGTTTAAATTAAGCATCAAGTTCCTTAAATTTTAAAGACTTGTGTTTTAGATACACACCTAGCATACCTTTTATATTACCCACTGTCACTGAGTCAATTCTGATGTATAGCAACCATATAGGTAAACCTGTTCCTTAAGGTGTCAGAGACTGTCATCTTTACCAACACAGACTGCTTCACCTTTAGCTCACCAAACAGCTGGTGGGTTTGAATCACCAACCTTTTGATTAGCAGACCCTTGGATATACCAAAGACTCTTCATTTTATATTACACTGAAATAAAGCAAATTAGTTCATAGACATACTATACAAATTTTGTGGGGGGAGTCTCTTGGAAGATACCATTGATTTCTATTAAGGAGGCTGTGTGTTTACATTTAGGTATTTCTCTTAAATTATAAAAAGAGAGAGATGGACATTCCCGACATAATCACTGAAGACAAATGTGTGCATGAGCAAAAGTGGTGAAGAAAGCTGATAGTGCCTGGCTATCAAAAGATGGAGCATCTGGGGTCTTAAAGGCTTGGGGTCTGAAAGTAAACAATTGGCCATCTAGTTCAGAAGTAGCCAAGCCCACATGGAAGAAGCATACCAGCCTGTGCGACAACGAGGTCTCAAATGGATGCGGTATCAAAGAGCTAAAATTTATATCATTATAAATGAGGAGGGATATTGATTGGAGAACCAAAGTCTGTCAATAGGTACAGCGATAGCCTCTTCCAGTGGGGTTGTAGGAAGGACATAAGCCAGTCAAGGTACAGTGTAGCAACAATGAAATATACAACTCTCCTCTAGTTCTTAAATGCTTCCTCCCACCCACTATGATGACCCCAATTCTACCTGACAAATCCAGCTAGACCAGGGGATGTACACTGGAGCCAGAAACATGGGTAATTCAGGACAGATGATCCTTTCAGGATCAGGGGTGAGAGTGGTATTGCAGGAAGGTGGAGGGAAGATGGAGTAGAAAGGGGGAACCTATTGTAAGGATCTCCATAGGACCTCCTCTCTGGGGTATAGACAATGGGGAAGTGAGTGCAGGGGCACGTTGGACAGTGTATGATGAAAAAATAGTGACAATTTGTTGATTGTTAAGGGTCCATGGGGAAGGGGGAGTGGGGAAAGAGGGGACATATGGGGAACTGGTACCAGGAGCCTAGATAGAAGGAGAATGTTTCAAGAATAATTATGGCAACAAATATGCAAATATGGTCTGCATAAAATTGACATATGTATTGCTCATGATAGGAGTTGTATGAGCCCCCAGTAAAATGATTTAAAAAGAGAGAGATGGACTTAAAGTAACTTATGATAAGAGCTTTCAAATATAGCAAACATTTTCTTTACAAATGGAAGGTACCGTTAGACTGGAATGGTCTGGGTGAGTCATTATGAAAGTAAAAGGGATGTGTCCACTTTGTGATGATTTTCATTGCAAATGGAATAATGTCATCACACTAATTCTAACTCATAGCAGCCCTGACTAGTTTTTCCAAAATTATAACTCTTTTCAGCAGCAAACAACCTCATCTTTCTCCCTTGGAGTAGCTGGTGTTTTGGACTTCTGGCCATTCAGTTAGTAACCCAATGCCTAGCCTAGAGAACTCAATTGTATGGGAAAAAAGCAATTTAAAAAGTTGTTTGAATCCAGCATAGTCTAAGTTATAATAATGGTGTTAATTTTCACAGTCTCAAAGAATCATAAAAATACTAAAGCACTCTCAAATATTTTCTGATATTTTAGAGCAGACATAACTATTTAACATTTTGTAAATGGGTCACCTCATTCATAATCTTATGCATGACAAAAGAATATACATAATCTTTGAATGTGCTTAAAGGAAATATTAGGACAAAAACCCTTTCTGAGAGACCATACAGATTTGATTTTCAATTTCAATCTTTGATCAGGTACATCTAACCTTTTCCCTTGCTTGCTTGCTGTGTGATAAAATTATTTGTCCACTAATCACAAATTCAAGAACTGGGGAAATAAAGTTCCCTAGAACAAGCTATATGTTTTTATTGCCATCTTGAATCAGATGGAGGCCATTTTTCACAAGAAGACTAATAAAAGTCTCATTCTGTATTGAAACATCTCTGTATTTTATGGACCCATCTGATATCCCCTTAATAAAGTTTTAAAACAATCTATAATAGATTTCACATCAAGCCCAGAACCCACAAGCACTCTCAGTAACAGCCCCATTTGAAACACGACTCTAGTCATGATTGTCTGCAAAATGGTAGTGGGACTGTTTAATAGTAAAAGACTAGTCACTGAAGGAATGAAAAGTTCAATTATTTAAAAACCCTGTTACATTGCTATTTAGAATAGATTAAAATTAAATAGACAAAAATTAAATTTTTTTCTTGTTTTCCAAGTGCATACTTGCATGCATATCCTCAAATATGGAGTTCACTGAAAATGCCAGTACTTCTAAGTGACTCTCCTAGAAGACACTACAGATTAAAGCCATACTTCTCCTCCGATTTTGCCAAAAGGGAAGTATTTTATGAATTGAACTGCCTACACAGTGTTCACGGATCAACTCTACAACAACAAGGATAGAAATAGTCTCTGCCCCACCAAGTGTTTGTAGAAAAGACAGTCAGCAAATACATCATGAGCAAATGTCTGTTACATATACTTCTCTTTTACTCATGAGAAAGAGGGGGCTTTCTGGTCCCATCCACAGTCACAGCCTTGGAAAGGCACAGGGCAGTCGCTGGGAGTTGGCCTGCACTTGATGGCAGTGAGTGAGTCTCTTTAACTGCATCTCCGTCTCAGTTTATCCTTTGAGATCATGAGCCTCTTTACAAAGGTATTTATTACCAAGACTTTCCCACTTCATTAAAAAGTGTTAGCAAATTAAAACGAGATAATAAAAAATAGTGATATAGTAATTTATATTATAATTTAAAATTTGCCCATCCTATATTAAGCCTGTATGTAGGTGTCTGTAAAAAAACTGGTTTTAAAAATAGCTGAATGCATTTATAGGGAATGATTAACAGTAATATGGGCTTATGGTACTTTCACAAGCCAATAGCCACAGACATGGCACTAGGCTTGAAGGCCTCATTTTTATTATTAATATCAATAATTTTATTGGGGGGGGCTCTTACAAATCTTAGAACAGTCCATCATTCAATTGTATTAAGCACACTTGTACATATGTTGTCGTCAACATTTCCAAAACATTTTCTTTCTGTTTGAGCCCTTGGTATCAGCTTCTCTTCTACCATCCTCACCCCCCTTCTCCACCATCATGAATCCTTGATCAATTATAAATTAGTATTGTTATTTTGTGTCATACTCTGTTTGTTGCTGTCTACCTGGAGGACCCATATTTCTATTAGTCATCGATCGTCCTGGAAGGTAGACTATATATCCAATCTTGTGATGGGTTCTCCTTTTTTCCCTTTCCACCCTCCACCCTGCCCCCACCACATTCATAATATTGCTACTCCCGCTACTGTGCCTTATGGTTTTATCTGTCCTGAATTCCATGTGTTGAAAGCTCTTATCTGGACCAATGTGTGTACCCACGTCTAGCCAGATTTGTAGGGTAGAACTGGGTCATAATGGGTGAAGGAAGCATTCAGGAACTAGAGAATTGATATGTGTATTTCATGGGGGCTATAGAGCACCCTGGTTGAATTGCACCTTCCTTGTAACCCTTCTGTGGGCGGATGTTCTACTGATGGGCTGTGGGTCTCCACTGCAACCCTCCTCTTTCATAGCAATAAAATTTTTTATTGGAATTTTTGATACCTGATTCATTCTGTCAACCCTTCATGATCACACAGGCTGGTGTGCTTCTTTCAGTGGGCTTATTTGCTTCCTGCTGGATGGCTACTTGTTTAACTTCAAGTCTTTAAGACTCTTGATGCTCTGTCTTTGACAGTCGGTGACCATCCACTCTGATCACCACATTGCTTTTCCATCCCTTTTGTCTTCAGCAATCCTGTCAGGAAGGTGAGTATCAAAGAGTGCCAGATTATTAGAACAAAATGTTCTTACGTTTAGGGAGGCCTTGAGTAGAGGCCCAAAGTCCATTTGCTATCTTAATACTTAACATATAAGCATATGTGCATTGACTTTGATCTATTTCATTATGAATTAATATATTTACATTTATACATACCTATTGCTATACCTCTATAAATAGTTTTTGCCTCCTACTTCTTTCCTCTATTGTCTTTCATCTTCCTCCAGTCCCACTATCATGTTCACCCTTCATTCGGTTCTGCTATTCCTCTTGGATGCATTGTACTTGATCAAACCCCACCAGAAGTCATGCTCCCTCCTCACCATCAATTTTAGATCCCTTGCTGTTTCCTTATCCCTGAGATTGTTGACTCCCCCTCCTCTCCCTTGGCTCCTTGAACCACTGGTCCCATTGTTTTTCCCTTTTGAGATTCTGTGCCCTGCCTATCTTATATAAGGTGAGGAAGAAGAAGGAAAAAAAGACAGATAAGGTCACCAGGCATCATAGCTGCCTCTCTACAACTTAAAAGATTAACAATTTTACCTCTGAGAACTGGGACTGTGAAAATAGAGACGTTGATTCAAAAAAAGGAAAGTAACATCTGTTTGCAATTGTGTAGCCTCCGCTATATATAACCTTGAGCATATAATACTTTTGTAATAAGATAAACATGTTTTCCAAATGGCATGATATAATTCCTTTAATCTTTACCATATTTTACAACCAATAAAAACAGGCAGCCAAAAAGATTTATGTCAATATCAGCTTATTGATTCAAAATATGTAAGTAAATTTGTTTCTGTTGTTACCTACAATGGGAGAAAAAAACAGCTTATGGCTACAAAGTAGTTACGCTCATAGTGGATTTAATTTTTATAAAAAACCTTTTCAAAGCTGCTGTTAATATTTGCTGTCCTTGTTCTCTACCACACCAATTAGTCTAACATCATCACTAGTTAGTTTTTATGATTCAACTTACATACCACACACACTTTTGTGAACATTTTTCACTAGAGTTGGCAACCTTATCAGTTCTCAGTGTGGCTGTGGAATCATTAAAACCATTCTGGATCAGGTGTTACGGCTTGGTATTTCAAATGGGAATTACCAAAAATAACACATTCACCCTACCCTCCCTTTTAACTGTTTGTGTGAATTGTGTAAAGGTGTACAAAGCAGATCACCAGTGTTTTATTCAATAATTCACAGGGGTTTTTCCCTCATTTCATTCATTGCCCTTGCTCCAGGTCACCTCACTTATTACATTGCCTCTCTTGTTTGTACTCTCTGTTCAAACCCTTTTAAATTTTGTCCTTGGGAAAAAGCTGCATTTTGAACCTCAAGTGGCTCGTTGTTCTTTATTTTTTTCCAAGTTTATTATTATTTTTAATCATTTTGTTGGGGGCTCATACATCATTTTCACAATACATAAATACATATAATGTGACACGCTTATCCACATGCCTGCTGCCGTCATCATTCCCCGAACCTCCACTTTTCCACTTGAGCCCTTGACATCAGCTTCTCATCTTTTCCCTTCCAACCCTCAATACTTTATAAATTATTATTGTTTTGTCATAACTTACACTGTCCAATGTCTCCACTCATCCTCTCCACCAATGTCTGTCCTCCTGATAGGAGGTTATGTTTAGATTCCTGTAGTTGGCTTCCCCTTTCTACCCCACCTTTCTTCCACCCATCCAGTAGTTCACTCTTACTACTGGTCGCAAGGGGTTCATCTGTCCTGGGTTCCCCACATTTCTATTTCCCATCTCCACCAGTGTACCTCCTCCAGTCCAGCTGGATTTGTAAGGTAGAACTGGGATTGTTCTTCAATGTGCATAATTCGCTAGTGTTTTTATTCCCTGTGCACATCAGTCTATTGTTTGGTTGTAAATTGAGCCTTGAGAAGTTCATTCAATTACCACCCCGGGATGAGCTAAGGGCCAGTGTTCAGTTCCCTGCAAGTCTGTTTTTTGTTTAAATCATTTTATTGATTTCTGTCTATCAGTTTAATCAAGCATAGTTGTACATATGTTGCCATCATCATTTCCTAAACATTTACTTTCTATTTGAGCTCTCGGAATCAGTCTGTCTTACCAGTAAAACTCTGGTAGGCTTTTGTATTCTGTTCCAACGTTTCTTCCACTTAGTCTAAGATCCTTTTCAAAGTTGTTTGCAGTGATAGGTGAACACAGGCTAACTTTTCTGCTTGTCTCAGGGTCATGGGGACTGCGTTTCCCATGGTGCGTTAGTCCAGTACACTAATTATTTGGACCTTCTTTCCAAATGAAATCTCCAAAAACCAAGCTCCATGCCCTCGAGTCGATGCTGACGCACAGAAGCCTGTAGCACAGGGAGGACTGCCCTGTGAGTTTCTGACTGTCAGTGTTCGCAGGGATAGGTAGCCCGTCTTTCTTTCAAGGTGCTGCTCATGTTTTCAAACTGTCTACCCAGCAGAGCACAGCCCAAAGCATAACCACAATGAAAACAGAAGAAACAAATCTTTGTACCTTCAATGACCATGTGTGAGCTTTCCAGAATCTGGTCACCTCTCAGCAACATAGGATGTCCTTGTAGACTGGTTATGCAACAGACCTTGATGTCCTCTAAGACCCTGCTCCTGAGTCCTAGGCTCAGAGACTCATTCTCTCATGGTGTTTGGTTCTAAGAAGTTTTCATTTTTATTCAAATATATTTGCTCCACTACATTTGTGAATCTATTTTCAGTTAAGGTAAATACACATGTAAAAATGGCCTTTGTCAATGCTCTTGTCTATATTTATATACGTATAGACTTCTTTCTTTCCCCCACTTATTCATCCTGTGTGTTTCCTAGACATGTAGATCACCAGTATAGTGGGATTTTGTATTTAACAGTTATTCCCTCTGCTGTCTTAAATCTTGCAAACATCCAAGTGCCTTCCTCCACCTCCTTCACTTCTTTTAACTTCCTTTTGATTGCCTTCTCCTTCACCCAAGTGAACACATGTCTACTCCTTTAGACTCCCTATGGTTCCTACTACCTGGGAAACCACCCATGGATGTTTCTGTTAGTGTAAAAACATCTCCTTGGCTTTTTACAAAAATAGTGGTCTCATACAGTATTTGTCTTTTTCTGAGCATGTCTTCTAGGTTCATCTGTGTTAGGAGGTGTTTTTTAAAGTGCGTGGTATTCCATTGTGTGTTTGTACCAGGAGTGGGTACTTGGTTTTTTTTTTTCATCTTCTTACTGTTGTGAATAGTGCTGTGACATAATCACATATGTGTGAACATAGCTATTTATGCTCTTCTTGCTGTAGCATACATGCCAAATAGGGGAAGTGTTCCTTCTTAGTAGTATCCCTATTCCTCGTGACTAACTCCTGAATCTGCTAATTTTTAAATCCTAAGAATTTATCCAAAATTATTGCAAAATCTCCAAAGGTTATTAGATCAGAGATGGGTCAAAAATGCAGACATATCACATGTGAAACAATTTCTCTTCTTACTTTGATTAGTTGACCTCATTGTTTCATCCCAAAAGATCACCTAAACTTGCATGAGACAGCAAGGGTGAAATGCAATGAACTAGCATCCTGGGCTTTTGGATGAATTCAATAAATGACAGTTGTCCTGCCCTCCAGAAAGAATCTAGTTTTCTCAAAAGAATTATGTACTTTGCTCACAGAAAACAGTGTTCCCCTTCCTTGCCCTGAAAGATAATAATTTTGGGACCCCTTTTTCACTTTGATATATCTGTTTGCTTTTTTATTGCTTCTGGGTTATTATTGTAGCTATTATATTTCAAACACCAGCTTCAATGATCTCCCTATGCCAATCAGGACCCAGACTTTTCTATTAGGTTTTTTTTATTGTCCAGTTTCATTCGTTTTATTGATTATATTTTTTATAGTATGCAATATTTGCTTTTAAATTGTGTTTCTCAGTTAATATTGATTTTGACTTGTAATTTTTGATATTAAGGAAGTCAGAAGCAATCCCTTTCAGGTTAATGAGCAATATTTAGGGATTTATGTCAAAGTTGTTATTCTTTTTCTAAAACTAGAAGAGATAATTTATGTTAATTTTGTATGATCCATAACCTGACTTATAATTTAGAACTATTTATTCCCAGTATTATATGAAAATTTTTCTTTAATCTGGTATTTTTAAAATTTTTTAAATAAATGAAAATATCATTCAAACTTCCTAGGCATGCTATGTTTTCATATAAGCTTAATCTTTTAAATAAAAGAAATTTATGAAGGCTGTTTCTAAAACATGTTGGATTTATATATATTATTTTACATAAGTATTATTATTTTATATAAGTACACTTAAATTAGGAATCCACATTTATTTATTGGGTCCTGCAGTGTAGTTCAGAATAGATAATCCATATTTTCTTCCTTTCTGGTAAGCAGGCAATCTGATATATGATCACCATAAAGTAATATAGGGGATTACCCCCTTTCTACGGTGAGGTTAATGAGACAATGAGTTGAGTTTGCTTGAGTTTCTTGAACTGGTTAAAAATCAAAATCCCTTCTGGTCTTGGCAGAGGTTTGGTGTATTATTAGCTGGCAATAGTAGAGGAAATTCTGTGTCTGATGGCTAGGTGGGATAATAATAGTGACTCCAGAGGCACCATGCTGCCCATGAACAGATAAGGAACAGGTAAGAACTGGCCACATAGTAGGGTTACTCTTACATTTACCTTATCACTCAAAATAAGAGTCTTTATCCATTAAAAATGATGGTGATAAAAATTTAAAAATCAACACCATATAATTTCTGTACAAGAAAACCTTATCATGTTCAAAGTACTCTCTTAGTACATTTGTAAACATCAGTGACTCCATTCTTAGAAACTTTTTCTAACCTATCTCTATGGATGGCTTACAGCACCTCCCTCATTTTTTTTTCTTCACCTCATATACATCTCAAATCACCACTCTCTTAGCTCCCTCTTCATTCACAGAAACAAAATGAAGTCTCATGGAACAAGATTAGGTGAGGTGAGGAAGGTGGTGGGGCAAGAAAGACATGTTGTTTTCTGCCCAAAACTGGTGCACAGAGATGGCTGCATGAGCAGGTGCATTGTTGTCATGGCAAAACCAGCCCCCCCCCCACCGTCTACCACAAATCAGACTTTTTTGTCACACTCTTATGCAATCTTTCTAGAACCTCTAAATAGAAAGCTTAATTAACAGTCTAACCTAGTAAAACAAAATGCAAATGCACTATCCCACTCTCGTCACACACACACAAAAATAAGCATCGTTTTGATCTTTGATTTCACTTGACCAGCTTTTTGATCAAGATGACAATGGCATCTTACTGGCTTGATTGCTCTTTGCTTTTGGGGTCATCAGAATAGCACTATGTCTTCCAACTAGTAATAACCTTGAGGGAAAAGTGTAGATCACCTCTGAGTTGTTCTTTCAAAGCATTGCTATGCAAACTTTGCAGTAACCTTTCTCATTCCCAGATCTTCGGTTATAATTCAATGAACCAAGCTCTATGATAGCTCAGATAGCTTCCTCGGCTTTTCAGTTACCCACAGCCAGTCTTCTAGCACAAGTACATGAATTTTGTTACATTTTCATTTGTTCGGGAAGTTGACAGATGCACAGAATCGACATTTCACCCTTTTTGAAATGAGAAAATCACTCGTACACTTGGTTTTTCCCATAGCGGCTGCCCTTGTAGGATATGACCAACATCACAGCAGTTTCTGCAGCATTTTTCCTGAGCAGGAAACAAAATTGCACAGCCACAAGTTGTTCTCTTACATCAGTCATTCCAAAAAGTATGTTCATGGGAAACTGCTTTTATGAAAGATACCACTGGGTGCACTAACTCAGAGTGAGCTCCTTGACGCTGGCCTAGAGAGGTCCTTGAACTCTCTGCACAGGGGCCTTTTTTTCCCCAGGTGTGGTAGTCATGTACTCTGGTGCCAATTTGATTAAGAGTGTAGGGGTGGAGTCTAGCCTGTCAGTCTGGAGATAGCCAATGGGACCTCTGTAGGGCATGGCTTTCTCCTGAGAATTATGGAAAATCTGATACTCCCTTTTTATTTTTTGGGTGGGGGGCATCACTGCCCTCTAGTGGTCGTGGAAGCTACAATACTTCCTTTTTCGAGACAGAAAACACTGCCTCTGTACATCTCAGTCTCTTTGAGATGCTCTATTGACAGGATATGGGGTTGACTTCCTGCGAGACATCTCAGAGAAGCCTCATGGGCTTGCCCTGATGGACCCAGACCTCTGGAGCCAGAGAAGCAAGCTGGAGATCCCTGCCAGTGCTTAGATATTTCTACCATCGCTGGATACACAAGACTGTGCACCCACTGGTCTGTGATTGTCCTGGTGTCATTGGACGTGCTTTGTGAGTCTGAAGAAGACTTTATAGATTGGCATCAGACATATGGGCTAATATTGGACTTGTGTACTGGGACTGGACTGAGTTGGGATGCTTTCTCAATGTCCCAATCCTCTTGTATATAAACCTCTTCTTTATATACATATGCATGTTTATAAATTTATTTCTATAATCTATCTGGACTAACACACCAGGGTTTTTTTAAGTGGGGGAGGGGAATACCTCCTTGTATATTTCCAAACTTAAATTAGTATTGCACACCCTAAAATAGATACTTTGCATTTATATCATACAATAAATGAAAGCAACAGCCAAACATACTATTTCCTGCCCCTGGGGTGGGGATGCTCCTCCTCCTGTCATCAAGTCCTTATAGTTTCTACCGATCTTAGAGGCCATAGTGACCATAGCTGGTAGGTAGGTTGCATTTCTACCTCATGGCTGGTTGGGAAAATTAAATTGGCTGGGGTTAGGTGAAGAAAAATGACTATCATCTTCTCATTCTGAGGGACCAAACCTTGACAGCTTCCTCGCCCCCCCCCCTTTGTTTTATCCAAATCACACACTTGCACAAATTCACATAAAACCCACATTAACTTTTTTGTTATTAGAACTAATGGCTCCTGGATTAGTCTATCTTGTTTGACCCAAAGGTCTTGATTATAATCGTTAGGTTTACCCAGAGCCCTGGACCATATAAAATAAATACTTGCTAATTAAATATCTCTATCTCTGCTTTTTTTGGCTCATCCTGCTTAAAATGGGAGGGGGAAAAATCACTTATGGTAAAGGAAAGCATTTAACTCAGATTTTTCAAAACTTGATAGTAGCAACTGTTCGATGGGCCTTTGTTCTGCTGGGCTGGGCCACCTTCTCGTTTATAATTTGGTTTCCTCAGTAGATGCATCTACTCCATAGGCATGTGATTCACTATGAAGAACAGACGAGGTTTTTGAGCCACTAATGTGTCCATCAATAGGAATTCAGTTCCACCTACCTGCACTTGCTCTCTCATGAGGCTTCAGTGTGAGCCAGGCCTTTCCCACTTCTGACCCCAGCGTGCTGAGAGCAGCATGAGAAGCAGAAGAGCAAGGCCAGCCTCTGGGAGTCCCAGCTATTCAACTAAGTCAGCCTGGTGCATATAATTAGGTACCTTTGCACCTTCCACAAAATGAAATATCAATGCCACCAGACTTAGCTCTTCAAAGAGATCATTACTCTGTGCTATGCTTCAAATTTTTGTCCCAATTTTCCAGTTGTTTTCTCCCCCCCAAAGTTTTATGATAATCTAAACGTGATATTGCAAAACATCTTGTAATTTATGTAATCTACCATGTAAACTTAGAGGTTCCTATTTCTACTTATGAGGAAAATGAGATGCAGGAAGACTGAACTTCTGACCTATTATCAGTAAATTTTGGAGTCTGCATTTCACTTGACTTCAAATCTAGTGCTCCTTCTTTAATGTCACCTGCTTCCATGTGAATATTGTATAAAGAAACATAACCTTTCAAATGAGAAATTTAAGTTGGAACTTATTTAGTTAATGTTCCAGAAATACCTCCTTAAAAATAAAAGAGGATGGGGTGAGAGGGAGTTTTAATATTCTAGTGAGAGTGGAATTCATTGTATTTTATTTACATGATGATTATTTTTAGGACTGTGCCCTCAATCCTAGATTTATTATGTATTTTAATGCTCATTGATAATGAAACTCAATTTTGTTTTAAATTTTCTAGGCTGTGTGGTTTTTTTTTTTTCCTGAACCAGACATTGTCAATCTGGAGTCATTAGCAAGTTTTCGTAATGAATTGTATTCACATTGAAATCAGTGAAAATAGTACAAATGCGTACGTATCTCGTCTCCATGTAGCAAAATATTCCTTCATACCCAGCTTGCCAGAAGACGTTGGTCCTCAATGTAATGGTAAGGTATTTCTTCTTCAAACAGTTATTTGAGTGAAAGCTGGCTAGTGGAGGAGGGAAGGGGGCCACTGGATCTACAACCATGGATCAAAAAATATTAGCATTAATTACAGGCAAGCATAGCAATAGCCCCACAGCCACTGAGTGGATTCTGACTCACAGCAACCGGTAAGACAAAGTACAGTGACTTCCTACGACAGAGATGGTACCTTCTGGAGATTTATGACAGATTTGTGGGACATAAAAAATGTTCAACTTAATTATCCTGCTGTATTTAATGGTTAGCCAATTCACAAACTCACCTCTAATGTTGTGACTGGAGCTGCTTCCCTTTGGGGAGTTGTGTGCTGTTAGCTGGAATTGATGATTCCTGGTGTCTTATATGACTGTCAAAAGAGCCCTGCGGCGTAGTTTTCATGTGTTGGGTTGCTAACTGCGAAGTCTACGATTCAAAGCTGCCAGCCACTACGTGAAAGGTGAGGCCTTCCGCAAGAATAAAGATTTAGTCTCTGAAATGCACAGAAGCATTTCTATCTTGTCCCTTAGGGTTTCTGTGAGTCTACATTGACTTCTTGGTTGTGAGATGAGATAGAGTCCAAGGGCTGGATGTTCCCCACCCCTGCCTTCGGGTTCCTGAAGCTGTAAGTCTTTATCAGAGCCCTCGGTTTCATCTTTCTCCCACAGAGCTGCTGAATTTGAACTCCTGACTATGTGATTATCAGCTGAACATGTAATCTACTACTGCACTATCTATGACAGTTGATTTTAAAAAATCTCATCCATCCCCTTGGAATCTGTTTATAGCGCAATCTTATATTCTAAGAAATGGTGTTTTCATTCTTTTGACTCCTCCGTTTCTCTTTTCTCTAGCTTCTTTATTTTTATATTTCCCTTCATATATTTTTTCTTTTCCATTTAAAAATATTTTTAAGATCATGCCTGAGTATATTATTTTATGGATCTCTCTCTCTCTCTCTCCCCACTCTCTCATGTTTTCTCTGTTACAAAATAATTAAATCTTGTTTGGGTAAAATACATATTTTTCAGAAAAGATATGTTGAGTTCCCAGTATGGACTTCTAATCCTTTCTCAAAATATATTAAGCCGAAAATCTCCAAACTCCCCATAATCGAGTCAATGGTGACTTGTAGTGACTATAAGACAAAGCAGATCCATTTGGGGGCTTATGAAGCTAAATCTTCCTGGAAGTAGAAAGCTTCATATTTCTCTCAGGAGTGGATGTGGACTTGAACTGCTGATGTTGGGGTTATTAACCCAACTTACACTAAAATTTTAAAAATAAAGTAAATGTGTTGTTATCTTAACTAGGAGTTGGTTTCAAATCTTAGTGAACCTACATAAAATGGAATGTAGCACTACCAGTCCAGGACCATCCTTCCTATTGTTCTCATATTTGAGCCCATTTTGGAAGCTCCTAGATCAATCCAGTTTGTCGAAGGTCTTTATTTCTTTTGTTGCATTTCTACTTTGCCAGACATGATGTCCTTCTTCAGGGACCAATGATTTCTAACAACATGTTCAAAGCATTTGAGATGAAGTCTCACCATCCTTATCTCTAAGAAGCATTCTGGCTGTACTTCTTCCAAGACAAATTTATTTGTCTGTTTTGGGCAGTCCATGATATTTTAATATTCTTTGCCAGCACCAGAATTCAAATACCTTGAATCTTCTTTGGTCTTCCTTACTCATTGTACAACTTTCACATGCATAATAGGCAATTGAACATATCATGAGTGGGTCAAGCTCACCTTTGTTCTCAAAGTAGCATCCTTGCTTTTCAACACTGCAAATAGGTCCTTTGCTACCCATATACTCATTGTTTGACCTTTTGACTGTTCCTTCCATAAGCACTGTGTGTGGATTTACAAAAGATACGATGTTTGACAAAAGACAAACTTTTCTGTATAAAAAAATCACAAAATTGTTAGTCAATTTGGATGGAGTTATTTACACTTACAGGTAGTTTGAGCTTCAAATCTATAAGGAACCAAGAACTGAATTCATAAGTGATTGAAATAATCCACATATGACAGAATACTAGAGCTGTACCACTGCAGAAAACCAGGTCCAAAGCTTCATCACTCACCTGACAAGGAGTCATAACTTGGCCAAGTGACCAGCTTGAGTAGAGTCAGTGCTTGTGATCACTCCATTGCTAGAAACACAAGGCCCCTAATATGACAATTGCAGTTGCCCTGTTGCAGGTGACTGCAAAACTAATGGATGAGGGAAAATGAGTCCAAAGAAAGCAAAGAAAGAAAAAATTAATATAAAATAACGTTTCCAACTAAAATTATAAAATGCCAAGGAAAAATAAAAGCTAAGGGATAAAGCTAGCAAAGTTGAGAGTTAGAAGATTAATTTAGGCCATCATCAAGCACATAATAAAACAGTATGTAAATGATATTTAATAAATATGTCCAACATCCTCAAACAACTAAACAGATCTACAAAACATAGAAACTTTAAATATTTTAAAGTCAACAAAAAGAAATAGAAAGTGAAAAAATAAAATAAACTAATTGAAGTTGTGGATTTATATATAAGGATAAAGGTGAAGAATGAATTAAGAAATTGAAAGAATTGAGGAGCTCATTTAGCACAGGAAAAATTATGTAAAGAAATGAAAAGATGACCTGAATGAAGGCGAAACATGATAGTGGAACAAGAGGTAAGTTAAGGGGAAAGAGCTAGGAGACAAAGGATATTTATAAAGGTCTAAATACAGCCATGCACATATGTAGATATGTTTATATATAATGACAGGGAAATATAAGTATGTTCATATATTTGTAGGTATAGTATTAAGTTAGCAGATGGACATCAGGCCTCTACTCAAATACTCCCTCAATGAAAGAACACTTTGTTCTAATAACCTGGTATACTGTGTTGCTCACCTTCCCAACACAATCACTGAAGGCAGAATGGGTACATAAGCAAATGTGGTGAAGAAAGAAGATGGTGCCTGGCTATCAAAATAGATGCATCTGGGGTTGAAAGACTTGAAGATAAACAAGGAGCCATCTAGCTGAGAAGCAACACAGTCCACATGGAAGAAGCACACCAGTCTATGTGATCATGAGGTGTCGATAGGATCAGGTATCAAGCATCAAAGACCCAGAACAAAACAATCATATCATTGTGAATGAGGGGGAGCACAGAATGGAGACCCAAAGTTCATCTGTAGATAATTGGACATCCCCTTACAAAAGGGTCACAAGGAGGAGACAAGTCAGTTAGGGTGCAGTATAGCATCATTGAAGCATATATCTTTTCTCTAGTTCTTTAATGATTTCTCTCCCCCCCCCCCCATCATGACCCCAATTCTATATTACAAATTGACTAAACTAGGACATTTGCATGGGTACACATAAAAGCTGGAAACACAGGGAATCCAAGATCTATAATATCCTCACTGCCCATATTGAAAGTAATGATATCAGGAGGGTAAGGGGAAAGTAGGGGGACAAAAGGGGAACCTATCACAATGATCTACATATAACCCCCTCCCAGGGGGACAATGGACAAGTGGGTGAAAGGAGATATCAATCAGTGTAATACATGAAATAATAATAATAATTTATAAATTACCAATGTTTCCTGAGGGAGGGAAGGTGAAGGAGGGGGAGAAGAAGAAAAATGAGATGGCACCAAGGGCTCAAGTAGAAAGAAAATGTTTTGAAAATGATGATGGCAGCAAGTGTACAATATGTGTGACATGATGTATGAATTGTGATAAGTGTTATACAAGACCCCCAATAAAATGAATTTTAAAATGAAAGAAGAATTACAATGTTGTGATAGGTTTTATGTCCATTGTATGGGCCTGAATTCTATGATAAAGCTAGCATAGTGTAGTCAACACTCTGATGGGAATCTTCTGTGAAGCAGCCAAGTTGTTGGGGGGAATGGATCTCTTTAATCTGGTCACAACCTTGATATCTTTGAAGGAGGCTTCCTTCACAGTGTCCAGATTTCAAATATTTATGGAGTTATGGAAAATTCCAAGGCTTGAGCCAGAGGCACCTTAGTCTTCAATATGACATCTTTGATTTTGAATACGTTAAAGACCTCTTATACAGTAGGTTTCTCCAATGCAATATGTAGTTCTATTTCTTGACTGCTGACTATAGATCCAAGTAAAATGAAATCTTTGACAAATTCATTCTTTTTCCATTCATCCTGGTGTTTGTCAAGTGTCCAGTTGTGAGGATTTGGGAGTTTTGTAGATTGAGATATAATCCAAAGGGAAGATATCCATTTGATAGCTATCCTTGTATTTCAAAGTCACCTCAGTAAGCATAGTTGTGTCATCGGAATATTGCAGGTTGCTAATAGATTTCTTCTAATATTGCTGCCACATTCTTTTTCCAATGGTCCAGCTTCTCAGATTAAGTGCTCACAGTAGGAATGAACACATTATAATAAAAGGGTACACCCTAACACACACCTTTCTTGCTTTATAAACCATTCAGTAGCTCCTTGTTCTGTTCAAATGATTGTCTCTGAAGCTCTAGAGCCATACAAGTTTAGCAGTACGAAACCACCAACTGCTCGACATTAGAAAGGATTCTTACTTCTGTAAAGAGTTATAGTCATGGAAAGCCACAGAGGCAGTTCTGCCCTGGCCTCTGGGGTCACTGTGAGATGGAATCAACTCAATGAAAGCGAGTTTGATTTGGGTTGGGGTCTGTGTACTGGTTCTATATGAGCACAATTAATTATTCTGGAATTTCCATTCTTCCTAATGTCTTCCATAGTTTCTAAGGCTCCACACACTTGAAGACCTTTGCATAGTTCATGAAACTCAAGTAAGCATCTTTCTGGTATTCTCTGCTTTCAGCAAAGACCCCGATAACATCAGCTATGATATCCTTGATCTCATGCCCTCCTCTGAATCTGGCTTGAATTTCTAGTAGCTCCCTGTTGACCTACTGTGCAACTATTTTGGAATTATCTTTGGACTGGACCCAAGCATAAATCTCTGGTAATGACTTGGCCAGTTAGCTGTCTCCCGAATTTCTCAGCATGGACCAGTGGTTGTTTCCAGTGTTTCCTCGATTAACTTGAATGCTGTGATTGGTATTCTGTAAATTACTGGAACTTTGTTTTTCACCAATTCCTTTATTGCAGCTTGGGCTTCTTTCTTCAACACCATCAATTTTTATTGTATTTTACCTCTTGAAGTGGTTGGATGTCACCCAACTACTTTTGCTAGTCTGGTATATAATACTACCTCTTTTATCATCCAAATCATCCATGATTTGGCCATAAGGACTACAAACTGACCAATCCCCTCATTAGACCATAAGTCACTCAATTTGCTTAATTCTATCCACTTATTCTGTGTGAGTTACAAAGGCATAGAAAGAAAAGCAATATACAGTCAATTCACTGCACTACAGTATTGAAACATCTCGTTGTTAAACTATCCTTTTTTACAGAGGAGGAACAGAAGTAAAGCTAAGTCAGTGCTTCTCAGATGGTGGTCATGGGACTGACAGCCTCAACATGCCTCGGGAGCTGGTTAGAAATGCAGATTCTCAGGCCTCGTCCCAATACAATGATCCAGAAACACTTGGGTAGGGTTCAGCAATGTGTCCTACCAGGCCCACGCAGATAAACTGGAGGACTTCAAAGGCGAGAACCTCTACCAGGAACATTTTCAGAGAACTGCCCACAGGTTCATTTTTGCTTTGTGCTAGAGGACATGAATTATTTCGTGTGTGGTTCTGTATTCCTTGCTTGAAAATGTAACTGGTACATGGGAGTGGCTTAACAAATGTGCATTACATTGTTAGGGATTAATATGCAATGAGTCTGGCTTTGTGACTCTTTCAAGGATGAAGGATCTGATTGTTCTTGGGCCCTTGTAACTGGGTGTTTTCTGTCCTTCTTCTCCCCTCATTTCCTTTTCCCTCCCCTGTCCTTTTTTTCCTCTACTCTTTGGTAGGAATACATGTCATTCCTTCCTAGCAGCACCAGTGTGCAGGAGTCATAGGGTTTTCACTCCTGGATTGCAGCAGCATTCTTAAGGCTTGAAGCAGTACACCTGCTCTGACTCATTGTGTTTTTAAGTTGATGTTTGGGATTTGGGAGAGCTGGGATTTGGGAGATAATGGAGTACTCCTACTATTGTCTAGGTATGCAGAAATCACACAAAAGAGTATCCAAGCATGTGCCTACAAATCATGAGCTCCTAAAACAGATAAGCACCACTATCGGAGATACTAAATTTAAAGCAACAAGGAAAGCTACATGATAACACCACATATAATTCATTGAAGAATAGCAAGTTCAAAGACTTACTGAACATGTTGCACCTGGCGTTGTGTCATGAGCAACAGCATAGGAATCAGCAGACCAGGAATGACCCCCCGCCCCCCCACTTCCTTGGCTTACTCCATGTTAATGGAGAAATCGTTGACGTTCTCTTGAGCCTCCATTTCTTTATCTATAAACTGGAGTGCATAGGAGAATACTGCCTACCTCCTGTTTATTTTAAATTTTTTTAAATGATACATAGACGATTGTACTATAACATAAAGTTTGAGTTCTTATTATAGCCGAGTCTTCAAAATCATACAACATTTAAAAATGATAAAGGCATCACACTTGAGATAATATGCCACTTGATAGCCAGAGCACCATGTAAAGCAACCGTACTCCTAAAACAATGATTTGAATTCAAAGAACAAATAAAATCTTTAAGAAGATAGTTCTGCAGTCAATATAGAACTTACCATAACAAACACAAAACAGAGGGAGAAGACAATTTCATCAAAAGAGGAGAAAAGCAGTGAGGCAGAGTCAAGGCACATCCATCGTGCAGAGAATGTGTCTGCTCCCAAGGGTGAACGTGTGGCCAAACTGAATCAAGGAGCTAATGGAGTGAGCAAGCCTGGCATATAGAACGGTTGCCCCCCGCATTTGCTGCATTCATTTGGTGTCACCAACAGTTTGTGCTTGACTCATGAAGGATTCCAGCAAGAAGACACTATGGAGTTATTCTACCTAGCACACATAACATCTCCTTGAGGTTGAATTCACAGAGGTTTGTTTTTTTACATTTTCCCTTGTTTGAGGAAAGCTCCAATATGCTGGAAAAATTCAAGACCCGAACCAGAACATTAGATGGGCCTCATTCCCTTATGAACTTAACTCCCTTACACACGAATATCTTATCAAATAACACTCATGCCAAGAGAAACAAGCTGAAGTTGAAAGTATTGTAAAATGTAATAATTTAGTGCGTTACATTCCTTGTGGTGGTCATATACTTGATATCAATTTCATGATTGGGAGTGTAGGGGTGGAGTCTAGCCTGTCAATCTGGAGATGGTCAGTAAGGCCTCTGTGTGGGCATGGCTTTCTCCTGAGAATTCTGGAAGTCTCATGGTTTTTCCCAATTGGAGATGAGAGACCAGAGACTCAGTTCCTTGAAGACCAGGCTACTGACAAGATAAGATGACAGCATGCTGATTGATCCTGATTCCTGGAGAGTGGAGGAGCTGGAGGGGAAACCATATGGGTTTACCCAGATGAATCCAAACCTCTTGGGCCGGAGAAGCCACGTGGAGACTCCTTCCAGTGATGAGATGCTTGGGAGGCCACAGGGAGACCGCTACCAATGCTGAGATACTTCTACTGCCAATGGATCCTACTGATGGACCCTGAGTCCTGGAAACAAGGGCCCATGGGAAGACCCCTGCCAGTGCCAGGATGCTTCTACCACCTATGATACAGAAGACTCCACACTCATTGGCCTGTGATCATCCTGGTGTCATTGCACATGCCTCATGAGTCAGAAGGAAGCTGTATGGACTGGTATTGGACATATGGAGTAATATCGGACTTATGACCGTGGACTGGATTGGGTTGGGATGTTTGTTTTCTCAATGTTCCATTCCTCTTGTACACAAACCTTTCCCTTCTATCCATATGTGTGTTTATGAATTTGTTTCTCTAGTCTACTCAGACTAACACATTCCTGTTAAAGTTTGTAAAGACAGACCTGATAAAATTGAAAATGTCAGTGTGATCAAGTCCTTTGTGAATCTTTCATTAATCTTTGACAATATGTAAATGGTCCTGTGCTGAGTGACTTACAGAATATTAGCCAAACGAAGCCTGTGTGGTCTTTGAAGTCTACTCTGCATGAGTGATACTCGATGTCTCTTTGAAAAAGACAATGGGTTAAAGTACCTCTGTATAAAAATTCTACAGTGCTACCAAAATAATCTTGATCGCTCCAAGAATTCATAATTTAGAATAGCCTAGCTTGCTTTAGGTTCATGCCAACATCTCTTTGATTTTTATGGTAGCATCTCTAAATTAAAATTATGGGAAGTAGAATAATACATTACAGCAGTAACACATTTTATGTTGCCATGAACTCTGTCACTCACTGCCATTGAGTTCATTTGGGCACACAGGGACACTATAGGACAAGGTAGAACTGCCTCTGTGGATTTCCAAGGCTGTAACTCTTTATGGAAATAGAAAGCCCCATCTTTCTTGCTTGGAGCGGCTGACTTTGGGGTTAGCAGACCAAAGTATAAACTCTCCACCACCAGGACCGTAAGAGTCAGAAGCATGGAGAGTCTCAACTCATTTCTTAATCTCTTCCATACATGTGCCCTCCTACTTCCCCGGATTTACGGGTTTGGTGGGGGGTTTAGCTTTATAAATTGGTGACATGTAGGTTTTTAAAAGCTAAAGAGCCTCAAGGGAAGTGTCATGGAGTCTGCAGTATGCAGTGACTATTCTGCTCTGCAGACCTCACCCCTTCCATGCTGGGGATACATGTTTGGTTCCTGGCCAATGCACCTTGGCCACTGCAGCTATCAGCCTCTGTCAATAGAGGCATACATACTGACCAAGCAGCTGTAGTGGAGCTTGTAGTGTAGTGGTTCTCATCCTTCCTCATGCCACAACCCTTTAATACAGTTCCTCATGTTGTGGTGACCTCCCACCCATAACATTATTTTTGTTGCTACTTCATAGCTGTAACTTTGCTATTATGAATAGGGTGACACCTGTGAAAGAGTCATTTCACCCCCAAAAGTAGTTGTCACCCACAGCTTGAGAACCTCTGTCCTAGACTAAGATTGAGTAGGAATAAAGGCCCAGCCTTCTCTTGAAAATCAACCTATGAATACCCTGTGACCCACGACAATCCGATCTACAACCCATCAGAGGGATGGCTCAGAATTTTATTTGATTCCCCAGTGGCTGTGGTGCACATGAGTCAGAAGCGGACTCAATATCCACTAACACTGACAGCAGCATAGCATGGATAAATTTCAGTAAAATACAAAAGGAAGATGAGACAGAAGCAACCCGTGGAGAAGATGAAGTAGGATATTGAGGGGACTTAGATGAAAGGTGGACAGGCTGGTGGTTCTCCTGAGAACAGGGTCATGGCCTGCCACTATACAGTGGCCAGAGCTATATAGGCAGAGACAAAGTGTAAGGAGTCTCAGATTGGTAAAAGAGCCTCCTCGTATTTCCAACGTGGCACTGAGGCAAGAGGGATGTTGCCTGCAGGGGGACATTGAGAAATCTTCTCACAAGTCACTTTTGTGCTCTACAGATCAAAACACTTTCTTCCAGGTTGCCTTAGGTAAGAGAAACATCTTTCTCTGAACTCCTAGGAAAACATCTGTAGAACTCTGTGCAGGTTGTATTTGGCTTCATTTTTGTTTGTTTGTTTGTTTGTTTTTAAATTCCACCACTTGTAGTGTGAAATAAATTGCAAGCGTTTTTAAACTGCCAAGGATATTGGTTAAAATGTAAAACCTGACTCCTTAGCTTCTTATTCAGTGTGTGAATTTGCTTGAAATGTATCTGTGTCTGAATGGAGAACCCTTTTGGGTAAGCCTTGGACCGTTAAGCACAAGTTCAGCAGTTCAGATCCACTAGTTGCTCTACCAGAAAAAGATGAGACTGTCTGGTCCCATAAAGACTTACAATCTCAGAAACTGTATGTGGTCATTTTGTGCTGGAAATGCCTCAATGACAGAGGGTGAGTGCTTGAATGTTGCAAATGGTTACACAGGTAAGTTCCAACTGAAATAGTTCAGATGCACCCACAGCAGCTCTGGAGTAAGCCCTGGAGATCTGCTTCCACAGATTCGAAATCTCTATGAAGAAGTTCTTTGCACATGTGGGGTTGCATCAACCAGAACCAAATCAGTAGCCAGAAACAACATTCATAAACTTTTCTTATATGCTTACCCTTACAAGATAATGCATCACATCTCCATGTTTGAAAGGTATTGTGTGTGCCTTTTGTAGTTTTTCCATCCTCACCTTTGTCAAAAATAAAGCAAAAACTCACTGCCATCAAGTTGATGCCGATCCATAATGACCTTATAGGACAGGGCAGAACTGCCACTGTGAGTTTCCAAGACTATAACTGTGTTAGTCTGGATAGACTAGAGAAACAAAATCATGGACACTAATAGGTGTATAAGAAAGAGTTATTAAAAAAAAGCTTTATATACAAGAGTAATTGTTTGTTTTTTTAAGAGTAATTGTACATTAAAAAAATCCCCATCCCAGTCTAGGTCGAGACTATTAATCCAATATTAGCCCTATATGTCTGATACCAACCTATAAGTTCCTCTTTAGACTTACATGCAATGAATCCCAATGCAGGAAGATCACAGGCCAATGGGTGAAAAGTCTTGTGGATCCAGTGCCAGGCTGGTGAGGGTCTCCAGTTAACTCCTCCAGCTCCAGGGTAGTAGCATAACTACATGTGCCTTGTCAAGAGGAATGTCTCCCTGGGAGTGTGTGTGTCCCGCCTCCAGTCAGTTATTTATCTCTGTTGTTCCTTCAAATGATGTCATTAAGCAGTGACCTGATTGACAGGCTAAATTCCACTCCATCGCTCTGAATAGTCTCAAGGTGGCACCTGATGATGTAACTACTGCAGTAGCTCTTTAAGGGAATAGAGAGCCCCATCTTTCTCCTTTGAAGCAGCTGGTGGTTATGAACTGCTGACCTTCTGGGTCACAACCCAACTTGTACCCCCTTCCACCAGAGCTCCTGGCTTTCTCCTTACTGTCATTTCTTAGTGCTACTGCTAAGCAGCTCTCTCCCTGGTGTCTGTTTTCTGTTTGTTTTTTGGGTTTTTTTTTTTAGCTGTGAAGTTAAAATTACATAATGATTATTAGAAGTGCAAGTAATAAATATGAACTTTAAGCAGTCATTTCTAAATGGATTTATTTACAGCACAAGAAAATGTATGACACCATATTTTGTGAAGAAAAAACTAGATGGTAGATTGTAAGGGGTGATCTGAGCTCTATATTAAAAGGAAAGTATGACAGATATAATTTGAGCCTCAAAGAGGATTGAAACTGGCTTGAGAAACTGGACTCTCCTGGTGATCAGGCTGTGCCAGGTTGAAGCATATAAGATGACTAGCACAATATGGGATCCTTTGCTTTTCTGTTCCTAAGAAAAAATAACAGGGAGAGGGAAAAACATGTTTTGAAAAGATCCTTTGAAGGGAGAGGAAAGAAAATGAGAGGATGACTGGGATCCAGCCACCCTCTGGTAGAGAGACGTCCATACAGAGAGAGTGAAAATTAAATCAAGCCGAAATAGAAGCCAGCTGTTGGAGATAGAGATATAAAGGCTAGGAGAGAAATTCATAAAGAAAGAAATACACATTCAGATCAGATACATGTGATGACTAGAAAGAACTATACAGAAGTGTTCACATAGACTCTCTCCAACTAGTGGCTATATGAGATTTTTCACTTCTTTTTTAGAAACCATTTCTATGGTATCCACTTTGTCAACAATGGTAATATATTACTTTTATAATTATAAAGTTATATTTAAATGTTTATATGTGCTTGCCATCGTTTGGATACACACAGAGTAAAGAGCCCTTTTCCTTAAAATGAAGAAAATGTTAAGTTGCAGCTCTATTTTTTAAATGGTGATTTCTACTGCTGGAGAAAGGAGGGGGCACTATTTCGCTCCCTTGAAGAATTCTCTATGGGGACTTTATTGTTAATTGCCCCCAGGTCAGTTCTGATTTATGGTGACCTTATAGCAGAATGAAATGTTGTTCCATCCTGACCAAACATTATGACTGTTTTTTTGTTTGTTTGTTTGTTTTCGTAATTCATTCAGTGACCCTTGGGTAGTACTTTCCAAGCCAGGGAGTTCACCTTTCAGCACCACATCGGTCAATATTCTGTTGTGATCCAGATGTGCTTTGGCTAATTAGGGCAACTAATGTCACATCCTTTCTGCTTCTTCTTACTCTGGAAGTTGCATTGAAACCCAACCTCCAAAGCTGACGCTGCTAGGGTCTGTAATGTATTTGGCACCATAGCAACCCACACGTTGCAGTCATAGGACAGTGGCAGACAAAATGGCACATGTGATAAGTTAATTTTTTGTTTGAACTATGAACTGCCCTGGTCCAATGTGTTGACAAGAATGGAATCACCCAAGAACTGCCTGGGAATTTCGGTGGTTCAGCACTTGATGATTACCCAAAAAGTTGGTGATAGGAATTCCTGCAGTCATTTTATAGAAGGAAGTCCTAGTGGACCATTTCCAAGAAGGTTGCAGCCTATAAAACCCAGCGAGGCTGTTCTTCTCAGTTAAATGACTTTCTATGAGTCAGAAATCAACTCTGCCCCACCTCTGTCTGTTCAAGGGTACAAGATCATGAAGGATCTCCACACAGTAATTTCTCAAGAGTAATTCTTTCAGATTTTATCCTGGAATCAAGCCTATATTCCTGGTCCCTTTTGCATTCCTTTTGCCTTATTGTGACTGACATATTTATGAAGAGTAAATAGATTTGGGGAGCCCTGATTAATCAGTGATTAAGCTCTTGACTGCTAATCATAAATATCTGCAGTTGAGGATATAGCAGTCTGTTCCCAGAAAGTTTACAACCTTGGAAACCCTTTGAGGCAGTTCTATTTTATCTTAAGGGGTCACAATGAGTTAGAATTGACTCAACAGTAATGAACTTTTTTTCATATTGAATCATTTTATTGGGGCCTCTTACAGATATAATATTATAACAATCCACGTCAAGTGAACTTGTACCTATGTTGCCAGCATCATTTTCCAAACACTTTCTCTTTGAACCCTTTGAAATCAGCTTCATTTTCTCCCTCCCTTCCCTACCCTACCACCCTTGTGACCCCTTAATTTTTTTCATATCTTACACCAACCACTGTATGCTTTCATTCATACTTCTTTAATTTGTCTCCTTGAAGGGGGTTATACATCCATCATTGCAATAAGTTCCCCACGTCTCCCCTTCCCTTCTCCCCTCCCCCAAACCCCTCATGGAATCACTACTGTTCCTGAGGGATTTATCTGTCCTGGATTCTATGTGTCAACAGCTCCAATTTGTACCACTGAACATACTCTGGCCTAGCAGCATTTATGAGATAGAGCTAGGATCTTGATAGTGAGAGGGAGGAAACGTTAAAGAACAAGAGGAATATTGTATTTGCTGGTGCTATGCTGTACCTTGAATTTAGATGTAGTATTAACAGCTGTGTGATAGTTAGGTTTTGTGTCAACTTGGCTAGACCAGGATCCTCCCATGATGTGATCTAACATAAGGCAATCGAGTCCATGATTGGATCTTAAGTGAGCAGCCAACTATTTGTGGGAAGAATAGGATGGAGTGATAACCACTTAATCAGGAGTACTGCTTTGATAAAATTGAAAGGCAATTTCAATGAAGATGTACCCTATTCTCATATCAATTGACACCATGGTGAAGTTAGTTTCCTTCTTTTTGCTGGTCCATATCCTGCCTTGAGCTCATTGACCTGTATGCTCATACTGGGAACTGTTAGCTGCCTGCCATATTTCACACCAGTCTTGTTTTCATTAGATTCTGTAGTCCTGAGCCTAACTTGCTGATCTTAGATTTGTCCAGCTTTGCATCCCATCAGCCTGTGGTCTTCCTGCTTTCTGGTTTATCTCCCTGCTTCCTGGTTGTGGTGGTTAGATGTTATGTCAACTTGAATGAGTGTGAAAATATAAGGATGTAATCTGAGCTATCACATTTCATCAAATTATAGTCAGGTGAGAAACACTGGGAACTTCTTCCTCTTGCCCTTCACTGTGTTATTCCAGGTAGACTAGAGAAACAAATTCATAGACACATATATGGATATAAGGGTAAAGTTTATATACAAGAAGAATGGAACATTGAGAAAGCATCCCATCTCAGTCCAGCTCAAAGTCATAATTCTGATATTAGCCCATATGCCCTTTACCATTCTGCAAAGTCTCCTTCTGACTCACGAAGTCACAGGTCAGTGGGTGCAGAGTCCCAGCACTGGCAGGGGTCTTCCCCATGGCTTCTCAGTTTTAGGGCTCAGGGTCCATCAACAGCATCCTGTGGTAGTAGAAGCAACTCAGTGCTGGCAGGGGTTTCCACGTGGCTTCTCCAGCTTCAGAGGTCTGATTCCATCAGGGTAAGCCATGTGGCTTTTCCTCTGGCTCCTCCAGCTCCTCAGATGCTGCCATCTTGTCTTGCCCATAGTTTGTCATCTTGGAGACTGACTCCCAACAACTGGGGAGATGGCTTCTCATCTCCATGAGGGACATATTAAGAGATTTCCCAGAAGTCTCAGGAGAAAGCCAGGCCCACACAGAAGCCTCATTGGCTACTCAATGGCTATCTCCAGATTAACAGGCTAAACTCCACTCCTACATCTCAATCATGAAATATGACATCTCAACTACATGACCGCCCCATTCCTCTTCCTCATTGCTGGGACTGTGTCTGCCTCCAAGGTTGACCCCATGTGGGCTGCAGTATCAGGAAGTTGACCATGCCTTGCCCTATGTCCATGACCTTCGATCCATGAGAATCTGCACCCAGTGTCCTGTGATCTCACTGCTTCCCATGTCACCTTTCTATGACATGGGGATCTATGTGAATCTAGAGTGCCCAGCAAGCATCAGACTCATGGACTTGAGTCTGACTGGCTAGGACAGCTACTTAATATAAGGGTCTTTCTTGTACATATGGGAGTTTCACTAGTTTTGTTTCTCCTGACAACCCAAACTAGCACACTAGCACTTGGGACCCAGAAGTTGTTAATGAGTTAAACAAGACTTGAGTGTAAGAGGCTTTCTTAATATAAGTTTTTATTTTCCTTTACTTATAGTTATGTATATACAACATATATATAATATCACTAGTTTTGCATTTTGAGAAAGCCTCGCCTAACAAAAATAACATCCAAAAGAGAACCTAAGTGAGCAAGAAACTGTCCAAAAATTTATCAACTAGAGTTGTTTTTACTTTTCATCTAGTGAGGAGATGGGAACAAAAGAGACTGAAAGTATATTAACCCTTTGGGCCGTCTCTGAATATTTGAGCAGATGAGCATGTAAGCGAGGCTCATTATCTCCATCTCTAGGGAGGATTTCAGAGTTTTCTAATGAAATGCTCAAAGAAGCTTAGAGAATATGTTGAGCCTGCTACACTGATTTCACTTTAATATAAATGTGTTCACTTCCACCTTTGTTCAAAAATGTATTTAAGATCCATTGCTAGATTTCTCTTTTTACTTATTTTTACCATATTATGAGATAAGAAAAAAAGGAAAGAAAGATGTGTTTACGGTCTTGAACTTCATAGGTTTGTTTTGAAGTAATAAACAAGCCAAAAGTCAAACTCACTGCCCCAGAGTCAATGCCAACTCATGGTGAGCCTATAGGTCAGGGTAGCACTGGCGCTATGGATTTCCAAGGCTGTAATTCACTACAAACGTAGAAAGCCTGTTTTTCTACCTTAGAGTGGCCAGTGGTTGATAACTGTTGAGCTTGTGGTTAATAGCTCAACCCATCACCCAGTACACCAACAGATCTCCTCATTAAATAATAGCTCTATAAAGTATTCATGCTGTTCCTAATTAAAAAAAACGCCTTCAGAGATTGATAATGCAAAGCTCCAGCATATTACTTTTGAGATGACATTTTGATAATTTGTTATCTAAATTAGAAAAAGTGCATTAAATGTGTATGAAAATATTCATGAGAATATTAGACATATTTTAATGTAAGAATTTTAAAAAATAATCTGAAAACTTTCTAGGGACAAAATATATTTAGACAATTAGATTTGCTAAGTCCTATTTTTAGATTTTTTAAAAATACTTTTATTGGGGGCGCTTACATATCTTATCACAATCCATATATGCATCCCATGTGTCAAGCACATTTGCACATATGCCACCACCATCATTTTCAAGCATTCTCTTCCCGCTTGAGCCCCTGATATCAGCTCCTCATTTCTTCCCCCTTCTTCCCCTTCCACCCTCCCTCACAAACTATTTTTAGATTTTTAATGAAGGAAAGAAAATGACACCAAGTGTTGAAATTTACTTTTAAGTGTTTTTAAAATAAGCCTTTTTGCTATATTTCTGTAATTTGAATACATGTACCAAATGTTATTACTCTTGTTTCAGAATTCTGATTTATTTTTCCTTGAAAGTGAGACTCTTAATATATTGTGTTTATAGTTATTCAAAATTATAGTTGAATTATTGGGTGATACATGCAAGGCAATTATCAGACATTGTAATGAATTAAAGTAACAGATTCTAACAAAAAAACATAGTGATAATTAATTTCTCTTAGGTAAATTTTCAAGCAGGTGACATTTAAGAAAATACTTTTTTTCCATATATGACTTTCCAAAAGGGCACAAAATTTGTATTTCAGTTAGAAACATATCCTCAATTAGTATTTTCCTTTCAATTTTCTCACAGAGTGCTGATAAACTTAAAACTGTACTTTAAGTTTCTTCCTGCTATGGGCTAAGATTATCTGCATAATCTCAAGCAGGTGCTACTAATAAACATTTGATGTTTATTGAGTCAATTGACTAGAATGTGTCTGCATTATAATATTCTGAAATTATATCAACCTTGTCTATGATGTGAAAGGTTTCAGTTATGTATATTAAGAGCAATCTATGTTAAATGAGGAGGATAAGCGTTTGCTGCTGTTTTGCTCTGTGCTCTCTCTTTTCAAATATAATATCTATGGGATTTTCTCACTCTTCTTGAATGAAAACTTTCACTGTATGAGCACCCCATGTGTTTTCAAATTTAGCTAAGATATTTAATAAATACTTTGTTATATAGTTCTCACACTTAAAAAATGGGGGTTTTGGGGAGTGTGTTTTTAAATCCTTTTATTTGGAGCTCATGCAACTCACCACAATCCATACATCCATCCATTGTGTCAAACACATTTGTAAATTTGTTATCAGCATTCTCAAAACATTTTCTATCTACTTGAGCCCTTGGGCTCCTCATTTTCCCCTCTCTCATCATAATTTATAAATATTTTATAATTTTTTTTCATGTCTTACACTTACACATGTCTCCCTTCACCTACTTTTCTGGTGTCCATTCCCAAGGGGTGGGTGATCAGTTCCCATTTTCTCCCCCACCTTCCCCTTACTCTCCTGGTAAGTGAGTATCACTACTCTCCATAAAGAAGTTTATCTGTCCTGGATTCCCTGTGTTTCCAGCTCTTATCTGTACCACTATATAGGCTCTGGTCTAGCCAGATTTGTAAGGTAGAATTGGAATCATGATAGTGAAGGGAGAGGAAGCATTAAAAAACTAGAGGAAAGTTGTATGTTTCATCGGTGCTGTACTGCACCCTGACTGGCTCATCTCCTCCCCATGACCCTTCTGTAAGGGGATATTCAGTAGCCTATAGATGGGCTTGGAGTCTACACTCTTCACTCTCCCTCATCCACAATGATATGACTTTTCTGTTCTTAGATGCCTGATACCTGAGCTTATCAACACCTCATGATCACACAGACTGGTGTGCTTCTTCCATGTGGGTTTTGTTGCTTCATATCCAGATGGCTGCTTGTTTATCTTCAAGACTTTAAGGCTATATCTTTTGATAGCAAGGCACCATCCGCTTTCTTCACTTTTGCTTATGCACCTACTGTGTCTTCAGCTATCATCATAGGAAGGTGAGCATCATAGAATGCCAGTTTAGTAGAACAATGTGTTCTTCCATTGATGGAGTGCTTGAGTAAAGGCCCAATGTACAGCTGCTACTTTAATACTAAACCTATAAATATATGCACATAGATCTATTTCCCCATCACTTTATATCAATATATTTGCATATGTACATGCCTGTATTCAGACCACTATAAATGCCCTTTGCCCTCTAGTTCCTTTCTATATTTCCGTTTACTTTCCTCTTAGCTCACTCTCATGTTCAGCCTTCATTTGGGTTTCAGTAATTCCTCTCAGTCACATTGCGCTTGATCAAACCCTACCAGGGCTTTTATACCCTACATACCATCAATTTTGGATCGCTTGTTCTTCCCTTATTAAGATCCACTTCCTTTCTCCCTTCTCCACCTCTCCCATGTCCCCCCAGAACTGTCTGTCCCTCTGTTTTCTCCTCCAGATTGCTATCCCACCTTTCTTCTCTAGATAGACCTATAGAGATAATGTTGTACACACAAAAAATCAAGACAGAGCAAAGCAAAGCAACAAAAGAAAACAAAACAACCACAACAAAAGTTTAATTAGTTCAAGGTTTGTTTGTTGACCTTTAGGAGTGTTTTCTGGGAGAGTCTGATGGGGTGCTGCACCCTGACCACAAGGTCTATTTTTGGTAATTCCTGGGGACTTCATTATTCTGTTACACACCCTTAATGTTTTGCCTCAGTGTGGTGGGGTTAGATCAGGTGCAATTCTTGCACCGTGTCTCCAGTGTTTTCCCCTGTAGTGCTATGGGTCAGTGAGGGACACCATGTCTTGTATTGGGGCCAGACCTATTGTCCTTTCTGTGGTTGGCCTGCTCTAAGCAGAAGTATCATCCTCAGGGGTTGGTGGGCCAGGATGTGTTCCACTCTCTCTTCCTTTTCCTTCATGTGCTCTTATGTGCTCTGTTCAGACATGTCCCTCTCTGAACCGTGGCTTCAGTGCTGTCCTCTGAAATGAAATCTTCTGTGGTGATGAGGGACTGTCCATGTAGTTGGATTGGGGCTGGCCTCTCAGAACTCTCTGTTGGTTCCCTGATTCATGCTTGTATGTTGCATTCACATATTGGAACACTGGGTTGAAGTCTGGTCCCTCTTTCCCTGTGGAGAGATAAACAATAAACAATACTCTCCCCTGGAGTGGGTTAATGCCCTGTGCCCCTGCTATCCATGTCTTCTTTCTTTTTCTTCCCCCCTCCCCTACTTTTTAGTTGACTATCATATATATCCCTGGATTTGGTCTGGTCCCTGCCATTCTACCTGAACCTTACCTCAGGAATGTTTGCACACAGTAGCTTTTCCCCTATGCCCCATTGGCATTTTTAAGCTTTCCTCAGTGGACTCATGTTGTACTTGGCTTACCTCATTTAGCATAATTTCCTCCAGTTCTTCTCATGTGGCGATGTGCTTCATGTATTCTTCTCTGCTTTTAGTGATGCATAGTACTCCATTTTATGTATGTACCACAGTTTTTGAATTCATTCATCCAGTGATGGAAATTTAGGTTGTTTCCAACTCCTTTCAATTTTGAACTGTGCCAGGGTGAACATTGGAGCACAGATGTCTGGCTGTGATTTTTTTTCTTGCCTCTTCTGGGTATATGTGGTGACTCAGTTTCCATCTATTTTAGATATCACCAAATCAATTTCCATAATGGCTGTACATACCTACAGGTCCACCAGCAGTGAATGAAAGTTCCTATCTCATCACAGCCCTTCAACACCTCTGATTGTTTTTTAATTGGACTATCTTTCAGAGGCATCTTTTTCTGCTCCTCTTTTTCAGTGGTATTGTTTTTGTCTTTTCTCAATTTTCTACCATGTTGGCTGTTGGTTTTTCATATATAGATTGTATTATATTGAGAAATTTCCCTTCCATTCCTATCTTCTTGAGTGTCTTAAACAAGAATTTGTGTTGGATGTTGTTGAATGCTTTTCCATACCTATCAATATTATCATGTGGTTCTTAGAGTTTTTCATGTCAATGTGAGAAATGATACTAATGGTCTTTCACTTACTAAAACACCCCTGGTATGAATCCCACTGGTCATAATGAATTATTTGTTTCATATAATTTTGTATTCGCTTGGCAAGTGTTTTGTTAAAGATTTCTACCTTGATTTTTATTAGGGATATTGGTCTGTAGTTCTGGATTCTTGTGGAATCCTTGCCCGTTTTGGGTATCAGAGTTAGACTAGCTTCATAGAAGTAGTTCGAAAGCATGTTCCCAAGGTCTGTGGCTAGTGTGGCCATCTGATCTCCAACTGCATGCCAGCAACGTCGAGAGACTTTGACAATTCAGGTCAGCAAAGTGTCTGCAGTTGCCACTCACCTTTCCTATAAAATTCTCCGGGATCTGGACAAGGAAGCCTCCTAACTAAGTCCAGTTTTCCATCAGCTCCCAATGTGATGAAGCAAAAAAGATCTAGAGTTTTGAGCATTAAAGCACAATGGGAAGAAAAAGACCTTCAAGCAGGCCATTTTGTATGCAGCAGATAATTTTTTAATGTACCTGGCTTAATAAATAAAAGACTTTTGGGAGTGGGGGAAAAAAAGAAGAAGTTCAAGAGTGTGTCATCTTTTGCTGTGTTCTGGAATAGTTTGTGTAAGGTTGATGTCAGTTCTTCCCTGAATGCTTGGTAGAATTCTCCTATGAGACCATCTGGTCCAGGGGATTTTTTTGTTGATAATCCCTTGATAACCTTGTCTATTTCTTCTATTACTATGAGATTCTTGACATTCCTTGGGTATAGTCTAGGGAGGAACTGTTTTCCAGGTGTTGAATTCATTTGAGTAAACTCCTCTATAGTACTGTGTAATTATCCTTATGTTTTCATTAGGATCTGTTGTAATGTGCCCTCTTTCACCTCCCATCCTTGCTATTGAAATTTTTTTCTTCCTTTCTTTGGCTAGATTTTCCAGTGGTCTTTCAATTATTTTTATCTTTTCGAAGAACCAGCATTTAACAGCATTTCTTCATTTTCTTCCTTTTGGCACAGTGATCAGAGAGCGAGGTCTATATGATACCAATTTGCTCAAATTTATGCAGATGCAATTTATGCCCCAGTATGTGCTCTATTTTCAAAATGTGTCATGTGGACTAGAAAAATTGTGATTTTTTTTGTACTAGTGTGAGGAGCTCTCCAAATATCTATCAGGTCAATATATCTAATTCTAGTGTCTAGATTTCTAGTCTCCTTGTTGAGTTTCTTTCCCTGTGACCTATGTTTCTCAAAGAGCGGTGTATTGAAACCAACTACTATAAACGTTGAGCCTGTGATTCCTTTTTTCATCTTTTGGAGCATTTGGTTGATGTATTCAGCCATTTGGTTGGTGTGTCTCTCCTTTGGGAAATGTGTTTAAAATGCTTAGTGGTTCTTTGTCTACTGTTCCCTTGAGCATTATACAGTGTCCCTCCTTATCTCTTTTTATGTTTTTCCCTTTGAGATCAATTTTATCTGAGATTAGGTCCCTAATTTTTTTGAATTGTTTTTCTCTTGGTATATTTTCTCCAGCCTTTGATTCTCAGGCCATTTTTGTCTGTAGTCTTGAAGTGTGTTTCCTGTAGGCAACAGATTGATGGATTGTGTTTTCTAAGCTAATCTGCTAGCCTCAGTCTTTTAATGCCTGGGTTCTGTCCATTGATTGATATTCAGGGTTATTACATCCATCTTTGGACTGCGATCTCATCTTACTCCTTTTGTGTTGTATGTTTTTGTACATTCCTTTCTTGTCAGTGTGGTGTGTGTGTGTTTCATTCTTGATTTTTTTCCACACTTAAGCTGATGCTATCTTGTCGACTGTTTTCTCTCTGTTATCTTCTGGGTGGGGTTGCTCTCTGTGGCAGTCTCTTTTTTGTGCTCAATGAACACTGTTCTTCTGCCCCTTCTGGCTCAGCAAGGATCTTTTGTAGGGCTGGGTTTCTTCTAATGTATTTTTTGAGTTTCTGCAAAGACTCTTATTTCTCCATCTATTTTGATAGTTTGACTGGATAGAGTATTTTTGGGTTTGAGTTATTTTCCTTCAGTTTTTGTTATATGTTACTCCACTCTTTCCTCTTCCCCAGAGTTTCCACTGATCAGTCTGCGTATATCCATATTTCTGAAACTTTATATATGCTTACTTGTTTTCCCCTAGCTGCTCTCATGATTTTCTCCTTTTCCTCAAAGTTGCATAGTTCAACTATTATCTGCCTTGGTGACTTCTTCTTGAGATTCAGTTTAGCTGGTGTTTTTCCAACCTCTTGAATGGTTGCCTGGTTTTCATTCATTAAGCTGGGGAAGCTTTCTTCCAAGAATTCTCTCACTATTTTTTCAGATGGCTTCTTTTGTGTGTCTTTTCCTTATATTTCAAATATTCTGATGTTGTTCTTCTTCATAGCATCAGACATATCTCTTAGTTTTTCTTCAGCTTCTCTGATGATTTTATTAGATTCTTTTTCATGTTTGTTACAGTCTGCTTGGCTATCCTCTAGGTTATTGGTGTGGTTCTTTGCTGCCTCCAGTGGATTCGCAAAGTCTGTGAATCTGCTACTACTTTTTAAAATCTTGTCCTTAAGCTCTTGTATTTCCCTTTGGTGTATGGTCTTTATATTGCCTGTCACCTCATCCTTTTTCTGTATTATTTCTCTCATATCATGTATGACTTCAAGCAGCATTCTGAAATTTTCTTTTTGTGCCAGATCAATGTGTGTTTCTTCTATGCATATTGTTAAATTCAGGACATCTTCAGACATTGCTTTTTGTTTCTTCTGTTTTTTTCTGAGGCTGACTGCTGTTTGCAGTATCATTGCATTATTGAATTATTCTAGAGGAGCCTAGTTGCCTTTTTCCAGAGAGTCAAAGATCATTGGGCTTTCTCTGGGAGACCTGTAAGAATGCTTCTTCAAACTGCTTGCAGATAACTGTGCTAAGGAATTGGCCTACCTCTATATCCTTCTATGGCTTCATACTTTTCCTAGTCCCTCCCCTGTTATTTGGAGGGCAAGTTTGATTGGCATCTCAGGACATGCTGGTTGGGTAGTTGTGGGCCTATGAGGAGGGTGCTACACTGGGTTTTCTTACAAGAAGCTGCGATGGTGTGGCCCACAACACCTTGAGGCACCACAGAGAGCATACAGGCATGCCTGCTGCAACAGGAGTGCCACCAAAGGCATGTGGGTGTGCCTGCTTTTCTGTAGAGCACCACAAATGGTGGAGGAATTTTCCTGGTCAGCTAGATCGCTGCGGAGGTTGGGCAGAGGTTCCTGCAGCAGCATGGAGTGTTTGCCAGTTTTAGCCAAGCTGCCTGAGGATGTGTGATGCAGTATGGCAGGTGGGAGGAAGTTCCCACAGTCACATGGGACCAGAGAGGACAGGTAGGAGCTCCCCCGGCCTCACAGGCAGGTTTTTCCCTGGGAAGAAGGTGGGCAGGATTTCCCCCTGGAGGAAGGTGGGCACACTTGACCCAGCCTTAAGTTATACTGCAGAGGGTAGAGCTCTCTCAACTGGGATGAGGGGAGGCATAAGTGCCCTCGGCTAAGGGGAGTGACTTGGAGGTTGGCGGGGGCATGGGAGAGAAAACGAAAAAGAAGAAATATAAAAGAAAGTGATAACCGAGTCCACCGAGACTAGCAAGTGGGAAGGAGGGTGGAAGAGAGGGCAACAAAAGTAACCATCGAGCACTGATTGCTTGACGGTGGGGCTGGAGGAGTTCAAACCCTGCTCTGAGGCAGTGGTAAGCTGTTGATGTGTTGTAATAAAGTCCACATGATTCCAGCTCCAGCCAAGTTAGTGGCAGGGCTAAGGTTAAACCCTAGCTGGCCTCCACTGTGGTAAGCCAGCCCTTCTGCTACCCCATCCCCAGCTGCTCAAAACCTAATGACTCCTTGCCTACCTGTCTTTATGATGCTCCACCTGTGACCAGGCAGTGTGGGATTTCTCTCTTAGTAACTCGCCTGTGCTGATGTCTGTGGGGTCCCTCTGGGAAGTGTTACTCAGTCTCCAACTTGCTGGAAGTCCCCCCAAAATAATTTTATTGGCTTATATTTCACACCTCGTTATTTGCTTCCAGTAAGAATTTTTCAATTACCACCACAATCCATTTCAGATATCTTCTCCTTGTACACATAGTGATTAACTTCCCATTTCCACCCCTCCTCCCCTGCTATGCCCCTAGATAATCCCCTAGGTAATTATTAATTTAATTACTGCCTCTATATACTTACATATCCTGGATTTCATATACAGAAAACCATCCAAAACACAAGGATGAAAACAAACATATTCCAGCAACAATGATAAAACAAAACAGAAAATCCTTAATCAAAAAGAAAGCAGAAAATACAAAAATCAAAACAGCTTTAAATTTGGTCTAAAGGGAAATCAAATGATAAGGTGTTTCATTTTAACCAAACTGCATCTGCCATGATTGACTTGTCAGTTCTCTCTCCTCTGTCTCTCTCTCTCTCTCTCTCTCTCTCTCTCTCTCTCTCTCTCTCTCTCTCTCTCTCTCTCTCTCTCTCTCTCTCTCATAGCAGAGGGAATTCTCCAAAGCCTTCATCCATATGGGGACCGTGCAAATGGATTTGGGGCTTTCACTGTCATCCATAGTATCTGCAATCTAGATGTTCACTATTCAAGCTCTGCTACTGTTCCCTCCTTTGGATTTGGATTTTGTTATTTACGATCACCAGATAGTACAGTTTCTTTCCTGTGGATTTAGTTAATGCCTCACTAGATTACTGCTTGCTTTAAAACAAGCCATTAGGACTCCAGATACTATTCTCTCTGATAGCCAAGCTCCATATGTTTACATCGTTGGTTTGTTTTTGTGTTCCCACCCTGTGCCATAGCACACACATCTTCAGTGATCTCTTCATGAAGTGAGTTTCGAGTAGGGCATTCTTGCCACACCCTTGGCTGTCATAACTACATCTTGCTTTCATCTCATGTGAGCCTCAAGCACACAAGCAGCTCCACAGTTTTCCTGCATGGGATTTTATTCCTTGTTTCATAAGCATTCTTTTATTTTCCCTTGTTGATTTTTGTGTGTATAAGAATTCTTAGAATAAAACCCTTCAAAATTAGCACTTCATTATTTTTCCTTGTGGATTTTTCTGTTTGATTTTGTACCCTGATTCTTCTGTAAACATTATGTCACAGACTGAAATCTCAGGATGCCATCTCTATGAACTTTCTCTTCAGGGTTCTATTGGGATCAAAACCTCTGGATAGGAAAGGAGAGGAACAGAGTGAGCAAAAGGTGATATTCAGGTGTGGTGTAGTAAGCAAATAAAAAAACAAACAATAAACTCCCAGGTTTAAGTCAATTTCATGGGAGTTTCAGAAGTTTAATTGATTCCTCAGAGTTTCCCCCAATTAGGGTGAAGAGGGATAGACTGTCCTGGAAGTTTCTGAAGTTGAAAAGGTTCTTCAGAGTTTTACCCAGTTAAGGTGAAAGGACGAGGCTTTTAGATTCCAGATGCTCTGTACAGATGGGCAAAAGCCTCAACAACTGAGGGTGTATGCTGGCAGCATTATTAGTATCTAGAATTATAAATCCTTCATTCCTAAAGGAGTGTCTGCACTGCACATTGTAATACTTCCTACACTCATATGTGATGAGTAGACTTTGATATGTTCAGTGAGTCTAATTCACACTTCTTAAATGAGGCCATTATCATTCTCTGACCCTCAAAAATATCAAGCAGATAACACTTTCTCTTTCTGCCTCTTCCTTCCTCTGCACTTTAGTTTGGTCTTTTTTTGTTTTGTTTGCATGTGATTATTTTTTATGTTTAGAAGACCATGCATTATGATGTACTTTATTTCTAAACTTTATGTTTACAAGTCAACATAAAGATTGCCAATACATTTAACTCACAATGGACTGCTAAATTGCTTTCCATCTGTAGTTTCTCCAAATTTTTGTGGTAGATCTTAATTATTTTCTTGTTTGACCTTGCTTAATTTAAATGGACACTTTTAATTAGTGTCTGAAAATTTTTAATTATACCATATGGTTTACATGAAAGATTTAGAATAGAAGAAAAGATAATTATGTTTGTGCAATAGCTAAAGGAGTGTTCCCCTAGCCAACTAATAAATGTGATTCAGATGTAAAAGATGAAACTGAATCAATAGGAATCAGTTTTGTGTTATACTGAAAGGGTCTTTTCTGGCCTTTTTATTTTCTGTAGAATTTGAAGGTAATAAAAGTAGCATGAAGTCAGCCTCTATATATACATATACATACATGTGTACATATATGTGTGTGTGTTTGCAATTGTATGTAACTTACATTTTCACACATTTGTAACAGTTGCATCAGAACATATTATAAGAAAAAAGTAGTCTTGTTTTCTGATTCAATCAATATTTTGAAAATCTGAAATTTCAACAGTTGGAAATTCCATTTGCCTCACATCTTGTGGGCTTGTCATCCAAGGTTCCTGAAGAAAGATCTCATGCTTGGTAGAAGGTCATTGGCAAAGAGGAACCAGATGGATTGATGTCGTGAATGCAACAATGAGTTCAAGCATAATAATTGTGAGGGTCATGGAGGACCAGGCAACTAATAACAGCAAGACAGAGAATAGATAATCATGATGCTCAAGAAGGCTTGGGGTGCGGTAGGCTATGTGTTGGGCTGCTAATCACAAGATCTGCGGTTCAAAAGTACCGCTCTTTCTGGGAAGAAAGAAGAGGTTTACTGCTCATGTAAAGATTGACAGGTTCAGAAACCCCTAGGCACACTTCCATCTTGTCGTCTAGTGTCACTGTGAGCTGTAATCAACTCAATGGCAGTAAATTTGGAGTTTGGAATTTTCTTTAAATTCAGATTTTGAAACATGGAAAATAGGGCTTGCATGCAGTTCATATTGCCTTACTATCTTTCTCCTGGTGGTTTCACGATGCCAACCTATGGATCACAGTCCAATGCCAACCTATGGATCCATTATACCAGCAGGACTCCTGAGATAGATACATGAGTATATATACTTATATATGTATCTGCCTATCTAGTCCAACTTCATACTATGTGTTCATACATACATGTTCCTGTTGTTGCTAGAAGCTGTTGCTTGGTGGTGGTGTTGCTGGCCAGCTTTGCCTCATAGTGACCCTAAGTATAATAAACAAAACCTTACCTATTATATATATAGTATTATGTATGCATATCTGTCATGCCAAATATATTGCTTGAAAACTTTTCTCTTTCTCTGTCTTCCAATTTAGTGTTATGGCAGAGGCATTTTTTTATGCAATCACATATTAATATAATTTTTTAATTATTCTATATTATATTAGGGTATATTTGCCATTTTAGTTAAATTATCCTGAAGCATGTGACTAAATGCTCTTTGAAGATATAGCTACCTGATTTATTTTATTAAAACCATGAATAATTTAGAGTTTTTTTACTTTGCCTTTCAAAGACTAATTTTACATCTTCTCCATTTGTGATGCTTGCACTTCACAAAGCCTTATATCTCTGAAGTATGTTTATATTTAGATGTGTTTTGAGATTAGAATGTGAGTTGCAAAATAAATCTCCCATTGGACTTCTAAAAATACCTCTCTATCCACCCCTTTGTATGCTCCTGTTCTTGAGGCAGACTCCTCTGTGCTTTCCTCTCAGAATGCCAGCTCCTCTACATCATTATATAATACATAATAGAAATCACCAGGCTCTTCATAAATAGGTACAATCCTATAAATTAAAGTCTTCTGAGCAAAGTTTCTATTTTGTGTAAAACTTCCCATTTTTGGAGTCCCGTATTATAAAATCCTGACCTACTGCAGCACACTCTTCCAATTTCTAATCAATGTTCATTCAACCACAGCAATCGTTTCTTCATAAGCTAAATGAGAGTGGCTTCTTAGAGCTGATCATTCTTGCTACAGCCTCTTGAGCATCAAGTGCTAATTTTAAGAGAATCCCTCCCTAGACAAATTCTGCGTTATCAGCCTCAATCCAGACAGCTTTTACTTCCCTTTGAATGTTACTAGCCTGCACTTTTCCATCTCTTTCATTTGTGCTGCTTTTGTGAATCCACAGAATCACGCTCAGAACTCTACTGGAAGAAAGAGCGCAGGGGCCAGAGCACATGTTTTCTTCATGAAAGCACTTCAGCCCCGACACATTTCTCTTCCTTGTTCCATTCTCCATGAGAGCCTCATCTATTCCGTGTTTGCCTGCACTCAGAAACTCTTCAGTGGTAAACCTGGAAAGTGCATTTTTTTTCTTCTACTGTCTCATCTGATGCTCTCTCTCTCTCTCTCTCTTTTAATTAGATCCACTCTCTAAAAGGCATAGCTTAAGCTTTGGTTCACTCTTTGACTTTTCTTGGATTATTGTTCACATTGGTTGGCTATTTTCTTAGCAGTACTGATTTTAGGATTGAAGATTTGTGCTTTGAGAAATGAATTGTTTTGTTGGATGCTTTTCATGATACAGAATGTCTCTTGTTCCTAGGTACTTTTGCTTACATTTGTGTTTGCTTATTTACCCATTCATTGAATACGTCTCAATATCTATTATGCCAAAGACGTGGTATAAGTAACAGGGTAATTTCAAAAAATGACTGTAAGCTATGTACTCTAAAGGGGAAAGAGGAAGGAACATTAGAGTGAACATTCAGAAACTATTGGTTTAAATTTTGGATCTACCATTAAGAAGCCAAATTACTTAATCTGCCCAATCATTTTTCCTGATCAGCCAAACAACTTAATTTGCCTCAGCTTCACTTTCTGCATTTGTAAAAAAAATAGTGCACTTAACTTATTTTCACTGATAGCAGTGGAAATAACAAATACCAAAATGTATTATAATTGACTGATGCAAATATTAATAATAGAAAATTGAATATACATGTTGTGTAAGCTGGATTCTCTAGAGAAACAGAACTAATGACAGTAATATATTTATTATATTATAATCAAGAAAATTTCTCACACAGTTCTAGAAACAGTTCAGGTCATGTCCATGGGTCAGACGTTACACTAGAAATTTTTCCCAACTCAGGGGCTAATCATCCAAGATAGGCAGACAGGCAACAGGTTGATGACTGCAGAAATGAAGGACTCCACAGTCAGAAGGTCAGAAAGCAGGCTACAGGAGAGACGAAGGGTAGACAGGCAATATGGTAAGCCTTTGGCTCAAGTCAAAAGAACTGAAGGTTGATGAGTCAGATTCAGATTCAGCAAAAAAACAAAAGGCAAGCTTCTCCCAAACATTTAGTTATATAGAAATTGGGTCACACTGCCAGGAGACTTTCGATGTGCAAAGACTGAGTTAGGTAAAGGGATTGCGTTCTCCCTCAGTCCTCTCATAATTGGTTGATGCTCACAGTCAAACCCATTACAATTGACTGAGATTCTGGCCCATCCAAATGTACACAAAACATTGGGGGAGGGGCAAGTGTAACTTTTCTGTAATGAAAGAATCTGTGTTCCAATGGAGTACAATATGAAATACTTGTAAGTAACTGCCAAGTAAAAAGGAATGTGCCTGGAAATGAACCAATATCTAGTTTGAGTACCAAGTGAAGTCCTATTGAAGAGAAGGGTTCTGTGGGAGGGCAGAATTCCTGCTTGTGGAAAATGGAGAAATTACTGTAGCTGTAATGATTCGGATAGACCAAGGCATAGAACTAGGGGGGAAAAGGGGGAAAAAAAGAACTAGGAAAAACCTTCCACAAAAATGAGTGACAGAATGTTTTACCTTTTTGTTAGGACACCTCTTACTTAAGCCTCTCCCCATTCCCCCTCCCTCATGAACCCTTGATAATTTATAAATTTTTATTATTTTGTCATATTTTATACTGTCTGATGTCTCCCTTTACCCACTTCCCTATTGTCCATACCCCAGGAAGGAAGCTATATATAGATCCTTGTAATAGGTTCCCCCCTTTCTACTCCATCTTCCTTCCACTTTCCCAGTATGAGGATTTCTGTTGGCCATGCTGTTAAACTTCCATTTAATGAATAGCCAAATGGTTGGGGGGGAGGGAGATAATGCTAAGATCCAAGAAGTAGTCAGGAAGTGAGAAAGAATCATTAAAATGTTAGCATAGAGAACCCAGCATAAGAGAGAAAATGGAGAGACTTGATGCTGTCAATAGCATCAGCATCTACAGAAAGGTCATAAAGCACTAGAGGCAAGAAAGGTTATTTGATTTAGTCCTTGCAAACACGCACATAAATCTTGAGCAAGCGATTTTATTAATATTAGGCAAGAAATGGATAAAGGGCTAGAAAGGGGATGGCAAAAGAATACTTGGACCATTGACTTCTAGAGCTGAAGGGGTAGCAACGTTGTAGGACTATTATTTGCCCCACTGAAAGGAAGACACAAGAAAGTTAACCAATGGTAAGTCAGAGTGGGAAAACTGAAACTGAAAAGAATAACAGGTATAAACCCCAAAGGATGCAGATGGAGTTAGGTCTGGAAAGCAGGGAAAGGAGCCCTGGAAGCAGAGTAGTTAGGCATTAGGCTGTAATCTTCAAAGTCAGCAGTTCAAACTACCAGTCCTCTATGGGAGAAAAACAAAGCTTTCTACTCCTGTAAAGCATTAGTCTCAGGAACTCACAGGAGCAGTGCTACCATGCCCTAGTGGGTCGTTACGCATCAGCATTAACTTGTGGCACTGAGTTTGAGCTTTTTGAGTTTGGCAAGAAGGAAAAGTAAAAAGCAAAGGCATTTTATGGCAGAAAGAAGAGAAGTTGTGGAGGTTCTCAGTAGTCGGTGTCAACGTTTACAGTGAGAACATGGGGAAGGTCTCCTGGAAGGCTGAGAAGTAGGTATGAGTGTTTGCACCACTTGTGGTTCCCAGTACAAAATTAAAACATGCAACCCCTTTGTGATAAAGTTGGAAAGCTATTGTTAAAATTTCCCATCTGTGCTCAGGCCTTTACGACCCTACTAGGTAACTCAGCCCTTGTGAATGGTAGCCACCATCCAGATATGGCACGTTGCATATGGTATATAACCTGAGGGGGAGCTGATTCCTAGAGTCAAATGAGTCAAGATTGCTAGGTGAGCAGAGATAAGGGATGTTTAAGGGCCTTGATGAAATATCTGGAGCCACAGTGAAAGTCAAAGAGTCAAAATACATAGGATAATAAATAAGTGTTAGTCTAGGCACAGATTGGGAAATTTTCAGATCTTAAGATGTTGGGAAAGTTCAATGTGATCTAGAGATAAAGACCAGTCTTGGGTCATATATCTGATGTGTATATTTGTGTGTGTGTGTATTCATTTGTGCTGTAATAGATAATATGTATGGCCATCAAGAAATAGTTTCCTAGGAAATACATTCCAGGTTTAAAAAAAAAGATTGTAAAATTATTATCAATTGAGAGGTAGAGTCCCTAAATTTTATCTTCCTAGTTCCCCTACATTGGTCTGTGACTCATGAAGGAAATAAGAAAAAGAAATATTGTTTTGTTCCAGTTAGAACCATTAAACATAATCAGTCCATTGAATTTTTGTGAATAGTGACTTCAGAGATTTGACTTCAGCACATTTAAAATTAATTTACAAGTACTGCTGTTCTTGAGATAATTTTCAGCAATATAACATCAGATTATACATGCCTGACTTTGTAATAATTGAAGTCACAATTAACTATAGGTTAAGTAACTACATTAAAAAGGAATACAATTATATTAATGGATTCTTAATTAAATGCTTAAATCCTGAGTAGTCTGGTAGGACATTTTTAAGTTAAATTGCTCTTTCTTGGATTTTGGGTGAAAACTGTTGGTCTAAAAAAGGAATAAATACAAAAGAAGAAAGGTGAGAAGAATGAAAAGGAATAAATGGTGGAGGAAAAATAGTAAGATTAAGAAAATGAATTCTCCACAATTTGAAATGTTAAATCTGAGTCTGAATGGCCATTTGTTAAGAATTTTGAAGAATGGCACTTGCTCTACACTCTACACACTTGCTTCTATGAATAAAAACTCTTACTTTTTTGAAACTATTTTCTTAAAACAATGGTTTTCAACCTGTGAAGTGCTACCCCTTTGTGGTGAATGACCATTTCACAGGAGTCACTGATCCATAACAGCAAAATTACAGTTATGAAGTAGTGATTAAAATATTTTATGCTTGGCATCACTACAACATGAAGAACTGTATTAAAGGATTGTGGTACTAGGAAGATGGAGAACCACTGTCTTAAAAGCTTTTGAGCAGCCATCTAAGATGAAACTATTATCCTCTCTTCATCTGGAGTAAAGAAAAATGAAGAAAGATGGGGAGGTGGGGAAAAGGAGTTTGTGTTGTCCATCCCAGAGATAAGGGAACAACAAGTCATCCAAAATCAGTGGCAAGGTGGGTGTGAGAGGCCTGAAAGGGATTGATCAAGAGTAATGTAACAGAGAGAAATTACTGAAACCCAAATGAAGGATGAGCACGATAGTGGGACAAGTGGAAAGGAAAAGGAAAAAGAGAGGAAGGAACTGAGAGGCAAAGGGCATCTACAGAGGTCTAAATATAGGAATGAACATAAATGAATATATTTATATATAATGATGAATAAATAAATTAACGTGCATATACTTACAGGGTTAGCATTCAGGCACCAGATGGACATTGGACCTTCACTCAAGTGCTTCCTCAATGCAAGAACATTTTGTTTTATTAAATTGGCATTCCTTGATGCTCACCTTTCCAACACAGTCACTGAAAACAAATGTGTGCACAAGCAAAAGTGGTGAAGAAAGTTGATGCTGCCCAACTATCAAAGTTATAGTATCTGGGGTCTTAAAGGCTTGAAAGTAAACAAGTGACCATCTAGCTCGGAAGCAACAAAGTCCATATGGAAGAAGCACACCAGCCTGTGTGACCACGAGGGGTCAACGAAATCAGTTAGCAGTCATCAAAAAGCAAAGGTCATAACATTGTGTGCCAACCTTTCTGATATGATCGCTGAAAACAAAAGTGTGCATAAGCAAATGTGGTGAAGAAAGCTGATGGTGCCTGGCTATCAAAATATATAGTGTCTGGGGTCTTAAATGGTTGAAGGTAAACCAGTGACCATCTAGCTCAGAAGCAACAAAACCCACATGGAAGAAGCACACCAGCCTATGTGACCACGAGATGTCAAAGGGATCAGGCATCAAAGAACTAAAAATTATACCATTGTAAATGAGGGGGAATACAGATTGGGGACCCAAAGTCCATCTGCAGGGCAAGCAACATCCCCTTACAGAAGGGTCGTGGGGAGAAGACAAGTCAGTCAGGGTACAGTGTAGCAACAATGACATTTGCAACTTTCCTCTAGTTCTTAAATGGTTCCTCTCCCAACCCCCACCCACTATCACGATCCCAATTCTACCATACAAATCTGGTTAGGCCAGGGGATATACACTGGTACAGATGGAAACCAGAAATATGGGGAATTCAGGACAGAGGATCCCTTCAGAACCAGTGGGAGAGTGGCGATACTGGAAGAGTGGAAGTAAGTTGGAGTAGAAAGAGGGAACCAATTACAAGGATCTGCATATAGCCTCCTCCCTGGGGTATGGACAATAGGGAAGAAGGCTAAGGAAGACATAGGACAGTGTACAATATGACAAAATAATAAAAATTTATAAATTATCAAGGACACATGAAGGAGGGGATGGTGGGGAGGGAGTGGGAAAAGGAGGAGCTAATTCCAAGGACTTAGATAGAAAGAAAATATTTTGAGAATGATGATGACAACAAATGGATGTATATATAGATTGTGATGAGTTGTATGTGCCCACAATAAAACAATTAAGAAAAGTGTAGAACAAAATTAAAATAATGACAACAGCAATCATATTGGTCTAATAGAGACCAGTGGAACACCAAAGATTGAGTCTTTACATACCCTTAAACCTAAAACTGAATCTAACCTCAAAAATCAACTTTCAATCAAGCAATAGACAGATGAAGTGAATAATAACCCCTGGGAGGAACGTATTTCTAAGAAAAACAGACCTCACAGAAGACCGAAAGCTCACTATTTGTCCAACAACAAAGCTCAATGCAATAGGAAAGAAGAAGGGAGATTGGGAAACAGGGGAGAAGTTGGAGTGCTGTTACCTTAATGAGATTGCAACCTCTGTCATGAAACACACTAGATATGAGGAGTTGAATAGACAACTAATTTGTTCTGCAAACTGCCAACAAAACTCCAGTACGAAAAAGTTAGAAAGGATTTTGAAAACAGGTTCCTATAGAGTATAGGCATTTGGACTACTCTATCTTTTAATAGCCTTTTAAAATGTACAATTATATAAATTATCCATGATTCCTTGCATATTAGTCAAAAAATTTCCCTAAAGGGAAAGGGATATTCATTTGGGTTTGGTGACACTTAAAGTGACAATTAATTTAACATCCTTCTAAAAAGTTATGGAGCAGATTCCATGTTTAGAATACAAGAAAAGCAACTTCCAGCATGTTTATTATATTTATATATTGCCACTGAATCTTGGACCATATCTGATATATTAAAAATGAGTACAATATTTATTGTACTAATTATATGGGAACTTTTTACACATAATTCACTTGCAGTTTTCAAGCTTAGATCAGTGTTTTTTACAATGCACTTGTTTGAATACATTATCAGGAACACTAGCAACATTTTTACACATTTTAGGAGATATTTATATTGTCATGTAAGTCTGGGAGCTATTTATATTGTTAAAGAATTCTGGGTTCCCGAAAGTGTTGAATGTAGACAAAAAATGTTGACTTAGAGATTTCCCGAGAAGGCTGACAGTTCTATCATGTTAGGAATAGAATATGAAACTTCTCTAAAGATACTCCTTGAATTATCTGGGGTGGTGATTTCATTCTGTGACACTCTCTGGATTAGTTAACATGTATTTCATTGTAATGAGGGTAACCTCACCCCAGTGTAAATTACTATTGGAGAAGCAAGTTCATTGGAGTATGGAACTGGAAAGTACAATTGTGACTAGATTTCAAGCAGAGTTGTATTCAATCCATACATTGTCTTCAGAGGGATAGTTTTTCATCCATTGGTTTTTCCTTCCACTGGGTTGATTTTATTATTGAGTATACTGTCTTTTGGGAAATACCTCTCTTGGAAACTTTGAACATTTCACTGTCTTTTTGGAAATGATGGTTCCAAAGAAAAGATAGTGTTCTCCATTTCTTTTTGTAACTAGCTTGCGTCAAATTCCCTGTGTTGTTTCTGACTTCATGTGACAAATGCACTTCTGTGATTTCATCGTGGTAACTCAGGAGATGGAATTCGTAGGTTGCCTCACTAGAGTGCCATGCCCACTCACTGTCCCCTGATTCTATCCCAGCTTACAAGATACGAACTCTGAGATCAGGAAAAGGAAAGAAGTAAAAACATTTCTATACAGATAAAATCATTACTGGAGTCTTTCAAAATCATAAGATCAGTTTCTTATTATCATAGTTTCTTCCAAACATCCATAATGAGAACAAATTGTATTGTTCCTGTATGTTGAAATTACTTTCTTCTTACTACCTTATTTGGCCATTCTAATCATGGTGCAGAGAGGAAGTGATGAAGAGGAGAAACCATGGGAGAAAAACAACTCTTAGCTTGCTCCTCCGATTCCCAGTGACAGAGAGCTTGCCATGGTTACAGCCCTCCCAACCCTAGCTTCCCCGTGGCCCTACAGGTGACCAGACAAGTGACTTTCAGTTTCTCGTACTTCCATTAGAGATGTCAGGGTACCCCTGAATCTCAGATATGGTGAAAGCTAAATTGTGGAAGTTGCTATCAGTGCAATGAAGCAAATATGTATGAATTGCCAAATGGAATACTACTCTGTTCTGTAAATCTTTACTCAATGCAAATAAAATATTTATTTATTATTACTAAAAAAACATAAAGTAAGCCACTCTGCAATGAGAATGCTAGACACACATAAACTTCCCAGAATTTAACTATTTCTTTTTAGGACCTGTTGATTTCCCAAGGTGTAAAAACAGTGATTAAATTTGTTTATTGTCACAGAACACCTGTGTGCGTTCTGTGCAGTGTCCCAACACCTAGGAAAATGACCTCTAGACTACCTAATGCTTCCAGTCACTCTCTCCCCACTCTAAAACTTCAAAGGTGTTCAGAAAAGTTTGGAAGAGCTTCTAGTTGCTTCAATCAGACAAGTTGTCAGCCAGACAACTATTTTGTATTCCATGCATCCTATCACTCATCTCTGTTTGGGTCCTCCAATTTTGGTCCCCTCTTCTCTCAGAATGTCTTTCCATTCACCATTCACTTAGGTCACACATCTTAGCAACTGTGTAAATTTTAGAGTCCTATTAGGACCAGAGAGAGAGGGAAAATTATCCTCTTAGAGAGTGGACTGAGAGCTTGGTTCAAAGTTTCTGTTTCTCTAGTCCAATGTCTAGGGTGAATGTTTTACCCATGAACATGCAGATAGAATCTTTAGCTGTCAACCCACAGAAGTCTGACTCTTCTTTGAAAATTGGGAAAATTGAACTTTATATTTGGATTGTGACTTGAATGGAAGGTAGCAGCAATTAGTTCAAACTAGGTATGGGTATTTTCACTCAGACTCAGTTTCACTGGCATGCCCAAATCCCTTTGCCGTTTTGCAAAATCCTTTAAACAACATTTTAAACATGTGTCAAGTCAGTGTTTCTAGGAAGCTGTGTGTGATCTTCCTACTTCATTTTCCTTGTTTGCTGCTCCTTCAGGCAGAAAGCCTCAGATGACCTCACTGCATCACAGAACAGAGACCTCATCACACAGTGGTCTTCAGGGATGATACAGGGTCATGTTATGAATGAGGCAGCAGTGCAATAGATCTATGAGAGCATGACCTCGACAGCCCCTCTTTCAATAAAGGGGAAATAGGTTATTCTGGGTTTTGAAAATACATAAAAATAAAGAAACCGTGATTCCCAAATGGCCCACTGGCTATCCATTTCTACACTATAGCATAAAGATGTTATAATTGTGAGGTCCACTCGGTTCTTGTCAGTTGGCTGTTTATCTCATTTTCAACAAAACCACTGTGTTCCCTCTCCTTTTTAAAGCCTTCCATCTTTGTGGACTGGGATCCTGTCACTTCCACAGGACTCTGTTCTTCAGTCTTCTCGTGCCTCTCATTTAGTCTCCTTTTTAGAGTCCTCATTCTCTGCCAATTAAACTATCCAGCCTCCATTTGTTAGTTGTTTCTTTCCCCAGTTTTCAAGAAATATTTTTGTGTGCTTACTACGTATCAGACACAAAATTGGATACTAGGAACACAGAGTTAAAGTAAAACAGACACTACGCCTTTCCTTCTAGAACAGATAACATGGCGAAGGTGGATAGTTCATAGGGTTGCATATTGTCATCCTTAACGTTCTTCACGGTCACATGACGGATCACGGGCATGGCATCCTTTCCTCCCTTCCTGATGTGCTGGCCCCGAGGATCAGCATGCCAAGTTCGAAGGGATCAGATCCACCTGGTGTCCTGCTTTACTAAGAAGCCCTGGACTATAAGTCAGCAGGTATAGGGAAAGCAGGGGAAGGTGGGGGTACCCTTGTAACTCCTCAGCCTCTTCTGTGCTGCACTGCAGTGCTTCCTTTAAGCCAGAGCAATTGACGAAGTGTTCAATAATATACTTATCTCAGACAGTGGTGAGATTTAGATTATGAAGCAAGTTCATTTAGTCTCCAATATGGACATTTGCTTATGCATCATTTTCTTGGTGGGTTTTAGGGCATCACTGCCCTCAGGTGGTGGGAGGAGGAGGCCCAGCCTTTGCCGCTGTGGAGCTGGAATTGAACCTCCTTCCCAGTGGGCCGCTGTCCCGCGCACAACCACTACGCCGCTGGGGCTCAGCCCTGTTTATGCATCATTATCCAGAAACCATGACCCCAAAATTCAAATAATCTATAGCCCGAGTAATGTAGTAGTTATTTGTTGGCCTGCTAAAGTTAAAGTCAACAGTTTAATATCATCAGTGGCTCCTTGGGATACAGATGGGCCTTTCTCCCCCATCTGTAAGAGGTCTACACTGTCTTATAGGGTCCCTGTGAGTTGGCATTAGCTCCAAGGCAGTGAGAGAGTTTGAGAGGTTTGTTTACATCATCCCTATTGTATCACATGGTCATATGGTAGTGGCTTGTGTGCAGCTGGGAGATAGTCCACTGGTATCCAAATACCAGCAGGGATGAAACAGTATTCATCAGAGCTTCCAGACTAAGAACAGACTACTAAGAAGGAATAGGTTTTCCATTTCTGAAGGATTAAAAAAAAATCATTGACATCAAGTTGATTCTGACTGATAGTGATCTTTTGGGTAGAGAGGGTAGAACTTCTCCTTTGGGTTTCTGGGACCTTAATTCTTTGTAGGAGTAGATAGCCTTATCTAGCTCCAATGGAGCAACTAGTGGGTTTGAACCAGTGATATCGTGGTTAGCAGATTGATATATAACTTGCCACACCATGGGGGGCCTTCCTTATGAATAGCAATGAGAGCGTGCCAGAAAATGAGCCTCTCATATTGGAAAGAACTCAAAATATATCAGAAGAGCTACTTCCTCAAAGCAGAACTGACCTTACTGATATGGACAGAGTAAAGCTTCCAGCGTTTTCATTTTGCTGATGAGACATGACTCCAAGTGAAAAGAAATATTAGAACCTGGAATATTAAAAGTCTGATTCCAGGAAAACTGGAAGTAGTCAGAAGTGAAATGAAGCACATAAACATAGACATTAGTGAACCAAATGGCCTGGTATTGGTCATTTTGAGTCATACAATCAAATGTATACTGTGAGAAGATAAATTCAAGGATAATGGTGTCACATTCATCATCAAAAATAATATTTCAAAAGATATCTTGAAGTACAATGCTATCTCAATGCTATCTGAGATAGGACAATATCTATACATTTAAAAGGGGTTCAAGTAATACAATTATTATTCAAATTCATGCAATAACAACTAAATCTGAAACTCACTGCCATTGAGTCAATTCCAACTCACAGTGACTCTATAAAACAAAGTAGCACTGCCCATTTGGGTTTCCAAAGCTGTAAATCTTTCCATCAGCAGACTGTGTCATACTTCTCCTATGGCTCAGATGATGGGTTTGAACTGCTGACCTTGACATTAGCAATCTAATGCAGAACCCACCAGGACTCCTAACTACACATTGAAGAATGTTACCAACTTCTGCGTTGTGGCACTGATCAAACATGCAGTCAAAGTTCATTCATTAGTACAGGAAATTAGAATGCAAACATTGGAGCCAAAGAGGAAAGATCAATCACTGGAAGAGAGGACTTTAGTGATTGAAACCAAGGGGGAGAGTAAATCATAGATTTTTGCAGGATCAATGACTTCTTCATTGCAAGTACCTATTTCAACAACCTCAGTGGAAGCCATGTGTACAGGTCTCGCCAGATGGAATACACAGGGGTCAAATTGACTACATTTATGAGAAGAGACAGTGGAGAAGCTCAGGATCAGCCAAAACCAGATCAGGTGACAACTGCAGAACAGACCATGAATCATGCATTTATAATTGCCAATTGAGTCTAAAGAAAGTTAACAAGTCCACAGGAGCCAAAATACAATGTGAAACATATCACACTGAAGTCAGAGACCATCTCAGGAACAGTAATGACTGAAGACCTGAAGGGTTGTGGGATGACACCCAAAACATCATACATTAATAAAGTTTAGTTTTCTTACTGCCACTGAGCATGGCATACATGTATAGCTTTCCTAGACTATAACTTTATAAATAAGTATATAACATCATCTTTCTCCCACAAGAAGAAAGCAAAAAGTCATTAGAAGCACAAGGCAGAAAGGTCAGAGTGGGTGTCCAAGGAGACTCTGATACTTGAAGAGTTAAACCAACTGGGGAAAATGATGTGAAAGAACTGGACAAGAGAATTTAAAGATACGCTTGAGAAGACAAAAATTATTATAATTTACTTTATCTTGTAAGGCTGTTTTTTTCACATTGCATATGCAAATACATGAGTTTGAAAGCCAAAAAGGAAGCACATGTTTACCTAAAAAAAAGCTGGGGGAAGAATTGAAGTTCAATATCTAAGGATAATGAGAAAATGTTGAATGATGAAGCACTAAAAGAACTGATCAACATTCAGCTAGTTCATGAGAAACTAGTAAGGATAGTGTTGGGTCTGGACAAGCGCAGGGGTGGTGTCAAACCTATCCATCAAGTCACAGACTGATGATACCTTTTGGGTGTGTAGCCTTTTGTATAAGAATAAGACCAAGCAAGACAAATGTTCCGTGTCCCTTTGCCTTCTGCTGGAGTTGGATCTTTATCTATTTCCTCCATCTCCTTTTGGTTGATTACTGATCCCAGGGAACTGTTAGCACACAACCCAGAGTAGATTCATTTGGCCAACTGTAGATTCATGACCTCTACATCTGCCAGCATGTGCCACTTGATGGTCTCTACTTTGTGATCCAGCTTCCTGTTCATGAGTTTTCACAAGTCAGGAGAAGGCTGACTTAAACCAGATTAGATGGACCTGTTTCTATAAGTATGTAATCCACTTCTTCATGTATATACATATATATGTATCATACATATTGGTATACACACACATATATATATTCCAACACATACATGCATCACTGGTTTTGTTTCTCTAGATAACCCAACTTATTAGAAGTAGTACATGATCAAGAACCTATGATTTCCAAGGAAGAAGTTCAAACTACACTTTTAAAGGCCTTAACTGAAAGCAAGGCTGTAGGAATTGAAAGAATACCAATATGCAGAAATGCACACTTAGAATGACTTGTTCACTAATGTATACCAAATCCTTCAATTTGCTTTGCAACCAAGGTATCGAAAAATTAAACTCCTATAAAAAAATTAGAATCCTCAGAATTGGATCAATAGAAAACAACACTGGGATAGATGTAGAAAAGATTGATGTTGTCAAGGATTTTATTTGACTTCACCCAAAATCAACACTCATAGAAGCAACAGTGAATAAATCCAATGATATATTGTGTTGTACAAGTCTTATGCAAAAGACCTCTTTAAAGTATGAAAGAGCAAACATGTCTGTTTGAGAACTAAGGTTTGCCTTATTGAAGCCATGCTACTTCCAATTGCCTCATATACATTTTAAAGCTGGACAAAGAATGAGAAAGATCACAGAATCTTGATGTATTAGAATTATGGCGTTGGCAAGAAATGTGAAAATACAATGGTTTGCTAGAAAAACAGACAGGTTTTTCTTGGAGAAAGTACAGTCAGAATCCTCCATAGAAGTGAGGATAACAGGACTTTGTCTCACATAGTTTTGACATGTTATCAGGAAGACTGGTTCCTGGAAAAGGGCATCAGTTTTCACTATATAGATGGTCACAAAGAGAAAAAAAAGGAGGAAACCCTTTAACAAGATGGATTGACAGTGACTCAAATAAAACAATTTTGTAGATGACACAGGATGAAGCACTGGTCCTTTTCTATTGTATTTGCTTTTCTATTGTATGTAGGGCTGCTATAAATCTGAACCAACTCAAGGGCATCTAAAACAAGTATGATGAGCAGTCTTGAAGATCAATTTTGAGACTCATTCAGAACTAGGCAGTGTTTCATTCTGTTGTTCACAGAATCACCATAAGACAGAACAGACTCAATGGATGGCACCTAGCAACAATTGTAAGCAAGGGACTGCCTAGTAAAAGAACCTTAAGGTGAAATACAGATGTTCTTCTGAATACATGTCTTCAAACCAGAAAACGGTCATAACAATGTTTATAAGGGGAATTTCCACCTTTCTTTTTCCTTTTCTCCACTCTTTCTTCTCTTCCCAACTTCCTTTCTTTCTATCCTAACCTCCTCCTTCTTTCTTCCTTTTCACCTCTTCCTTTAGCACCTTTCTTCTCCTTTCATCTTCCTCATTCTCTTCCCACCCCCCATCTTCCTCTTTCCCTGAAATATTGGGCCACCAACACTCCCCAAATTTCACTGGAAAGTTAAAGGATCATTGACCAACTTTTAAATCCCTTCCTCCTCCTACAGTGGAACAAGCATTCGTTCATTTTTCTCAGTATTATAGTCTCAATGTAATTTCTATCCTGTTTATTTTAAATATTGTACATGGCCTCAAATTTCACTCTTCTTGGAAGCTAACTAGTTAAATTGCTCCTAGTGGTAGTTACATGATGTGTTGTCAATTTGAGACTTAAGAGTGAAGGGGTGGAGTTTGGCTTTTCAATCAGGTCGCAGCTTGATGACTTCATTTGGAGGCACAAAGGAGATAAATAGCTCACTGGTGGAGGGACACATGCTCAGACATTATTGTGGAGAAGACATATGGAGCCACACTAGAGCCCTGGAACTGAAGGTTCCATGTGAAGACCCCTGCCAATGCTGAGATGCTTCCACTGCCACTGTATCCACAAGACTTCCCAGCCCCTGGCCTGCGATTGTCTGCATTCTGCATCATTGCATGTGTTTCTGAGTCTGAAGAGGAATTTATAGATTTGTGTCAGACATAGGCTACTATCAGACTTATGGACCTGATCTGTACTGGGTTGGCATGTTTCCTCAATACCCAATTGCTCTTGTATAGAAAGCTCTTTCTTATATACATATGAATGTCTTTTGATTTGTTTCTGTAGTCTACCCAGACTAATACACTCCTGTTCCATGAATGATGGCATAAGACATGAAATTCCTGAATCTCATGGGTTTTATTATTCATGGTAAAAGACAAAGGATTTTATTATTCATGGTAAAAGTAGCAGCCCAAATGGAATTGTTTCCATTAAATTACCATGTTCCCTCACCCAAAGTGATACAAAGAAATCACTGTAAATTATTGCATATGGAGTTGGTTGCATTACATGAAGGAACATTAAGCTTGAAGAAAACCAAATTTTATAATTAATGGAAGCAAATCTACTCTTCTTGTCAGGGGATAGGTTGCATACCTCATCCCTGAAGGTGGCACAGCCTGGAAATGATTTAATTAGCTATTGTTAGGTACCATTGGTTCTATTTTAACCTACATTGATCCTTTATGACAATGAAGATGGAGTTTTCAAAGCCAGAAGAAACTGCCCAAATACTTGACTCTTCAGCTGAAGACTCTTCAGCTATCTCATGGACAGGTATACCATCTCTCACAATAAGCCTTCTTGTGAATACACAATATTGATCATTTCCCCCCTCTTCCTCATATCTTTTAACCAATCCTCTTTGTTGGTGCCTTCTTATCAATATGAAAACTTCTTTCACCTTCATCCGCATTATAAAATTCCTTCTGTCATGTTTTTCTGTTTAATCACAGCCTTATCACCTTAGCAACAAAATGTGGTGTAAGTCACACCTTCACTCCATTCTTCATCTCTCACTTCTTCAAACCCATACACAACAATTTGCTATTGAAATAGCTTCAGTGCCTCAGCTTTTGTTAGTAGCAGTAATGACAGTGCCTATTTAATAATACTGTTTTGAATACTAGGTATGTTGACACACATCTAAAGAATGTACAGCAGTTCTTGATACATACTGAATATTCAATAGTTCTTATTTGAAATTATTGTTATTAACAGCCTCCTCTTCTTCAATCTCATCAGTGAAATTCCTTGTTGCTAAATCCAGTGAGCACTTTGAAGTTCTTAATAGACCATGTTCGCCACTTTTTCTTCCTTCAAACTCCCTCTCTCTTGTTCCCACATGCTATCTTCCCATGGTAGGATCCTCTGTGTTCAACTACGCCTGGTTGTACCTCCACTTGACTTATTGTAGGTATCCATGAGGATTCACTATTAGGGAGGCTCATTTCTCTTCTAATTCCACAGTCCTTTGTTTGGTAATATCACACAGTTTTGTGGTTTGGGTTATTGCAGTAAAACCTGTAAATGTCAAACCCTGTATAAAGAAGATTGTCAGAGAATGGAAACGTTTAAGATTTTACACTAAACAGACAATGGGAAAAAGCAACAAGTGATAATCAGGTCAAAGGTGACAATTTTTCAAGACCTGGAAAAATAAGCTATAGAGTTCTAACTCTCCTATGTTTCATAGTATTTATATGTAGCGGGCTCAGTGTCCCACCTCCTTCATGTGCCTAACAGAAAACATTGCCTGTAGGTTTCAGCTCTCTTGAGACTTAGCCACAAATTGAGGAAACAAATAGCAAACAAATAATTACATATATGGATCTATAAATATAGGTTAATACATTATCCAAAGAAACAGAAAATAATTTTTAAAATGTATAACATGTAAGTCTGACATAGATCAAAAGAAAAAGCCTTCTTTAGTAGTGGTTCTTGGGTGTACATGTATAAATTGTATATGAGTACCCACTGGAAAAACCGCTGCCTGTGAGTCAATTCCAATGTGTAGAACTGCCCCACACACTTTTCTAGGCTGTAAATCTGTTTGGCAGCAGACAGCTTCCTTCTTTCCCCTTGTGAAGCACTGGCTGGGGGGTCCTGACTGCCATGTTGGAAGCCCTATACCACCCGGACGTCTTTCACCAGGGGATAAAAAATGAAAGAAAAAAAACAAACTGTGCTGAATCTTAAAGGGACTTCATCAACATTACTGTTTTCGAAACATTATTCAGAGGAGAGAATCACAATATCGGTTTGTGGATGAAGAGAGAGGCAGCACCTTGTAGCGCCTTGCAGCCCATGCTGGCGGGTGTTCATTCTGATCCTGAATTTAATGAAGGCTATAAACCTGGGACAGGAATGAAGGATTGGGTGACCTGATCAATGTTTTGTTTTGAAACTATCCCTGAAGAAGAGATTGGAGGACTCACTGGTGGACGTGGAGGGAAGAGTTAGGAGCGAGTACCACATGCCTTTTAGATGAGAGGTGCCTCTGCAGAGCTCAGATGTGGACCCGTTAAAGAGTGATTAGGAGATGAGTTTGACACCTTGAGATTTGGTATTGCACTGCTTGTGGGAGAGGACGATGGAAGTGTCAGCGCTGGCTCCTAAATTTCAGGCTTGTGTATGTAGGTAGGTGGTGGCTGGAATATCAGCCAATATTATTCTCCTAATCTTCACCCACATACTCAGCTGCCTCCTGAATGTCTCCAATTTCTCATCTCACTCGCCCCTTTATGTCCAACATGTATCATCTCTGTCTAGCCCTGAGTTAATCTTCTAATATCCAGTGTTTCTTCCCCTCTGCTGCTTTTTCAACGGCTACCAGGATCTCTATAGTTGCTACAGGCACTTGGCCTTGAATCTCTCTTCTTCATCACATCCAGTTCATGCTCAAGTCATATTGATTTTCTCTCCTTAATCCCTTTTCTATCTACTCACGAGTCTCTGTTTTGCTGCTTCTAGCATAGTTCAGGTCTTTATAATCTTTCATCGTGATTTTGGGGAGAGAAATTAATTGGCTTCTCTGACTTCAGGTTCCCACCCTTCTAATCTATTCTTCACCTTCACGTTGTGGCACCTAGTAAATCAAACCAGCTTCCTTAGTATGGTGCAAAAGAACCCGTGTCCTCAAGCCTCAGCTATGTCTTTACACAGTCTTATTTTCCTTTCAACTCTCCCTACACAGACCAAGCGCTTGTCATTTTTTTTTTAACGAAAGCACAGTCTCTTCCTCTCCTGGTTGCTCCTGCTGTTTCTTAGGTGCCAACAAGAAGGCTCTGACTCACAGCCAACCCTATGTATAGCAGGATAGAAGACTGCCCAGTTCTGCACCAAATATTGTTATTTTTGAGTTCATTGCTGTAGCTATTGTGCTAAACCATATCCTTGAGGGGTTTTCTCTTGTTTACTGACCTTCTGTCTCACCAAGCATAATTCCTTTCTCCAGGGACTGGTCTCTCTTGATACCAGGTCCAAGGTATTTGAGGCACAGTCTCACCATGTTCACTTCCATGCAGCATTGTAGTTACACTTCTTTCCAGAGAGATTGCTTGGTTCGTCTGCCAATCCATGGTGTTTTCAGTCTTCTTCTCCAGCACCATAATTCAAATGCATCCATTCTTTTCCAACCTTTCTTATTCATTGTATAGCTTTGACATTCATATGAAGCAGTTGAACAATACCAGTCTTTTTAAAATGTCTTGTGCAGAAGATTTACCCAATGCAGCATGCTCTTTGATTTCTTGACTGCTGTTTCACACAGTGTTGATGGTGGAGCCAAGCAAAATAAAATCCTTTGCAATTTCAATCATTTCTGTGTTTGTCATAAGCTCGTTTATTGGTCCAATTGGGAGGATTGGGGTTTTCTTAACATTGATTTCCAATCCATACTAACACCACAGCCCTTCATCTTCATCAGCAAGTGCTTCAAGTCCTCCTTACTTTCTGCCAGCAAGGTTATGTCTTCTGCATATTGCAGGCTTTAAATAAACCTTCTACCAATCCTGATACCCTGTCCTCCTTCCTATAGTCCAACTTCTCAGATTATTTACTTAGCATACAGATTATGTTGAAAGGCTCCAATCTTGACGCACACACCTCTTTTGATTTTAAATGGCGCAGTGTTCCCTTGTTCTGTTGAGACAACTGTGTCTTGTTCCATTTATGGGTTCTGCACGAACACTAGTGTACTGGAATTCCAATTCTACTAAAGGTCATACATAGTCTATTATGCTGCCCACAGTCAAATGTCTTTGTACACTCAATAAAACACAACTAGACATCTGGTATTCTTTGCTTTCAGTCACGATCCAACTGATGTCCACAGTGATGTCCGTCATTCAATATCCTCTTTTGAATTTAGCTTGAATTTCCGGTAGCTCCTTGTTTGGAGGCACAGTGAAGTATTTCATGTGCCTCTGCTAGCCAAAATGTCTAACTTCCATCAAATGACCTTTCCCTGCATAGGTCTGATCATAAGATGAAGGAAGATACTGAGAGTATTCACCTGTAAGGGACTATAGCCATGATTCTCAAGAGGCCAGTGCTGCTGTGTATGAAACAAGCCTATTGGGATTCAGAAGAAACATCTCATTACCAGCAAGATCCAGGAATGGAGCATGCCCTCTGGACACTAGATACCTGTGCAGTGAGCCTCCTGGATCCAGAAGAGAGCTGTGATATCAGAGAAGCAGGGCAGGAAACAGAGTGAGGGACTGCCTAACTCATGGAGCAAGTTAAGATGAGTGCTTTTGTGCAGAAGTTTGCCTTGCAGAATGGGGTGTCTCTGGACACCTAATTCTGTGGCTGACCCACAGAAGTGGAACTGTGTGCCTATGGTCCGGGGCTTATTGGTGTGGGGTGTCTCTGGGCATTTAATTTGGAGAGTTGGGTTTGGTGAGCCATGGAGCTTTAGCTGGATTCTAGTTGAGGCTTGCCATAAAGTGGCATGTCCCTCTGGGCACCTATTAAAAGACCTGATGCTTTGTAACGTGTCTTGGTAAACAATAACCCTGAGAATTTCTCACTGACCATTACAACTTTTTAACTTTCTTAATAAACCTTTTAATCATGGACTGTGTCTTTGTGGTTCTACAAAGACATTGCAATGGATAGTAGAACCCAGCGGAAGTAAAATAAGAAGCCTTGGTGGCATCATGTTTATCCTTTGGGCTGTGATTCACAAGATCAGTTCAAAATCTCCAGCAGTTTCTCGGAAGAAAGACTCAGCTTTCTGCTCCTGTAAACAGTTACCGTCTCAGAAGGGGTCATTATAAGTCAGCATGTTCTTGATAGCAGTGAGTTTTCAGTTAGACGTAAAATCGAGAACATCAAGACACCACGTTGTCGATGTACTGCTGCAAATGTTTTTGAATGATCTTCAACCAAGGTGTATTTGATCATGATATTAATGATGTTGTTCTATAATGTGTGCATTCTGTTGGGTCACCTTTCTTTGCAATGGGTAAAACTATGGATTTCACCCAGTCAGCTGGCCAGGTGACTAACATTTGGATTTCTTGGCATAGTTGAACATGTACTTCTAGTGCTTCATCAGCCTGTGTAAACATTTTAATTGCTCTCCCATCAATGTTTGCGATCACGTTTTTTTTGCGAATAGGTTCAATGCAGTTTGGACTTCTCCCTTCAATGCCAATTGTTTTTGATCATTTGCTACATCTTGAAATGGTTGGTTGCAGACCAGTTCTTTTTAGTATAGTAACTTTGTGTATCCCTTCCATCTTCTTTTGGTATTTCCTGCACCTTGCAGTATTTTGCCTCTACAACTTTACAGTGTTAAAACTAATTAGAGGTTTGAATTTCTTTTGCAGTTATTTCGACTTGATAGATGCTGAGCAGGTGTTTTGCTTGTTTGTTGAACTTCATGTCTTTGTACATTTCCTTATACTTTATCTTCTAGGGCTGCCTTTTGCAATTTTCTAATCACTTCTTTTACTTCATCATTTCTACCATTTGTTTTCACTGATCTGTGATAAAAGCAAGACTCTAAATCTCTTATGATATTCACTTTGATCTTTTTCTATCTATCTTACCTTTTTGCGTATCTTTTACTTTCATCATGTATAATATGTTTATCTAATCCCACAGGCTATCAGGTCTCCTGTCAGTAGTGTACAGTGCAGTAAATCTATTCTTAAGATGTACTCAAAATTCAGATGAGAGATACTCAAGGTGATATTTTAGCTCGCAATCATTTGTTTTAATTGTCTTCCACTCAATCAGAACTTGCATATGAGTAATTGATGGCCTGGCCTCATTTTTGACTGATGATACTGAGTGTCCCCATTGTCTCTTCCCATCAAACCTCAAAACCAAATCACTGCTATTGAGTCAATTCAGACCCATGGAAACCCTCTATGACAGGATAGAACTGCCTCTTTGGATTTCTGAGACTGCCATGCCTTATGGGAGTAGAAGGCTCCATATGTGTCCCTTGGAAGAGTTGGTGGGTTAGCAGTACTGATTTTGTGCTGGGCAGTCCAGTATTTATCAATGGCAGCAGCAGGTTTGTTCTCTTCCCACAAATGTAGTCAAATTGATTCCTGTATCTTCCCTGTGTCTAGTAGCATGCATACACTTTCTGCTTATGTTTTTGGAAAAACGTTCTTGTAATGAAGAACTGACTGGTCTTGCCAAGTTTTCTCATAAGATCTCTCATAGATCTTCTAGCACTAAGGCCATGTTTTTCAATTACTGATTTTTTTCCTTCTTTTGCATTCCAATCACCGTCGATTGTCAATGTGTCTTGACTGCATGCCTAATCAGTTTCAGCCCAAAGAAGTTCATAGAATTCTTCAAAAATGGCTTTAGCGGTTGCTTCATAAACGTGAATGCTAGTTACATTAATTGCATTTCCTTGTATGTATATAAAGATTTAGCCTATCAGCCAGCATTGAATTGCAAAGCAGATCTTGAAATATTCTTTTTGCTGGTGACTGTGATGCCATAACTCTTGGATTTGTCATTCCAAACATAGTGAACCCTCAGGTATCTGATTCAAAATACCTGTCCATTTCATCTCACTAGTGCTTGGATATGACTCTTCATGATTTCCATTTCATTTTTTTATTTCCACTTTTTCTATGTCATACTTGATTCATTCCAAGTTCCAATTATTAGTAGATGTGTGGCCATGTTTCTTCTCATTTTGAGTCAGTTCCCAACAGCAAAGGAAGGTCCTGAAGGCTCTGTTCACGTCCTGTGGTCTACTCTACTCTACTCTCTTTAGCTTTACTTTGAGTGCCCTCCCACAGGAGAGACTCATCTGTCCGCATCATATTTGACGATGTTCTGCTGCTGCAGTCTGTCAAGTTATCAGGATATCTGACAATGGTACACTACTATTTTTAAGGTGGCTAATCAAACAAACGTGGATAGCCTGTTTCTTCTTTGTATTCTATCCTGAGTCTGGAAGCTTCACAGAAACCCATTTGTCTTCACCAATCATGCTACTTTTTGAAATATTGGTGTCATAGCTTTAAACATCACAGTAACATAAAAAACACTAATGTGCGGCAAACTGACAGGTAAGTGATCTCTAGATCACTTATAATCACAAAATAATACTAAGTCTTGGGAACTCTATTTTTTTTCTAATACTATTTCCTAATACTGTTATTCTTCTCAAAAATCCTATTATCAGAGCCCAATTTGCTGCCTTTTCCCTGAACTATGTTTTATGTTCCATTTTGCTGATGAGTCCATTGTCTTAACATACATAGTTGGCTTTAACAAACAGATATTTATTTTCTCACAGCTTAGGAAGCTAGCAGCCTGAATTTCGGGCACACACTTTAGGGGAAGATTTTCTTTCTCTGGAGAAAGACCTGGGGAAAGATCCTTGTGTTTGTCTCTTGAGTTCCTACACTTGCGCAGCCTTCATATGGCTTTCCCAACTCTGATTTCTCAACCTGTTCTTTTCGTATGTTATGAGATTATCTGAAGATTCCCTCTACATTAATTCTGCCTCAGTAACATATCAAAGAAAGCCTGTTCCCCAATGGCATTATAGCCATAAGTGTAACCCCCAAACTAGTGCAATGCCATGGAGACAATTCTAGCGCCTAGCAATTTGAAACAGGGTCTCCTAGGCTTTCAAGAAGCAGATCTCATACTTGTTCCTCTGAGTGGCTGATTGATCTTGTGGCAAGTGATCTCAAGTTTAAATCACAGGTTTGGGAGTTAAGAAGTACAGCACATATTTTGAGTGTCACGATTCAATTTATAATTCTTCTTCTTCCATGTACAGAGCAAATCCATCTTATCATATCATCCCCAAAATTTAAAGTCAATTTTATCTCCAAAATATCACCTCTGTATCCTCTAAATCAAACATGAATGAAAATTCTGGCATAATTTCCACCATGGGGTAGCATTCCTCATTATCTGCAAAATTTAAAACATATGCCACATAAGAGCAACTCACACAAGGCAGATATTTCCATTAAAAATTGAGAGAAATGGTTACATGGGTCAAACAAGTCTAAAATCCAACAGAGCAAATTACATTAACATAGAAGGGTTGCAAAGTATTCCATTGTTTCCGTGAGACCAACTGGATAAGACCACATCCTCTAGGCTCTCTGTATCTTAGTCTCAGGACACTAGATAGCCTGAGCTACAGCCCTACCTTTCTGCACCCCCCAACCCCCAGACCCACCCTGACACACACACACACACACACACACACGCACACAATCCGGACAGACTCTTTTCTGGACTTTAGATGGTTTCATTGTCCTCTTCCTTCTAAATGATGCCTCTATCCCCATTTAATTTTCCGCCTTTTTAAATAAATGAAAACACTTTATTAATTGGAGAACAATCGTATTTTTTGAGCAGATGATACAGAGTTTGAGCCATACTTTCTGCCTTCTTTCCATAGTTTTACTGTATTAATGTATCAGTTAGGATGATTTTGTTTATAAAAAGTAGGGTCATTCAACTCACAGTGATTAAGCAATAGGAAGGGCTATTGGATTAATTTGCTAAGAAGTCCAGAGGCATATTTCCATCAGTGAACCAATTATATTTCTCTGTGAGTCCTTCAGTTCTGTCCAAATATTGTTGGTTTTATCTTTAGTATAGTTTCATTCCTGGAAGTTTTCAGGAATGCAGTTTGCAGTTTCCAGAGAAAAGAATTATCTATGTACTGTCATCCTCAACTTTTATGAGGAATTTCATGCTGATTGGAACACATCTGAGCTAATGTAGTAATTCAGGAGAAACCCATATGCCAGTGCAGAGATTACCTATTACCTGATACAATCACTGTTTTAAATTGTGGTAGGCTGGGTTGACAAGAGAAATGAATCCAGTGACACTCATATGTGTGTCAGAAAGTGATTATACATGGAAAAAACAGTCCAACTCAAGTCCCTAAGTCTGATAATGGTACATAAGTCCCCCTTCCGACTCACGCAGCCACTGGCAATGATACAGAATGCAGAAAGATCACAGACCAGTGGGTGCATAGTTCTGTGGATCCAACGGTGGTTGCTCTGGCAGCAATCAAGGTCAACCAGCAAGAAGATGATGGCAGAGAGAGAAGGGGAGATTCCTAGGGCCCTCCATATGAGAAGTCCATGCCCCAAAGGAGATAGCATCAGACTGTTGGACAAGTTGAACATCAGGCCTACACTTTTCTATATCTTCAAATTGACATGAAACTATATAACTACCACACAAATGGAGGTAAGATGATGTCTAGCAGAATCCACCCCAGAGTTGGAGAAAAGGCAGTAGTCATCAGTTTGACAAACTGTGACATCTCTAAAATGAAAGACACAAAATTCTCAAAGGGAGCACTTGGAGCTACTTAGTATGAGAGCAAGACAAGTGGATGGATTCCAAACAGCAAGTAAGTACTCACTACAACGTTCAAGATGTGCTTGTTAGCAAACTTAGGTGATATTTTGTGCCCTGGATTTTCATATCTACTTAAGAAGATTTAAAGCAAATATCCACAATTAACTGATTATGATTAAAAAAAAGAGGCACATGAGGATGAAGACCCCTATTCTGAGACCTTTCTTAAATCATTATGGAGTAGGTACACAGATAGAAAGCTATAGATGATCTTCATACCATTCATTCATTTATAGAAACTTTTTAGGATGCCCAGCCTGTGTCTAAGGAGCCCAGTTGGGATATTTATGAAGCACTGAACAGTAGTTCAAAATCTGTGGTTCAAATCTACCAGCCATTCTGTGGAAGAAAGACTACTTGATCTGTTTCATTAATGATTTACAGCCTTAGAAACCCTACTGTGTCTTGCAGGGCCTCTATTGTGAGTCAGAATCAATTGGATGACCAGGATTGGAGACTCATTTCAAAGGTCCCTGGTTGACACAAATGGTTTGTGCTTCTCTGCTCGCAAAAGGATGGCTGTTCAAATATACCCAGTGATGCTGTAAGAGGAAAGACTGGTACTTTATGGGAGCCATTCCATAAAGAAGATTGTAACCCATGGAGCAGTTCTACTTGATAATATGTTGGGTTTCCATGAGCTGGAATCAACTTGACAGGAACAGGAGTGGTTTGGGCTTTATCCTGTGGTACAGAATGCTTCATCCACTAAGATCTATGCCCTTCGGGGTTCCCAGACTCATGGGCATTAAAGAATTACGCACACAAAATTAGCAATTAAGATATACATGATAAACATTTAGATATACACTATAGAAAAACAGAGTAGAAATAACTCAACTGAAAAGCTCTAGTAGATTATTCACTACATATACTTCAAACTATCTTCTAAACCTAACACTATAATATCCAACCTAAACCACCCAAGAAAACGTCTTTTCTTTCCACTTTTTGGGTGGGGGCTCATATACCTCATCACAATCCATCTATCCATCCAGTGTGTCAAGCACCTTTGTACATTTGTTGCTATCATGACTTTCAAAAACATTTTATTTCTACCTGAGCTGAGCCCTTGGTATTAGCCCCTCGCTTTTTCCCCCTCACTCCCACCCTCCCTTACTCCCTCATGAATCCTTGATAATTTATAATTTTTTTCACATCTTACATTGACCAATGTCTCCCTTCACCCACTTTTCTATTGTCCATGCCCCTGGCATGGGATTACATGTAGATTTGTGATGGGCTCCCCCTTCCTTTCCCACCTTACCTTTACCCTACCTGGTATCACTACTCTCAACTCTGATCCTGAGGGGGTTATCTGTCTTAGATTCCCGGTGTTTCCAGTTCTTATCTGTACCCAAAGAACACTTATTTTCAAACAACAGTTTTCTGAGAGCATACTAAAAAACAGAAGGAAGAAGAATTGATCACCTTCTCATTCACAGAAAATGGTTTCACAACCTGAGGAAAAAGCATATGAAATAGTGAAAGTTGTTTGGAAACAAAATGGATTGGTGCTGTCTTAGGGAGCTTTATATTCCTCACAAATTTTATAATAATGTGTATTTTAACATCATTTTATTTTGTGATCATCTAGAGAAGTATTTTGGAGATAAATACTGAATAACTATTTAAAGAGCAACATTGGAAAGAAAAGCAGAATAGTTGAGTCTTTTTAGTATTGTCTTATATTATGAAAATCATTTAATCCTTAGTTCATGTCACAGTGATAATGCTGAAAGAATCCTAATCACTTAATTATTTTTCCCACCAGGGTCCTGTGTTTCCAATTCCGAGATCGGGGCTTTTCGTACCCATCTAACATGAACATAAAACTGAGAGAATTTTTGAGGGAATAGTTTCTTCACATGAAGTATACTTGATAATAACATTTTAATGTAATATTGACATTTCTGCTTTTTAGCCCTGTTGGGCCAGACCTTGATAGGAAAGAAAATTACTTGTGGCAGTTTGAACATGAGTTCCTGATATCATGACAATTTAACTAGGTTTTATCCCATGTCAGATACCTTACATTAGAAAGTACTTTGCCTCACGTTTGAGAAAAACATGCCACTTCTCATAAAAGATCATGTAGGAGTTGTCTTTAGACTATGTGCTCAGTAGTATTCTGAGATTAGTGGTGATTCAGTGAGAAAGATGGCAATCTCCTTTTGATCTGCAAAACCCTGTGGAGTTGGGGGGTGCTCTGCTTGTAAGGTCAGTTGTTTTGAGCGGGAATCCACTTGATGAAAGGATAGATGCTGGTGGTGAGGTAGTCGGATGCTGAGGTCCCATTAAGGAAGACCCTGATTCGTTTACGTGCATGGCCATCACGTGCCTGCCATCTTGTTGTGATGCTGCATGCTGAACAGGCATTAGAAGAGCTTCTACACTAAGATAGACTAGGAATACAATCCTAGACATGGCGTGATTTGAGTTGTCAGGGAATGGTCTTGTCAAGTAATAGAACTGGAATCTCCTACTAGAAAGATGAGAATCCTATTAGCAAGGGTAGTACTCCCATACCCTACACTATCCTCACGTGGATTCCAACACACAGCGATCTCATAGGCAGAGTAGAATTGCCCTGAAGGATTTACAAGACTGTATATCTTTACAGAAGCAGACTGCCTCATCTTCCTCACTCTACCACCTCTAACCTCAAGGTAATATTGAATAATTAATAGACAGCGTAACACTGGACTAGCATTTCATTCTGAACTGATGGGTTTGCCATTAATAAAGATGAGTCAAAGTCAGCTAACAACAGCAGCTATTATTCTGTTGTGAATAACGCCATAATCATTTAGTGTTTTATTATATATAAGGAAGGATGTAGTCAGTAGTTATGCATCTGTGATCTGCAGGGTTGGCAGTTCAAAGCCACCGGGAGCTCCTTAGGAGAAAGACGGAGCTTTCCATTCCCATAAACAATTACAGTCTCAAAAACCCACAGGGGGCCTCCATGAGGCATTCTTGACTAAGTGACTGTGAGTTTGGTATCATAGATATGTACATCATTTAGAATATTATTTGTTTGAATTTTTTTTTAAAACATCACTTTATTGGGTGGTGTCAATTGTACAACTCTTAGCACAATCCATCCATGTATCTATTGTATGCAAAGCACATTTGTACCTCATCATTCTCAAAACATTTTCTTTCCACTTAAGCCCCTATTATTGACTCCTCCTTTTTCCACCCCCTCCCCATACCCCCTGCCTCAAGGACCCTTGATAATTTATAAACTCATCATTTTGTCTTCTCGATCACTATCTGATGTCTCCCTTCACCCACTATCCCATTGTCCGCATCACAGGGAGGAAGTTATATGTAGATCCTTATAGTCAGTTCCTCCTTTCAACTCCACCCTCCCTCCATCTTCCCCATGTCATCACTCTCTCTACTGGTCCTAAAGGGATCAACTGTCCTGGATACCCCATGTTTTCAGTTCCTATCTGTACCAGTGTACATTTCCCCGGTCCAACCGAATTTGTAAGGTAAAATTCAGATCATGAATGTGGGAGGGAGAAAGCATTTTAGTACTAAAGGAAAGATGCATATTTCATCATTGTTACACTATGCTCTGACTAGCTCATCTCCTCCCCACAGGTCTGTAAGGGGATGTCACTACCCCTGCAGATTGACCTTGGACCCCCAATCTGCACTCTCTGTCATGTATAGAGAAATAATATTTAGATCTTTGAAACTTGATACCTGATCCCATTGACACCCTGTTTATGTGCTTCTTCTATGTGGGTTTTGTTGCTTCTGAGCTAGATGGCTGCTCATTTAGCTTCAAGCCTTTAAGATCCTAGATGCCATATCTTTTGATAGCCAGGCACCATGAACTTTCTTCATAACAATTGCTTATGCACAACTTTGTCTTCAGCGATCATATCAGGAAGGTGGGCATACCATGATATGATTTTTGTTCTTGATGCCTGATAACTGCTTCCATTGATACCTTGTGGTCACACATGCTGGTGTGCTTCTTCCATGTGGAGTTTGTTGCTTCTGAGTTATATGGCCACTTGTTTATTTTAAAGCCTTTAAGACCCCATTTTTATTATTAATAATTTTTTCCAAGTTTTTGGACAGACCAATTGATTTTAGACTTCTGAATTAATTCATTTAATTTGGTCAGACAGGAAAGCAGTTGAATCTTGCCACTATGATCCACGTGGCATTTGCAGTTGAACAGAAGACTTTGGCATGTATGCTACTTAGAATGTGATCCACAGGACCGCAGCATGAGAACAACCTTGGAGCCAGTTACAAATATCCAAGTTAGGAATCCTGTCCCCTAGCTCCAGATCTGTAGAGTCAGCATGCACATTTTAACAAGATCCCTAGATAATTAAGGCACTAACTACCCTGGTGATTCTTAACTCTGACTACACATTAGAATCACTTAGAGTGCTTTAAAAATGTTATTATTCCTAAGCCTTTCCCCAGACTAATTAAATCAGAATCTCTAAGGAGGGGACCCTGGCATTGGTATTTTAATATGCTCATCAAATAATTCCATTGTGGTGCTAGCTTTGAAAACTGCTGGTTACACAGTGCCCAAGCAATCAGTAAACTCAGCTTATTCTTAAAGGGCAAAAGAGAAAATATATATATAAAGCAAACCAATTACCTAGTATTTTGTACCACTCCATAAATGATTGATTTTTTAAAAATTAAGTTTGCTTTGCTTAGACTGAGAACACAGTTTATTATGTCCCAACCTGCCCAGAAATATACTATATTGTAAATCAAGAGAAGGGAAACTTTCATATTTAAATTGATTTTAGTGTTGGGTTTTAACTTTCCTTTCTTTTGATGGCCTCATTCTCCAGCTTGACAGATCTAAATGTCTATCACAGATATCATGTACATTCAAATCATAGCCTCTTTGGACTACCGCATCTCCTTTTCATGTGCTCATTTCTCAGAATTGAATTCAAACATTCCCTTAGCACCCTAGCCTAAATGGAATTTTCCCTCTACTGAATTTGTTTATCACTCCTACTATATATTCCTATTTTATGCTTTTATGTCATTGGTTCCATATGTAGTGGGTTAAATATTAGTGTCGCTAAACTTCCACGTTTAATCTCCATCAAGGACCATTGGGGTAACAGTGAGGAAGTGCTTGGCTTAGAACCGTAAAAGTTGGTAGTTTGAATCCACCAGTCTCTCTTCGAGAGAAAGTCCTGGCAGTTGCTTCGATAGAGATCACAGCCTTGGCAACCCTAGTGGAACCCAAGGTTCTGCTTTGGACTCTCTGGTTGTATGGGTTGGAATGAATTTTATGACAAGGGATATAATATCAATAATAAGTAATTTATATCAGAATTTTCTGCATGAATAGAGAAGAGAAAGATAAGCAAACCTTTTACTTGTGTAGAGCACGGAGGATAAAGAAAGAAGTCTGACTTTGGAATGTTTCATGAGATATCTGTTGAAAGCTTCAGGAGCCCTGGGGTTCAGTGGCTTATGTGTCAGGGTGCTTATCAAAGGCTAGCCCTAGGAGACCACTAGCCACTAGGTGGGGAAAGATGAGACTTTCTACTCACGTGAAGCATTATCGTCTTGGCAACCCACAGAGGGCATCTGTTCTCTGTTCTATAAAATGACGGTGACTCAGAGCCCCTGCCCAGGCCGTGAGTACTGGTGGTGATGGTTGAAAGGCTCTAATGAGTTGCCACTGCTCCAGATAAATGGCATGACTGGCAGTGAATTTAGTTTGGATTTGCATTTTTGGGGGGGGGGGGTTGTTTTGTTTTGTTTTGTTTTTGGAGGGCATCACTGCTCTCTGGTGGTGGGCGAAGGAGGCCCAACCCTTGCTCCCATGGAGCTGGAATTGAACCTCCACCCCAGTGGGTCGCAGTCCCATGCACAACCACTACACCACTGGGGCTCAGCCCGCATGTATTTTTTTTATAATATTGTTCTTTTCTCTACTATAACCGTCTCGGGCAATATCATCATCTGACTATTACACGTCTTTCTACATGACCCTGGCTTCATCTTTACATGTTTTCTTGTTGCTAGATGCTCTTTGGTTAATTCTGACACATAACATATACAATAAAAGAAACCCCTGCCCAGTCCCACTCTATATTTACAATCATTAGAACATTTGGGCTCATTGTCAAATGATAAGGTGGTACATTTTACCTAACTGCGCCTGCAGTAATCTCCTTGTCAATGTCTTCTGCATGATGGCAAGGCAATGCACATGCCTTGTCTATGATCTCAGGAGATTCATCCAAGGATTAGTCCATATATCTCCCCCTGTACTTTTGTTTAAACTGAAGTAACTTTAAAATGGATCTGAAGGGATATCAAATGATAAGATATTACATCTGAACCTAAAAACACCTACCATAACCGGGCTGGCAATGTTCTCTCTCTGTTAGCAAGGCTGTTCACAGGTCAAAGGCACTGGTCCTCAACTTTCCTAATGCCATGACCCTTTCATACAGTGGTGCATGTTGTGGTGATCCCCCCCAACCATAAAATTAATTTTGTTGCTACTTCATAACTGTAATTTTGCTACTGTTATGAACTGGGTGACCCCTGTGAAAGGGTTGTTCAACCCCCAAAGGGCTTGTGACCCACAAGTTGAAAACCACTGGTCAAAGGAAATTGAATGAAGGCTTAATCCATGTGCACATGCGGCCTTGGTAAATCTGTTGCACAAGCTCTCTCTAAAGGTTTGAAAAGTAAGGATGAGGCTGAGCCCCAGTGGCGTAGTGGTTGTGCGGGACTGCGGCCCACTGGGCTGACAGTACAAATCCAGCAGCAGCTCTCCAGGAGCAAGGCTGGGCCACCTACTCCCACCAGAGGGCAGTGATGCCAAAAAAAAAAAAGCAAGGATGTTGCTTTGAGGACTGAGGTATGGTCAAACAATGGTATTTTCTTTTTTTGGGGGGGGCGGGGGAGGTGGGTGCATCACTGCCTCTGGTAGTCGTGGGTGCTACCCAGCGCTATTCCTGAGAGCCGCCCCTGGATTTGAACTGTCAAGCCCACTGGCTACAGTCCTGCACTCAACCACTTACGCCACCAGGGCTCAGCTCAAAAAATGGTATTTTCAATTGCTTTTTATATGTCTGCGAAAGTTGGACATTGAATAAAGAAGACCAAATGTAGGATGAATATAAGACTTTCCCATGATTATATCTCCTCCAAAATAATAAGCAAATATTAGAAGCTATTTGTCAGCATTTGGTGGGAGGTCAGATGCTTAGAGATATTCTCCCTAAAGACTCCAACTATCCATACGCCATTGTCTCTCCCACAAAAGATAGGGCTGACTCACTGCTGTTAGGACAAGTGGTCACTTCCCCTGAAAGTTTTGGGCTAAATCTAGTCTTCAGCCCAAGGGCAATCGAGTTTAAACCCTCATCATGAACCTTAGGTCCTCCCATATTGTTACATCGGGACCCCAAAATATGAGAGTTCGAAATAATCCTTTTCTATAATGTGTGTATTTCTGAATCGTCACCCTCATTGCTGTATTACCTACAGCACAACCCTTTCCTGTGACATATGTCCTTACATGTAATTAGAGAGCTTGCATGTCCGCCAAAGATTTATAAGACTTGGTCAAAATAAAGGAGCTCTCTCTCAGCTGCTTCTTCTTTCCCAATGCTCTCCCTCTCTCCCCTGTTCTCTCTCCTCTCCTCCCCTCTCCTCTCCTCCTCTCTCTTCTCTCCTCCTCCTGCCCGCACTCTCTCCACATGGATCATCAAGCAAGGGTAAGGTGAGCTTGCTACCATAAAGTGTGTCTGACTCCATTATTTCTATCTCTCATATTGTCTGTGACTTTAATATTTAATTATTATCACTGTAAAATTGCAACTATTGGACCTGTGGTGATATGTTAGAGGCTAGTCCTCTGACAACCAAAGAAAAATGGATGTGTTTCAATTGTGGTACTGGTGAAGAATATTCAAAGCATCATGAACTGCCAAAAGAATCAACAAACTTCTTCTAGGAGAACTCAGAAGTACATCCAGAGTGCTCTCTAGAGACAAGGACGGCCAGTCTTGTCTCACATGCATGGGACATGTTGTCAGGAGAGACACGTTTCTTGAAAAGGAGATTTTGTTAAGTAAAGTAGAGGGACAGTGAAGAGAGGAAGGCCTTCAGGCAAATTAAGTTGACACATTGGCTGCGATGTGGGTCCAAGCATAGCAAGAATTATGAGGATGGTGTAGACCTGGCAGTATTTGGTTCTGTTGTTCATAGGTCACTGTGGATCAGAACCAACTCAATGGCCCCTAATAACAACAATGTGTACTGATTGCATAGATACAAGGAAGAATTGATTCTGGGAGATGACTTGACTTCTCCCTCCCCCAAACACATGAATATTATCATCATGCAGCATAACCTTAGCAGATAATAAGATATCAAAACTTGAAACTCAAACTCATTGAATAGATTTTGGATCATAGCAACCATATAAAATGGAGAAGTTCCCTTGTGGGCTTTTGAAAGTGTAAATCTTTTACCATAGTAGGAAGTTTCATCTTTCTCCTGATATAATAAGACATATGTGACCATAATTCTTGACTTTTTTCCTGTGTATATTTTAATTCATCTCATACAAACTGTTAATTCAGTATTACAGAAAATATCACTCTGGTGAAAAGGAAGGAGTCGATACAATGAGTAATAGTAACAGTATATTTTTAAGTATACTGAAGTATGGTGTTGCTGGTATTTATCTCTCTCTTCCCCAGTATTCACCATGCGCATGAGGAGATTCAAGGTCTTAACTCTATTACTGGCTTTCTTCAGGAGGATCAGACCAACAATAGGTGTTTATCTACAAGTGTGTGTTGCTCCAGAGAGGGTAGCTCTTTGTAATTCTCCTTCCAATTTTCCTTCCCCAAGGAAACATCTGTATCTTGGATCTGTCTAATTAACCTGTATCTGAAGAATAGGAAACTGTAAGACAATCCCTACACTCATCATTGTTACACTTTTAAAAGCTCTATAAAGTTTCTATCTACATTTTCTTGTTTACACTCGAACAAAATGGATCAAACAAGCAAAATTCGTGGCAACAGAGATGGTGCCTTTGTACAATATAACACATACTGTGTATCAAAGAAATATTGTGCCACTTTTCCAAAGCTGACATTGTAATCCTGGCCATCTGTCTTCCTCCCTTAGATGTCGATGAATGTTCCGTGGTGAACGGAGGCTGCCAGCAGCGCTGTATTAACACTCTGGGCACCTTCCACTGTGAGTGTGATACGGGATACCGACTCCATGCTGATGAACGCACCTGCATAAGTGAGTAAATATTAGAACCAGCTTGAAGCCGTTTTCAATGAAAATCGACCTGCCCGTGTAGGGGCGAGAAAGAAAGGTTTTTCTCTTGTAAAAATATCTATAGAAACTGACAATATTTCAAGTACAATGTTATAGCTGGGAAGGAAGAGTATCTATTTTTTTTTCTATTAAAGAAACAAGTTCTCTAATGACAAGACAGGGCAGGAAATGGGAAAATTAACATTCTGCCTCATAACTTGACTGCCCAAAGGTGTGGCTACTTCTATAGCCTGTCCTTGTTACTATGTGCAGTGACTATGCCTTTGTAAGTCACTGCATCTGTACACCAACGAGACCATGGAGCTGCAGTGATGGAAGATACTGGCATGTCGATAAATATTAGCACCGGCACTCACTTCTATCAGATCAGACTCAGAAACCAGATTTGTGATGAAAATGTAAGGCTCAGCAAAGGTGCAACAGCTTTTATTAAATGCCAAGGAGTCTAGAAGTGTTCCAGCTTAGTCCAATCTACACATACTCAATTTCAGCACAGGAGGAGACTTTGATTGTACACCAGAAGGTTCCTATATACCTCTCTAATTGGATGGCGGGTTTATTCTTTACAGTCTTATTTCTGAAGATTATAAAATTTCTAAAATATGCTGCTTTTACAATCAGCCCGAATCACTGAAAACACGACACTCTGTGTACTAGTCTAAAATCATCTTTGTTATTTTAATCGATTACTTACAGAAAAGTAAGCATTTCCTTCATCAAGCAGTTATCCTCTGATAACACAAGGGTGCCTCCTAATTTCATCTGCAATCATATTATTGTATGAAATGAGGAGTGCGCTGGAATAATACGATCATTAACTTGATTGAGGTGTTCTTGGTGCTAGTTATCCTTACGTCAGTCCAACTCACAGCACCACTGTGTATACACAGTACAACTGCCGCAGTGGAGGCTCAAGCTTTGCCCTTTCCGTGGTCAATTACTAGGCTGGTCTTCTGAGGTGACCCCGGGAGACCTTAAACCATTCACCTTCTTCCTAGCAACTAAGAACTTAATTATTTGTGCCAGCTAAAAACTCTCAAGATTTATATAATACTCACTGGCTAGTCTAAAATACACAAAAATCAGTAGTATTTTGTCATTACTTTGTAATTTTGTAGATCATGTAATTACTTTGTCTATATATAATTGTGTCTTGCAATTATAAAATACAGAATCAGATCATTTTACATAGTTTCCTGAAATACACTCATCTTTCCTTTTCATAGGACTTCTTGGTCATAAGGACGAAATGTAATCGACAAATGAGTATGAACATAAATATCTCAACCTTTCTGGTGATAGCTTATGTTTCTCCTCCAGCTACTGGATTTCAAAGGGAAATGTCAGATTTGTAAATTGCTATGTCTATGGAGAATTTCAATTGCAAACTTTTTTCAGATAGGATAAGACTACTGCGGTCTGCTTCCCCCTTGCTGCGTCCTTCCCCCAAGCAGGCAAGGCTAGTCTCACTTTCTGGGATTCCTCTCACATGTGGGGACACATCAGACTCTGGATGGTGCCTTCCAGAAGGGACAAGACCACGAGCACTTCCCCCATATGTATATTTTCTGAAGATGTTGCCATAAGGGAGAAAACGATGTGAGATGTTTGGGCATGTCATAATTTGCTTTAGACATTAAGAAATATTGCTCCTTGTTTCCAGAAAAACAACATGCAGACTCAACCTTCCTTGACACATCAAGCAATTCAAACAGGCCCAATGAAGGCAAGATAGCTGTTTTGCTAATACCACATTGTAGCAGCCATCTAAACAAGCTTCCTGGGGCACCACGTGTCCCACACAGACCCATACACTCTGCCACCTGGATCACAGTAAAGTTCTATGCACAAAAATCTCCCAGTAAGCATTCAAAACAGGAGCTCTGATGTAGTGGTTACATATTAGGCTGCTAATTGCAGGGTCAACAGTTTGGAACGTTCGGCCTCAGAAAGATAAAGACATGGTACAAAATGTTTTCAGAACTGCTGATAAATGTCAAAAGGGCATGCCACTCCAATGGAAGTTTCAACCCAAGGGCACTCAGCTCTAACTCTGTGTGTCTTCAAACCCATCTCCCCCAATTAAGGGCATATGGTTACACCACTCCATAAGCCAGCCTCTTGGCCCAAAGCACTCAACTTTATTTGCTCTGTGGGTTGAGAAGGCCACCATTCTCTCATGCTTTGGACTTTGACTTCGGACTTTGTTTTTCCTGCTGAACCCCTACCACTCCTCTGATGTCACCACTGTCTTCTGGGTCAAGAAAGTTCCCTGTCCAGGGATCTTGGGGTCCAGAGGACATGCTCTTGCTAGTAGTAAAATGCCTACTCCTGCTTCTCAGTGGGCTCATTTTACACCCAGCAACATGACAATCACAATGAATCCTGATAGCAATTACTCACAAGTGAATCCTATCGATGTCTTCCATATCTCCTTACTCAGACCTTGGCAGGAAAAGGTTGTTTGATGGGATTTCCAGAGACTTTGGCTAGAAGAGCCATATTATATCATTCACTGCCTTGCACTCTTGAATTTCTATTTTGAATAACAACCTTATTAAATATCCTCAGCACAATATCTCCTTTCATAATCCTGACTTTTCTTTGTTATTTGCTGAGATTGGCCTTTTTGGAGGGGACTAAATAATAAAACAATTTAAGGTTTTTCATGATTCCATATACCTTTCAAAGCTCTTCCCCCTTGAGTAGGAAGGTTTGACTAACATTAAACTCGAAAATGGAACAACTGATTTCTGTACAGAGAAACTTCAGATTAGTTACTTTTTATTTACTTTAATCTCTAATTCAAGAATTCTTCATTTCTAGCTTTATGGAATCAACAGTATCTATTTTTCTCCAGTGACCTCTTTTTTATTACTGAGCGAGAGGGGTAGGAAGAAAGATTACCAGGAAAGTATAAATGAGTGATTTTTTTAATGTCCTTAAGCTTGTGGCATGGTAGAGTCAGAGATTACATTTTCATTACATATAGCAGAATCTGGATGACACGATGAGGCTAGTCATTGTCCGATTTGCTTGATTAAATCAAAGAAGTTGTTGTTAGGTGCCAATGACTTGGTTCTGACCCAGAAGACCCAATGCACAAGACATGAAACACTGCATGGACTGAGACCATGCTTATGATTTAACAGACACAGTGTCATTCCATCTCCGTGAGGGCCTTCCTCTTTTTTGCTGCCGCTCCAGTTTATCAAGCAGGATCTTCTTCCCCAGGGAGGGGTCTCGCTTGACAATATGCCCAAAGCATGAAAAATGAAATCTTGCCATCTTTGCTTCTAAGGAGCACTCTGACCATAGGTTTTCCAAAACAGATTGGTTTGTCTTTTTAGTAGTCTAGGATACGTTCGATATTCTTCTCCAGTACCACAAGTCAAATGTAACTATTCTTACATCAAAGATACCCGGGGTCAAATGTGGGCTTGAGTAAATTTTCTTTTGTTTTTTTGAGTAAATTTTCTTATGTCAGATTTTTACACATTCCTCATGATAAGTTAATACTAAATTAAGAGAAAAGATTGGGGGAAAGCCTTGGTTCTAATCATCTTTCTTCACTGGATTCTTTTGTTATGTAGTATCACTTTTCTAATCAGTAATGTTAATTTTTCTTTGATCAGGGCTGTGGAAAATATTTCCAGAGATTGCAGGGGCTGCTCTAAAATTTGGAGATGAAAGAAGTCAAAGAATTTCATTGTAACTACCTTTAAATTAGTTGCATTATTTATGAAGACAAATTAGAAACAGAATTCATTTCAGATGACAGCTGATGTCTTGAATAGGGCTATGTCAGGTTAAAAAAATTGTTTAGTTTGTCAGGTTGATGGCATCTCTCAGTCATTATCAAATTCATCACCCTTGCACTATTAAGCACTTTGTGTAGAAAGTGATAAATTTAATTCCCAAAAGTTGAATTTAAAGAACACTTCCCCCTGCCTTATTCATCCCCAATTCTGTGACCTTAGGGGATATCCAGAACTTCTCAAGTTTCTATACAGAATATTAGATATAAGCCCAATTTAATAGCTTTTCCAAGTACTTGTGATTCAAATACATTTAGAAATCGTTCTTTTCCTGATTTTGAATAGAGACAGACAGTTATAGATAGCACCAGACTGAGCTTAAATTATGACTGCATCACTTACAAAACTGGTGGTGTTTGTTCGACCCATTGTTTACTCTCTCCGGTCATTACAGTCTGTCTGTACCATTTCTGTACCTGGCACAACATCTGTAACTTTGTCTAATAAAACCAAGATAACAATTTACAAATATCAATATTATATATTGCATAAGAACACAAACCTTATAAAGAGGAACTAACATGCTACAGTGGTTGCCAGTGGAGAGTAGGAGAGATTGTGAGTGTGCTTTGGGGCTAAAAGTGAACAAATAAAATAAGAGAGGTCCCTCTATGAACTATGAGTGATAAGAATTTTTCTTGAGTTGAGGAATATGACTAGCTTCATCTCTTAGGTTAAAATAAAAGCAAAATAATTAAATTAAATAAAGAAAAGGGTGACAAAACCAAAATTAAATTAAATGATGAAATATTAGCACAATAGTTTCCTTTTCTTTATTTCTTTGTATTTAGAAAGGTAATTCACAGGTCTTCAGAATAATATCTACAATCGTTTCTAGTTCCTTATGTAATACACTTTCCAAGGTTATAGTTCATTATCCATATTGTGTCAAAAGATGAAACATTATTAAGCTCTAACTTCGGTTTTCTTATATTTTCTAAATGTCTCCTAATGCACTAAAAAAAACCATATTGTAAGCTGAACTGAAAGGTGAAGAGATTAAACAGTACCTGATACATAACCCATGCTTAATAGATGGTAGTATTGATAAATAATTTGTTATTATTATTGTGCCTTAGATATTGAATGTGCTAATAGTGAAAATATCACGAGTGCTTTAACAGACAGAATGTTATTCTCTCACAGCTTAGAAGGCTAGAAGTCTGAATTCAGCATGCTAGACCAAGGAGAAAGCTTTTTTTCTATGTCAAATATGGGAGAAGATCCTTGTCTCTTTTCAACATCTGTGAACCTGGTATTCCTTAGAAACAGGTTAGAAACAGGTGTTCCTACCTTTCTCCTGACATTACTCTTCCATGGGTCTAGGGTAGTGGCTCTCAACCTTCCTAATACTGCAACCCTTTAATACAGTTCCTCATGTTATGGTGACCACCCCACCAAAAAATTACTTTTGTGGCTACTTCATAAATAATTTTGCTACTGTTGTGATTGGAGCAACCCCTGTGAAAGGGTTGGTCAACTCCCCAAGGGGTCGCGACCCACAGGTTGAGAACTGCTGGTCTAGGAGCCTCTCAGCTCAGAACCTCCACATCCAAAGGAGGCACTCTACTCCTGGCTCTTCATTCTTGGTGGTAGCCAGGTTTTTCTTCAGGCTTCTATCATGTTTGATCTGCTATAACAGTGGCTTCTCAAGAACGATCCTTTCACAGGGATTATCCAATTCATAACAGTATCAAAAATACAGTAAATAAGTAGCAACGAAGATAATTTTATGGTTGGGGGGCAACACAATATGAGGAACTGAAATAAAGGGTCACACCACTGTGTTAGAAGATAAAAGAATTTCACCAGAGCAATACCCCTTACTTTTGATCAGTGTTGAGACCTTCTTAGAGGTGGTACATCCCACTCTAGTCCTATTAAAACTGATCAGCTAATTTAATTTGATCACATCATTAGGATGATTGCATTGTTATGTAGCTGCCAGATTACTTCTTTACATAATTGTCAAGTCATGCCTGTGTGAAAAAAAATATTGCCAAGTCACAGAGAATCATGGTGTAGCCAAGTTGTCACATATTTGGGTGTCGGAGGAGAGGTCAAATTCAATGTGTAATACTGTGACTAATGTGACAATGTGTATCCTGTGACTCCAACATTGTTTTTCCACAATAGCATACTCATTAAATTCATGATAGATTTTTGCGCTGAGATATGAGAGGTACAGTTTTTGAAAATACAGCAAGGATTAAAAGATTGTGAAAAAATAAATAATACCTTGAAAAATCAATCTATCCCTTTTTGTTCAAATCTATCCCCTTTTTTTGTTGTTGTTGTTTTGTTGTTGTTGTTTTGGGGGCATCTACCCTTTTTTTAAAGATAGTTGTTAATTTTACAACACAGCTGTCCCACATATGTCCATATGTCGGGGGTAATAAGGAAGCAGTAACAATGCCGGTATCTGAACAGGTATTTTGTTCTGTTAGTACAATGCCTCATACAGAACAGGAATGTTGTTAAGATTAGACAACAAACTCACTGCAGTCAAGTTGGTTGTGACTCATAACAACACTGTGAGGCAGAAAGGCCCCATAGGGTCTTTAAGACAGACTGCCACATCTTTTTCCCACGGGTAAGGTAGTGTGTTTGAACCTCTGATCTTTTGCTTAATAGTCAAGCACTTTAATCATTATCTCGCCAGGAGCCTGAATTAGCTTATGTCATAAGCTAACACTGTTTATAGTAGTTCCATACCACAGTTGTCCATAGACATCAGACTCAATAAATTCATACATTCAGACACTATAGACATTAGCCTGCTTTATTTATGAAATTGGTTGCCATTGAATATCTTTCTGGGTAAGTTTCTATTAATATACTTTCTTTGATTCTTTCAACAATGTGTCCTTTTTGGAAGAGTGCTTTGGCGTGCTACAACAATATTCACAAGTTTATTTTGACTGTGCGGTAAAATACTGCCATTCTCATTTATCAAGGCATTGAAGATTTATATCTCTCTATTTCCAAAAGCACTGGAGGCAGCATGCTTTAGGCAGCTTATGCATTCTCACTGGGTAGAAAGTGCAAAAAGGCATTAAACATAAAATAGCACTGGCTAGGTCTAAAAGGAGCAGACGGAATAAGTACTTGCAGAAGGAATAAGTACTTTTCAGATATGAGAAGAAAAGTTAATTACAAATTTGGATCTCGACGTAGTTACCTGACTTCTGACAAGAAAGGAACCACATGATCCCAGAGTTTGCATCTTCTGACAGCTACAATCTTAAAGACATTTCTGCACAAATTGAATTATTTCATAATCCATTATTCAATGTGTTGTTTATTTTGCTGAGAAGACAAACCATCAGCTAAGAGGTACTCCAGAGTGTGCTTCCACTGGGAAACATTGGCAGCATTGCTCAACTCTCCCCTCTTTTCCTGCTACAAAGAAAAGGAGGTTCATTCTGTTTTCTCAGACCACTCTCCCTGCCTGGAACTGGACCTCCAGCCTGCTTTCTTCTCTCTAAACTTACTTCACTGTAGACTTCTCCTCCTCTTTTTTCGGCCTCAATGGAAAATGTCTATATTAAATAGCAGCACTAATTGTAACACCTCTCAGGTAATCTAGTTTTTGCCAAAGTTATCAATAAATTGTCTACTGCTTGATCTCTTGAAAGTCTCGAGCTCTGCCGCCCGGGGTTGGAAAACACAACATTTTCTTGGTTCCCGTCCACCTGGGCTTCTTTTATAATTTGTCTCATCTTCCCTTTCTCCCAATCGTGTCATCCCTCAGAGTTATGACATTGGTTCATTTCTTTTCTCGACCTTTTCCATCTGGAAAGCTCTAATGATTACAGGTAGTGACACATGAATGACACCAGAGTGTGACTTAGATCACTTAGCTTTTTTCCCTTAGGACTCAGAGATCCAACTACAAACAGAAGACTTCCTTGAGGATGCGGCCATGCCCACCCAGCTTTGACAATTCCATGTGACTTATTTTTACCCTCCTCAACTTCCCTCCTCATTGGCTTTCCCCCTTCCTCGTGAGTGAGGGCACTTCAACTCACCCATTCTGAAGTCAGTCTAGGACAGCAAGTGCCACTCAAAGCTCACCCCAACTTGACACCAACATCCAGTTCAGCAGTAAAACCAGTGGGCTCTTCTGCAAACTATTCCCTGAAGAACTGTCTCTATTACGATGGTTTCATTGGCTTCATTATTGCTCAGACGGAAGTTTTTGTTTTATTTTCTCATTTACCAGGAGCATTCTCCATGTTTGTCAGCTTTTGATTCATGATCTAACTTCCCGGAGCGTTCTTTTGAACATTTCATTGAAATTTATTTTACCATGTTTAAAATTCTGAACCGTCTTTCCACAGCTTTCCGAATTAGCCCCATCTGTTCTGTGACTTATATGGTACGCCCAGGTCGGACTTCTTTTTCCTTCACTCTTGCCTGGTGTGTCCACCTGTACACTCCCTGTCCTAGGGCAGGGGTCAGCAAACTCTTGAGACCGAAGAGCCCCTCCTGTCCCTCCAAACAACTTTAAAGTCACTCAAGAGCCTTAAATAGGTTTTTCCAAACAAACGAAATCACCGTGATCTGAAAAAAATAACCTTTGAACGTTTTCAGTGTGACTTCAGAGCCACACGTTGACACTGAAAGAGCCGCGTGTGGTTCAGGAGCTGTAGCTTGCCCACCACTGGCCTAGCTAATGCACGGAGAAGTTGCAGCGCTCCGTGTGTGCTGGTAGGTTTTACATCCTGCTGTCTTTAGGAGCTCTGGGGTAGTGGAGATGCCCTGGGCTGAGATCCCGAATGTAATCAGTTCAAAAGCACTGCTCGGCAGAAAGATGGGTCTTTCTACTCCCTTAACAGCTAGGAAACCCACGGGGGCAGTTCTACCCTGCCCTCTAGCATCACTATAAGTCAGTACCCGCTTGATGGCATTGAGCTTAGTGAGCTTTCCTCCAAATGTCACCTCTTCCAGCCATGGAAGTCCTTCTACACATGCCGTCCTTCAGCTTGTGCCTCTGCCGGAACGCCTCACAGCACCTTCCTTCCTCATTCTCTGTCCTTCCTCACCTCGGCTCTACTGGCTCCTTGTTTTTCATTTGAAATTGTCCTTTTAAGGGAGATTCACTCCCTTGTTCATAAATCAAATTTGGCACCACAGAGAGCCCAGATTTCAATGTAGAATCTCTTATCATGAATCCAAAGGTTTTCTTGTGTTTCTCTACAATTTGACCTCAATCTCTTACGTGCCATCAGTACCTAGCAGGTGACTGAATTAAAGTGTGCAATTTTTTTTGTTTGTTTTTTGGGCATCACTGCCCTCTGGTGGTGGGAGAAGGAGGCCCAGCCTTTGCTCCTGTGGAGCTGAAATTGAACCTCCTTCCCAGTGGGCCACAGTCCCACACACAACCACTATGCCACTGGGGCTCAGCCCACTCTGCAATTTTATTAAATGAGTCCATTCATTGTTTGAAATAGGAAAACACTTGGAGTGAATTGTGTACTGTTTAGAAATATAAATATTTTGTCTAATGTTCTGAATCTGTGTAAAGAGAGTTATATAATGTGAACCTTTGGCTCTTAGAAAACTGAGCAAGAATTTTAAGTCATAACTATAAGAACTGTACTTAAACTATGTTCTTATGCTGGCTGTCTCTTTGCCATGTCATTACACGATTCTTGTTTCATGGTGTTGCTTATTTTCTACTCTCCCGTCCTTAAACCTTTATTTTAGCGATTCTATAGATCTATTTTATATTATATATCATCATTCATTGATGACAGATCACCAAATCATCTTTGGAAGCATATAGACTGTAAAGACCATAAAATCTGAATAGATTCAGGCCTGAATTTATCACCTGAATTCTTGGGAAAAAACCAATGAGTGGCATTATGGACATCTTAAACCTCGGGCACATTAAAAGCATGAACCTGGGGCTGAGTCCCGGTGGCGTAGTGGTTGAGTGCGGGACTGCGGCTCACTGGTGGGGCGGTTCAAATTCAGCAGCAGCTCCCCAGGAGCAAGGCTGGGCCTCCCACTTCCACCAGAGGGCAGTGATGCCCCCCCCAAAAAAAGTATGGACCTGTCATTTCTTTGATTTGTTTGCCTATTGATTTCTCTTGAAATCCCAGGGCAGCAGAGAGATGGAGCATATAAGGAGAGCGGAGCCTGGCTCCATGTCAGAAAGACAGGCCAGACCCTGGGATCTGATGCTGATCGGTCACTGCATAAAGACAGGATATAAGCCCTTCTCTATGACAGCAGATGGCAAGGTCATGATATGAGTCCAGAGCCTCATTCCCCATCAGAAGATATGCACAGATAGGAAGACATAAAACTTGAGGTGGGGTCGAAGTCACCAGTCAGAAGTTCAGGCTGACTATGCATTCATATAGAAGGAGGGTTCTGAAGGTCAGGCAGTGGCAGTCAACATGAGTATAGGTCCAAGTGAGGGTTAAAATTGAAGCCAGAAGCCAGAGGTAAAGGGACAGTCAAAAATAGATTTTTAATGCTGTCGTTGAAAACTTTTCAAATATCAGTCTAGTCATTATAAAATGAGGATAGAAGGATTGCGACAATGATTGAGTTGTGTGTTCCCTGACACTGCAGCCTTTGTAGTGCAGGAATGGGGCATAAGCTACTGAGGTGTGGCACCTCAGGTGTATAGAGAGAGATAGGACCTCCCAAATCTCAATCCTCTGGGCTGATGTTTCATCAAGAGACTTAGTAAACCAATATCATGATGCTTTTACCTCTTGCCTCTAACGGGAATTCAGATGCTAGAAGGAGAGTGAATGCAATATACAGAACTACTGGGCTTTTAGGTAACTTTGGCTACATCCCTTAATAATTCCTATTACTTTAAAAATATTATCTCTAACGCTCATAACAGCCTAAGAGAAATTACTTGTTATCCTCATTTTAAAAATACTGGAACTGAGGTTCACAGGGATTAAATCTTTCAGCCATAAAATCATAAAGTTGGGTTTATAGATCCTTTGATTCCAGCTCTGAAATCAATAAGTACCCAGGAGAATTGTTCTGAAGTCAGTTTTATAACTATGGAAAAGTCAAGAGGAAGCGGGTAGATAGTTGAATATATCTGCCATGTCATCTTTAGCAAACGTCTGTCTCTCAAGCTATATAGCATGGTAATACAGAGTCCGGGTTCATCCTAAATTGGAAGTTTAAGAAGATTCTTTGTGATCTTTCTTGAAAATTGAAAAGTTGGCTCTTTTTGAAGATACCCCCATGGCTTCCCTCTGGGCAGCAGTGGATTGGCCTTCAGCCTTTTACCTCAGAATGTCAGCCTTGCCTTCCAGTGCCCAGTGTCTAAATCTCGTGACTCTCTCTTTCAATAGATAATATAGAAATTCTGCGCTACAGGGCTGTGTTACCGGATTTGACTGTGAGCTGAAGATGAACCAGCATCCATCCAAATCTCCCTTAAGGTGTCTAGTACACAGAATGCATAACAGAAAGATCATAAGCATTGACACCAAGGAGCTCTAACTTAGAATCCCAACTTTGCACCCACCAGATGTGTGAATGTGGGTATGTTGCGAAATGCTAATGAGGGGTAATATTTGTGGAGTGTTTCTTATCTATCTGGGCCTAGTGCTAAGTACTTTATATGCACTGTTTCATGTAAACCACCTTCATAAACCCTCATGAACTGGGTTCTACCATTATCACTGTGATTCAGTATGAATAAAGAAGACTTAGAAAGCGTAGGCAACTCATGTGAAATCATGCAGTCTAAGCCACCACTTATGAAATGTATATTCTAGGCATAGTTGACCAGCTGAATCCAGATGTTCTAAAAATATCCCATGCCTACACAAAAGTAAGGTGTTTTGATTTTATTGCTGAAGATTTTGCAAGGAAGGACACCACTCCAAGTTAAAAAGATGAATATTGGAGGGCTGGGTGGACAGTGGGCTGGGCATGCATAGAATCAACGTCAAAACCAAGCTCACTACAACTGAGTTGATGCTGCCTCACAGCATCCCTGTAGGACAGAGTAGAACTGTGCCTGTGCGATCCTGAGACTGAGAAATTCAAGGGAGTAGAAAGCACTCTCTTTCTGTCGCATACAATCAGGGAGACTGACAAAGAGTTTGTTGCATTTAGACTGAAATGACAGTGACCCTGCCCCTGTGGGCTAAAATAGTGGGTAAGAAAGTCAGATGCCAGGAAACTCCAGTCTCTCTTTCTGTTTAGGCCAAGTCACATACATATTTTTTAATTTTAAGTCAAACATTCTGTGTTAGGCTTGGTTCTCGAGAGCAGCAAACCAGTGGCATTTGTATGTGTCATTGCAAAGATTTTACATAAGGAGATGAGTCCCACAGTTGTAGGAGGGCATGTATTCAGTGGTGTCCAATCAAGTCCATGGGTCATGCATACGCTGGAGGCTTCTGTTAACCGTAGGTGCAGGGACTGATGAACAGGGAACAGGATGGTGAAGCAGGAAGTCCACAGACTGAAGGCTTTAGAGCTGAATCAAATTGAATCCAAGGCCAGCAGTCCACAAATGGCTCCTGGGACCAGCAGGCAATCCAGTCGGAGGTCAAGGAACCAAGTGCAGGACCCAGGTCAAGTCGTAGAAGTGAGCTAGCACCCACACACTGCCAATCCTTCCCAAGAGTTGGCCTCAATGAAACCTCCCTCAATTGTATCAGTCTATGACCAGATTAAGGAGGTGGCACTCCACCCTTTCTCTCCACCATAACTGCTTGGTTGCTTCAAGCAAGATCCCACCATGGAGTTGAACCCACCATGCATCTTCATATCCTGGGAGAATACAGACCCACTCAAGTTGACATGAAACCTATCATCCATTGCATACAAAATTTTAATTTTGCACAAGGCTTTAACATCAGGTTTAGAAAAAAAATAGAACCAAGCAAGTTTGCATTCTAATTACAAGGGGAGTTCTCAATATAAGTTCTACAATATTGCTGTCTTGTTTGATACAGACCTTGTTTGAAACAAACCTGGTCTTGTTTAATACAAACGTGCGATACAGCAAAAAGAACTTGCTTCTGAGACCTGTTCCTGTTTGGAATTGCTCATCAATTGTTGAGATTGCCTATTGCAGGTTGCAGATTGACTTGAAGTCTTCCTGCTTTAGGTGCCTGCCAAAAGGGAGTCAGAGATGACAGAGTAGTAGCATAGTGACTGCTTTTGCCTCTTCTGCTGTGCTGTGGTTGCTGTGCTCGTACTCATTTATTTTAAAGGTGAATATACTATATGACTCAAATTTTTTATAACTTTGGTGTGGAATGGTTTGATTGATTTTCTGCCTATTACATTTTCCATGCTGTGTGTTGGGGAGAAATATTGAAGATTTCAACATTTCCCTCCGATTCAAGGGGAGGGAATGCAAATTTATTTTTAGAACAAGTTGATGAATTAATCTTCTTTTCTCTAGGGAAAAGGCTTTGAGGCCTACTGTTCACATTTTAAAAATTCTTTGAGTTGGAAAACAGTCTAATTTCAGAATGGCTTTATTTCCCAAAGAAAATGATTTAATGGTCTTTCTAATTTCTCATTATAACTTTTATGAGACTCTGTGGTATAGGAACTACACTAATTCATCTCCTCCTATTTGCACAAGACCAGTGAAGCTTCCTCTGAGTGCCATGTCATATGTTTAGCGGAACAATGCATGAAGACTAGTTGTGCAGTAGGTTTCTGCCACCCTACTCTGCATGCCCAAATAGACTGCCCTGTCTTTGTCATACAGTTGATTAAGCCCAGGGTACAAGGAATTTAACCTTGTATGGACCCATGGAAGTACAAAATTTAAGATGTGAAAGAATAGGCTTCCTTCATGGCAGTGACTGACATGGCTGCTAACCTGCTCCTTGGATCAAGCATACATTAGTAAGTGCACAACTCTGATTCGCTAGGATACATCCAGCGTTGGAAGCAAAAAATGTGAGATCAAGAATAATTGATATTCCATGTGACCCATAAAAACAGGTCTCATTTAATGCAATACAGTTTAAATTGGTATCTCTTTTAAGTAGACTAACCTGAATGTAGGCACCCTTTTTTGCACTTTACAGTAAAACTGAGCAATTCCCTCAACCATCTGATCAGAAGACCTTGAACCAAGAGCACATGTTTAATGATGCCCGGACTAGCTATTGATTAAACACTGACAATGTTCAGAGGAATTGAGAATCAAAAAGCCTCCCCTATGGCCAGCTCTGCCATGCTCACTTCTTAATAGATGGAAAAGGAGGATTCTAAATGAGATCTGCTGCCCTGCTCTTCCTCAGAACTCCACAGGCAGTGGGATTAATTTCTGCTTTGCAGTCCTTTGGAACTACCATGTTTAAAATGTCCCTCATTCTCCAAAAATGAATACAGATGTCCCTTAAAAAAAGTTCATCCTCTTTGAAGAAAAAAGTTTCCTTTATGAATATAGTACATAGAATGATATGCACTTCAAATGCAGAATGAATCAAGGTTCACCGATAATTAATATATACATGAAGAAAAGCACAACTCCTGGGGAAATGATTCTGGCTGAACCATCGGGCCCCAAATCAAGCAAACAAACAACCTCAGCAGGGGCAGAAAATAAAGAATAAAATAAAACAGAAAAGAAAGAAATGTTCAAAGGCAGGACTAATGTTCCCACTGACATTGCTTCTGTTGAGTTGGTTACTACCCAAAGGCTGGGTTATTTTTAGTATAGTCTTTTGTCTAGGTAGGAGATTGTGACCCAGTACTGTGGAGTAAGGCTGTTTCCACATTAAAAAAAAAATCAAGAAGAAAGGGAAAAAAGTGATTTCCAATAGTGGAACCACCCAGCTCTTTTACCTTCAACAAACACGGATGGGACACCTGGAGGGTGTCAGGCACTTTGTGTGGTGTTTTCCCTTTTTAATATTATATAATCCTCCAACAACCCTGTGAAATACTCATTATAGTCTCCTTTTAAAGATGTGAAAACTGAAGCTTGGGAGAATTAAACAAATCCCCCCATTATCAAGTAATCAGTAAGTAGGGGAGAAGAAAGTCACACTGATAAAAGCTTGCAGAGTGAGGATTAAAATCTAGATATTTTGATTAATAGTCTACTGAGCTAATTACCAAATAATGCCAGCCATACTTTCATAATACACACATGAGGAAGGAGGCTTTGGAAATCTCCTATTTTAAAAAAAATTAGCCAGGTTTTTTCTCAATTATTACATTTTAGGATTAAAATAATTAAAATATGCCAAACTACAAATTATGAGATGATAAAGCACCCATAATTCCAGCACTTGGAGGCAGCTATTGCTAACATTTGAGCTTCTTATGTTCGAGAATGTTGGCTTTATGTTCTCAGCATAATTGAGATCACGTTATTTTTATCCTATAAACGTACATCACACACACACACACACACACACACACACACACACTTCAATACTTATTAAGCCAAAGCCATTTGTAAAACAAACTGTAATGGTGGTAAATGCCAGTTCAGGTGTTCATAAGGATAACCACATATTCCTTGGATTCTTTTTTCCTGTCCTCTCTAGTGTTGCTATCAGTTCGCATATGCTTCTGTCTACATTTTTGTTGTTTTCTTTCAGATATTTCAAGAGAAAGGTTACAGTCAAAGTTGATCTGAATGAATACTTTTCATTCTTGATACAGATTTTTTAAATGTTCTCCAAAATTCACAATCAATTTACTGATCCATCACCACTATAGAATGCTAGCATCTACTTTTATTGTGCTTTCTGTCATTACTAATTTGATCAATAAAATCATGTACATTTTTATTCTATTAAGTTCAGATTCTGAAAATATACTTCTCATTTGTATTTCCTCTTATGGTTGAGATACTTCATTCTCAAGTTTGTTTGTTTGTTTGTTTGTTTTTTGGGGGGGGCATCACTGCTCTCCGGTGGTGGGAGTAGGAGGTCCAGCCCCACTGCTGGAATTGAACCTCTGTCCCAGTGGGCCGCAGTCCCACGCACAACCACTATGCCACTGGGGCTCAGCCCCATTCTCAAGTTTTAAAAGTTGATTTAATCCTTTTTTTAAAGTGGATCTATTGCTTTTAAAGCAAGGATATTCTTTCTTATCTTTCTCGAAAATATGTTATAGCTTAAAACTGTACTTTTAAAAAGGTTACTCTCACTCATTTTTCTGTATATGAAACCAATATATATGTGGTAATTTCTGAATTATGTGAGAGAAAAGGTAAAAACCATCAACAAAACTACCCAGGCTTATGATTGTTAACATTTTTTAATTATTGACATTTTCATATGAAAAATTTTGTCCAGTGGAAATGCACTAAAATGCAGATATGTACTTTTCTTCTTCCTTTGTGCAATCTCATTAATGGGGCTTCAATATGTATGCTGAATTAAAAGTCAAGGGAGTTTTAGAAACTAAATTTGAAGAGTTCTAAATATAGTTGAAAAGTTTTAGAACTCGGAGTATTAAAAAGCTAGAAAATCCATGGGGGAGGGAGGAAGGGAAAAAATAAGGAACTGATACCACGGACTCATATAGAAAGAAAATGTTTTGAAAAAGATGATGACAACATAAGTACAGATACTTCTGATATATACAGATATATGTATGGATTATAAGCGTGGATTGTGATAAGAGCTGTAAGAGCCCCCAGTAAAATAAAATAAAATAAAAACACTACTAAACCTTTTTTTAAAGTGAAAAAATCTGTGTTTCTGTGTGCACTGTTTTGTAAATATCATTTAGCAGGGCCCATTGAAAAATTAAAATTTGAGGTTCCATGTTTAAAAAGAATTCAAGTACTACACAGGTTACGTTGCCCACAAAGTGAAATCATGACTGGGCAGGACCCACATGCCCACATTGTGCCCCTCTCCTGGGGATCACAGGCTCGGCAGAGATAAAGGCTACCTTGAAGCGGTATCAGTTCAGACTTCTTTAAAAGGGGGGTTGGTTTGGTTTGGGTTTGACTGGTTTTGTTGTTGTTTGTTTTCTTGTTTGTTTGTTAGCTGAGACCAAAAAAAAATACAGAGATTGTCCAGGTAAATCTTGAGGGAAGAGAAAATAACCTGTGCTTGAGAGACTGACCTTTCAAACAGAGACCACTTATCTACTGAGTAGTTCTCTGTGATCTTCTCTAATTCAGAATTGGCTTTGGAGATTGATTATTTTATACTCAGCCTCAATTAGAACTGTGTAGTTTTTCTCTCTTTTTTAAAAATTACCATGTATTTGATTATCGCTAGCTAATGTACATTTAGGTTCCTTGAATGTTAGATTTGTTTCAGGGCATATCTGACCTGTTGATTCAAAAACTGGCACTCATTTTCCTCTATCAGATCTACTGTGGCCATCTAATCAATTCTGTCCCATAAGAGAGAGAGGGATGGACTGCTCCTTTCAGTTTCCAAACCTTCCAGCATCTTTCGAAAGCTACCATGGCTAGTGACTTTGAAACACTGACTTTAATGGCAGCATGGTGGAGCAACCCACCGTGGCTCCAGAAACGGCTTCCCGGGAAGTCCCTTAATGATGAATTCTTTCCCAAATAGTTCTTAACTTTTTATCTCGTCCTGTCATTTGTGAGTCTGAAGTCTGTCTCATGTGGAACTAAGATGTCAAATGAATAAATCAGTGTAACTTAATTGCTGAAAAATAGTGGAACGCCATAGACAAGAAACGAGAACTGGTGTGGTCTACCCGAGGTCATTCTGTGAATCAGCACGCAAATCACCCCGGAAACAGGTCTCCATACCAAGGCATCAAGAAGAAAAATATATTTCAACAGGACTCTGTAATCAATCTTACATCAGAACTTGTGAAGTGACCTCTCTGGAGGGCACTCCGATATCAGCTAGGTGAGAGAACATAAAATTTAGACGTATTATATTATTTTAAAAAATATGGTCCCCAACAAAGCAGGATCAAGACCCTTTGTCGAGCAGATTTTCATCTCTTTATTGAGCTCGCACTCTGGGATGTGCTTTGGATTGTAGCAGCAGCTGGAAATTTTCCACTCATTACTCTGACTCCCTGAAAGGATATTGTCCTCCGCGATGAGAACAGCAGTGTCCTTAGGAAGAAATGCATCTTGTTAGAGTCGGAAGACGGTAGACAGTGTCGATTTGATTTGTCTTGAGTTGAGGAATGATGTATGAATGATGGTTTTGTTTGGGGGAGGCGGGTAGTGTCAAAATCTCTTAGTCAAAGACACTCATGAATAGGTGGGAAACAGACAGAAGTACATTCCCTTTAGCAATTGATTCTTCAGCCTGTTAGTTATGCCCACACAAGCACAGGACTTTCTGACATCTGTTTTATTTTGTTTCTTCCCTTATGCCAGGTTTCAAGCTGTCAGCTCTTGCTCTGTTGACAGTGGGGGCTATGAGCCAGTGTGTTCAGATCACTGATGAACAGGACAGGCATAGGGGCCTTCCACACCACCAGCTGAATTGTGCTGGTGAAAACTGTGAAAGGACCTCCAGGAAGCACGTACTACCTGCTTCAAAAGAACAACATGTTGAGAGCAATAGAAGTTGTTCCAGCAGGATGTACCATGGAAACAATAATTCCTCCCCCAGCCCCGCTCCTTTCTCGACAACCTGCTTCACACGTTGCTTTCCTTAAACAGCTGATGCCTGTTTGCATCGGAAATGATTGGTGCCTCTAGGCTCATGCTCATTAGCTTTTAAGGAAGGAGAGTCAGCTATAATATTATGATTCGTGGTGGTGAGCTTGTGGCAGGATTCAAGGATGCAAAAGCATACTAAGTATCTCTTTGAGTTCGTGAGAAATGCCAAACAACGGATTCTGGAAGATGAAGCTAAGTGAGCTGGTGAGAGCTTTTAGTCTCCACCATATCATGTGTTGCTGCACGTCCAGAAGTGGGTCTGTCAAGGAAATGAGGGAGAGAAAAGAACCGTATATAGGTAGTCAAAAGAATTGTTTTGCTTTTCTGAAAAGCTTGCCTTGTCCCATCTCTTTATTTAATTAATTTAAATTCTCCAAAAAATTTTGTTATGGCAGCCACATCTTGTCATTAGAAAAACCAAAGAAGGAGGTGGGGATAGCTTGAGGTTTTCCCATAATTCCAGTCCTATCTCCAGTGACAAATCCAAATGATCAATGCATACATTCTTGATCAAGACATTACATTTTCCTTAGCCTTCAGTAAAATGCAAATAATACCATTCTGAAATTCTCTTATGCCTTTATAAATCATTAACATATAATCTAAATATAAAGCAAGTGTGTTTGCTATGAAAATGCAATTTTAAAACTATCCTCCATTCCAGTCAGATTGTTTCCACTAAGTACCTCTGCATAGAATTTCTGGAAGGATCGTCACTCATTCTCAGATGGTTATAGATTTATTTTCTAAAATGCATGTTTTAGGTGTTTTCTTTTCCCAACTGCATTAACTTTTTCTCCCTCACAGTCTCCAAATCAGCATAGCATATTTCCAAGATAACAACAAAGTTCTCTTTACTAATTCTGTAGGACCACCATTCTGTGTTCTTTTTTTCACCTGCTTACTATCAAAAATATGACTTCCTGTAGTCTACTTTGAGGAACTCTGGTGGTCTAATAGTTAGGTGTTGGATTGCAATCCACATGGTCATCAGTTCAAAACCACAGGAGAAAGACTGGACTTTCTACTCCCCCAAAGTTATAGTCTCGGGCTGAGGCCCCGTGGCGTAGTGGTTGTGCGCGGGACTGAGGCCCACTGGGATGGAGGTTCGATTCCAGCTCCACGGAGCAAAGGCTGGGCCTCCTACTCCCACCACCTGAGGGCAGTGATGCCAAAAAAAAAAAAAGTTATAGTCTCAAAAACCCACAGGGGGTGCTGTGAATCAGCCTTAACTTGATGGCAGTAAGCTTGGTTTTTGGTATGAGATTACTATGAGCCTCGTTCACTGACAGGGAATCTTTCTTAGGCCACTTAAAGTTATGTGAAGAATAATAGGTTTTCATCCAACCCAGAATTCCTTTCCTAAGCAAAATGGCTCAAGGGTGATTGGGATTTAGTGTAATTATGCAAGGTAATAGTAAAAAGAAAAACAACCAAGTTATCTCGGTGGTGGGGGAGGTAGAGGCAGGGAGAGGGGGATGACATATAAAAAATGTACTCATATTGTCCTTTGTCACTGAAACCATGCATATTTTATCGGACCAAATGGGCATGTTTTGAAATTATGGATTAGTCACTGCAGACATTCAATGTAACCAATAGAGAGCAGCAGAGATTATTTAAGACAAGTTTATAAGGAGGAATTTATGCTCAACCATGGGTTAATTCAGGAATAAATAGCAGAAGGGGGGAAAAGTCACCCTAGAAACTGAGAGAAAAGAGAAGTATAGTTCTCTTTTTTGCCTTATCCCACAAGAAGTAGTGAAAAGATAAAATCTTCTTTTCTCTTTTTTGTTTTTTTTGTGGGCATCAATGCCCTCTGGTGGTCATGGGAGGCCCAGCCTTGCTCCTGGAGAGCTGCTGCTGGATTTAAACCTCCACGCAACTGGGGCTCAGCCCCAAATCTCATTTTCATAAAAGGTTGAAATTACCAGGCATTTGAAGGGGTTGAACGACCAACCTTGGTTCTCAGGAGTTGAATATCTATCATCGAAGGCCCAGGTCACAGTCTCGTGGCTAGTGCCTATCACCTGAAATGTTCAGTTTGCCATCAATGACTAAGTAATGGGCAACTGTTTTGGAAATATATAGGAGGAAGAGAACCATTAGCACATTAAGGTTTCTTGATTTTTCTAATTATGTGGAGCAGACTGAGACATTATTACAGTATTACAGTCTGGATCAACTTCCCAAGACTATGAGTTTGCTATGCTTGGAACAAAACCAAGGATGCAGATGCATTTTCCTTGAGCATTCTGGTACACCTTGTAGGGAATTCCAACAGTCTTCAAAGAAAGCAGCCTTCCAGCTCCTATGGAGACATTAGCAATTCCTCTGTGTTGACATAAGCAGAATCTCTGTTTACACTTATCTGATCTGATAAATGCTGAGAAAGACTTGTTTTCATTTGTTCAACAAACATCTATGGATTGCCTCATCTTTGTTTGGCAGTGGGCAAGACAGTGATATTTCTGTTACAGGGAAGATATTAGTCCTTTACAAATTTAGTCAAATGTTTAGTTCTGCTATAAACTGAAGTCTGACAGCAGCATGTCTGTTTCTAGGAGTAGATCATTCTAGAAAGTGGGGCTGTTTTCCAACTTCTGACTTAAACGATCTCTGCATGGCTTAACTACTTTATTTCAAATTAATGTTTTGACATTTTGTTGTTATACATATTATTTTATGAATAGCTATTGAGAACAGCATTTCTTATTCATTTATGAAGTCAGATGATTGAAATTCATCAATTTAATCGCATAGATCTGTTTATTTTTCAGTAGTCTACAATTCTGCCAAAGGAGTTGACTTCAGAAAATCCTCAGCCCACTAGTCTAGATGAATTCATCCAAATTTCTCCCAATAACCACTCCCCCAAAAAAATCATTGTCAGCCAGAGATACATTAGAATGTTCAAAGCTACAAGACTATTATTCTGTTACCAATGTGTCACCACAGTGTAGAAAGACACAACAAAGATTTGATTTAAAAAAAATAAATCTTAATGATTTCTACCAAACAATATGGCAGCAAAAAAAAATGTGCAATCAAACTCAAGATTACAGATAAAGATGATTAACCAACACTCCAGGTGCTGAGTCAGCTGAAAGCAGAACTAAAAACTTGAGGGAAAAACTCCCCCCAAGTGGTAGGATCTGCACACAGGAACACATGTTTAAGGAATGCATTTGCATGGGACCCCTTCACTCACCAGGTAATTTCAGCCTTTCATGAAAAGGAGATTCTATATCTTCACTACTACTTGTGGGGTAAGGCAAGGAGAACTATATTTCTCTTTTCTCTCGATCGCTAGGGTGGCTCCCCCCCCCCTTCTGCTATTTATTCATGAATTAACTCTTTATTCATGAATTAACTCAATCCTCCTTATAAACTTTGTCTTAAAATTATTTCCATTAATTGAACACAAGAAGTCACTACAGCATTCTCTGAACAAAAGGGTGATGTCAAAAAGGAAGCACAGCCAAGTAATGAAACAGAAAAAAGGAGAGGAGAGGGGAGAGGAGAGGAGCGGAGCGAAGAGGAGGGGAGAGAGGGCAGAGAGAGGGGAGGAAGAAGAAAGGTAGAGGCGAGAGGAGAAGAGGATTGCCTATGGTATATCCAGGGTGACAATCTCTTGCTTTGGGCTCATCGCCACTGAAACCCAATGGCAAGGAGGCCATCAATCACAGCTGCCTGCCACGTGATCTTTCCAGAGGTAACTCGTGCCCCAACGCAGCCCATACACATCCACTGTGGCAGTCATGTGCTTATGTTAATTTCATGATTGAGATGTAGGGGCGGAGTCTAGCCTGTTAATCTGGAGATAGCCATTGAGTAGCCAATGAGGCCTCTGTGTGGGCATGGCCTTCTCCTGATACGTCTGGGAAATGTCACGGTATTTCCCTCATGAAGAAGAGAAGCTATCTCATTAGTTAGTCTTGTTGTTCGGGGTACTCTCAGAGATGATGAATCATGGACAAGACAAGATGGCAGCATCTGAGGAGCCAGAGGAGAAACCACATGGCTTTGCCCCGATGAAGCCAGATCTCTGTAGCTGGAGAGGCCACATGGGGACCCCTGCCATTGATGAGTTGCTTCTGCCACCACTGGATGCTGCTGATGGATCTTGAGCCCTGGAAGCAAGGAACCATGGGGAGACCTCTGCCAGTGCTGAGATTCTGTACCCACTGACCTGTGACTTCGTTGGAAGAAGTTGGATGAGTTGGAAGAAGACATCATAGACTGGTATCGGGCATATGGATTAATATCGGACTTATGACTTTGTACTGGCTGGGTTGGGATGGTTTCTCAGTGTTCCATTCCTCTTGTATATAAACCATTCCCATATATGCATATACATGTCCATAAATTTGTTCCTCTAGTCTACTCAGACTGACACATTCATGTAATCACACCCACACAAGCTTCCCCTCCTTAACTTTTCAAATGTCAATCCATGAATGTATTCTTTCATTCAATTATTACTTATATGTTCTTCCCTCAGTTATCCACTATCTCATTGTCAGACATATGACAATGACAACAATATTTATAAAATTCTAATAACTGGTGCTGAGCTCCGGTGACGTAAGTGGTTGAGTGCGGCAGTGCGGCCTGCAGGCTTGGTGGTTCAAATCCAGCGGCGGCTCTCAGGAGCAGCACTGGGTAGTGCCCACGACCATCAGAGGCAGTGATGCCAAAAAAAAAAAAAAAAAGATAAAAAAAATTCTAATAACCGTATTTTGCATTAGCTATGCACACGCTGCAGTAGCAAATGCCGAGGGGAGAGATGAGACTAATACTAATGGTGATCACTGAAGTCATGTGTCAACCTGCCTGGGCTATAAATCACAGTGGTTTGTAATGATGTAATTTGTTAGTTATTTGATGATGCGGCCATCCTCTGTCTTGTGAGGGTCTTCATTCTTGCATAGTGACCATTTTGGATAGCAACTTGACCCTTGGAACATAATGTGTTGACCAGTGAAGAAAGGCGCTAGCCTTAGGTTCCCGCCATGGTTATACCTTTGCCTTTTTCTTTTCAGAAAGTGATAAACATGTGTTGAAGATGAACAAGAAAAATACTAAATGGTGAATAAACTTCCATTTTTAATGCCATAACCTAAACACTTATGATTGGTGACTTCTCTTTTAAATGTTCTTACAAATCTTTGGTTTTGTTTTCTATCCTTTTTTCCCCCTAGCTATTCTAGAATCATATTGTTTGCATGATTTTGTAATGTATTCAATTTTTTCTTATGTAATAGTCAACAAGCAAATTTCTGTCATTTGACATCATTTTAACATATACTTTCTAATAATTGTTTAATATTTCATTCACTGAATATATGATAAAATGTAAATGTGAATATAAAGGACCCATTTTTGATAAAACTTATTTTACACCCATTTTATACATACTCCTAATTATTCCTTTAGATTGAATTCTCAAAAATACTATTGGTATGTCATATATTATAAGGGTTTTGTTTGGAGCCAAACTATTGTCATAAAGTGTGTTTATTTCATAGAAGTGGCCATAATAAAATACCACAAAGTAGATGGTTCTGAAGTAGAGAAATTTATCTTTTCAGTTATGATCACCAAACCAGCTTCTCAGATTTATTGATCCATTCTGAGCACTTTAAGAGGAGAAATTATTCTAAATGGGATTAGGTTTCATCCCATTCTGATGTGACTTGGATAATTTAACTGATAGCAACTTTAAAAACGCAAACTCCAAACAAGATCAAATGCACTAGTGCAGGATTTAAAGTTTCAACATACCTTTTGGGGAGAAACAATTCAACACATCATATCTAACCTTGCTTACTTAATTCTATTAGGCATACAAGCCAATTTATTGCTTCTCAAGTGTACCAATGTGATAACCCAAAATGATATGGGTATTGTTCTTTGTGTGCTTTTAGCTTCGAATAGGTGAAGTGAAGTTCTTGGCCATTGAAATAAGTTTTGTTTGTCTTTTTCTAAAAGCTTCCTCTTTTTCTCTGGGCGCGTGCCTTCAGTTGAGATACAGGAATTCATTTTATGTTGTAGATATCTAATGGTGTGTGGTCAATTACTAACTGGCAGGCTATATTTCAACCCCCGCTGGCACTGCAGAAGGAAACGCTGGCAATCTGCTTCCATTGAGATTCCAGTGCTCAGGGTCAGGGCAGTTCTACTCTGCCACTCTTGGACTTGCCATGAATCAGCATTAACTCAATGGCAACAAGCCTCAGACTAGTTGGAGGGTGAGGGGTTGTTTCTTTATATTTGGGGGTACATTGTGGTAAAGAGCGCTGGTGCACAGTGATTAAGGACTCAGTGCTAACCAGAAGATCAGCAGTTAGGACCCATCAGCTGCCTGTGGGAGACCTATTGGAGTCAGTCCGCTTCTATAAAGAGCACATTCTTGGAAACTGGAGGGGAAGTACGTTCTGTCCTATGAGACCACTATGAGTTGGTCAACCCCATTGGGTGGGGTTGATAGACTGTAGATATTAATGAACATAGATTGACATATGTTCTTTATTTCTCCAATTTTTGTTTTTTACATTGTTAGTGGAAATTTTACTTCGCTCTTCTAAAGTATTTATGATATATATATGTGTTCCAACCAAAGATATTTGTCTTTACTCTAAAATATTTTAGATTCGCCATAAAATAAAGCTTAAACAATAGATTTCAAATGTGTGAAAACTCCTCTATTAAAAGCTGAAAACAGGTACATTGGGGTATGTATATTTAAAACCTATGAATATTGTTAGCAATATTAACAGACTTTTACAAGAACATGCTTTAAATTTTGATTGAAGTTATACAGAAATTTTAAAAGTTTCACACTTGGCTTTTAACTTTTATGTTTGAAATTTTTCTTTTAACATTTTATATTTATTTAGTGTTACATTGTACATCTGGCTATATTTTATTTGTCCAGCTGCTGAATAATGGAAACTTCTATGAGAATCTCGGTGCATATTCTTTTGCCATTTCCCAAATTATTTCCTTAGGATAAATTCCTAAAAGTCAACTTATTGAATGTAAAATATGTACTTTTTAAAAAGATTTTTAAAGGAACATATTGAACTGCCCTCAACAAAAGGGAACTGGTTCATACTTCCCCTAATAATGTAGAAAAGAGCTGTGCTTTTATTTCCACCACTACAGGGTATTGTCATTTTGGTCATGGTGATAGTCCTGGTAGATCAGAGAAACAAATCCAAAGAAACTCTTATGTGAATAAGAGAGAATTTTATATAAAGGGTAATTGTACACTAAGAAAACATTGCAGCCCAGTGCAGTCCAAGATCATATGTCTGATATTAGCCCATATGTTCGATATCAATCCATAAAGTCCTCTTCAGACTCATGAAACACATGCAATGAAGCCAAATTCAGGGCGATCACAAGCCAGTTGGTAGAAAGTCTTTAGATCCATGGCTTTGTAAGCATCTCAGCGCTGGCAGGAGTCTCCATGTGGATTCTCTGGCTTCAGAGGTCTACTTGCATCCATGTGGTTTCTTCTTAGGGATGTTTCTCATGGAGCCAGTCTTGTCAGTTGTGAGTCTCCAAGGGAGTGGACAGTGTCTCCTGCCTCCAAGAAGGAAGTATGTGATTTCCCAGAATTCTCTGGAGAAGGCTATGCCCACACAGAGGTCTCATTGACTGTCTTCAGATTGACAGGCTAGACTCAACCCTTACACACTTAATCCTCGAATTGACACAAGATTAGGTGACAACCCAGTCATCGGTTTCACATTCAAATTCGATTACTTTGTATTGACTACACTGAGTTCCCTCCACACTGTTGCACTCACCCCTTGGGTCCTGGTGGCGTCATTAGCATCTATCCCTTGCCTCAGGCACTATTGACAAACTGATAGCAGCAACTTCTACCAAAATCCTTTTAACTTTGTCATGGATCAATATAGGCTGTGCAATTTATTTTATTTTTATAGTTTTACACTTGATATTATAAAAATAATACATGTTGATTGAAAAAATTGGGAAGCAATGGACACTACAATAAAAGGTAAGAAAAGAAAAGAAAAAGAATTACCCATGAAGCCACCATGCAAACCTAACAAATCTTAATGTATTTCTTTATACTTTTGAAGGTACTTTACTTGCATAAATTGTTTGTATGAAATGGGATTGTACTGGGCCTGCAATTTTACAACTTCCTTTATTAAACTATTTTGAAAACATGTAATGTCGTTATCTAATCATCTGTGGGATTTTTTAATAGCTGCATTATAATTGTAGGGTGTTTATCTAGAGTTGTCTTGATTACCAGCCATCACTATCATGTAAATTTCCATGCACTATCTCATTTAAATTTCACAGAACCATATAAGGTAGGTACTACTACCATCTTATATGGCAGATACTGTTACCATCTCTATTTTACAAATTGAGGAAATTGAGAACAAATTTAGTAGCTGGCCCAAGGTTTCATATTATAGAAGTGACAAAACAAGTGTTTGAACCAGGGATTGTAACTCAGGACTCCGAAGATTTTTCAAGGTGACTCAATAATGCTATCATGCCATTGCTTTTCTGATTGCACTACTTTTTCCTACTATGGTATATGTAGGTTTCTTTTTATTATTATTTCAAACAGAATTGCAAAGGGTATCACTAAAGGTCATTCTTTGCTCCTATACATGAAGGTTTCATTTTAAATCAATCACAGTGGTTTAAATTTCTGTTTCCCAAAATTATTTGCCTAATATATGACAATGAGTTTTAGGAGGCTTGGTTTTCTTTGTTTTGCTCTTTTGCAAGCATAGTCTAATGACGTATACTGAGAATTGGAAATAATAGATCAGTAAACTCAAATACTTATTTTGATTTGCAGAAAAGTCACAAGATCACTGTGTGTCTTATGGGGGAAAACCATAATAATCCCATTCTTACCTTAGAACTACAAGATATTTGGAAATCTAAAAGTTGATTCATATGCATTATAATGTTTTAAAAAAGAATTAAGGTACAAACCTAAGAAAGTACCTTAAGGCAAAAGTAGATACTTAGAAAGGAGCCTTGCTATATAATAGATTCTCTATAGGGGCTGATGACTAACTTCTACAGGTCTGGAAATATCCTGGCTTTTCTTTTTTTTTAATGCAAAATTTGATATGAGGAAATGTTGCCTGAGAATCCCTTGATAATTACAGAGATCATGGAGAAGCTGAGCATATGGCATATTGGAAGATTTAGGTCAAATGGTCTTTGATGACCTTGTACATTTTGCAAATACATTGAGAATTTATATCTACCATTGCTTTAGTAGAATTTCCAGGTGCCCCTCTTTTCAATGTCATATGTCACAAAATGCTTTTTAAACATGGGAGTTATTGATAGCAGATTTAAAGCTACTATTACAGCACTTGGGAAGCAATTTGAACTTTTTACACTTTCACGTTCCAATGCCAAAAATTGAAAACAACGATCTGGCATATTTTAAAAATACTTGAAAAATTGACAATCTTTGAAGACGCTTGTCTAGTACTAATTTGCTAGCAAATCAGCATTGTAACAGCTTCCTATACCACTAAAAACTAAGCATTTTATCTTTATATCGCTCTTAAGAGAGTCTGGATCTTTTCTCCTCCAATAGAGTGAAAATATTAATAAACCAGCTTTGAAGTCAGACTACCTTAGTTTGGATTCTTTTGAAAAACAAATTTCAATTCTTTTACTTGGTCTTACCCAAACCCTGAAGTGCTGTTTTGGACTTTCCACCTTGGTTTTTTATCAGTAGAGATCAGAAACTGCATCTACCTCACTGAATTATTTAAAAGATTAAATGAATAAATGCATGTCAAGTAATTAGAATGGTGCCTAGAATATACTCAGTACTATATATTATCTGCAATTACAGTAATTATTATTATTATTAATTAAAAGATTTCTGAACATAGTTCAAAGTTATTTTCTCTTCCACATTTATCTTCTTGTTCCCTGGTACCATCCAATGAGATGTTTCTTTATCTTACTTGAAGACTACATGAAGTGTCTAAATGACTCACTTTGCCCTTTACTTTCTTCTGGCAAATATTATCCTATGGATGTTGAGACTCTCCAAAAAAGCAACCTTACTGACACTGAGTTTGTGCCACTCACTCATGGCCCCCCATAAGAGAGTGCACAACTGCCCCCGGGGCGTTCAAGCCTGTAACTCTTCTTTCCTTATACTGCTCTTTCTTCTAATATACCACCTTCTTCTACATGTCCTTGTTCACCTCCCCAAACTGTGTAGGCTCCTTGAGGACCATGGACATATCTACCTTATCTTATTCCCCCTGTGCTTGCAGGAGAAAGATGCAACTTTCTCCTGCTATAGAATGTCACAGTCTCGGGAACCCAGAGGCAGTTCTAGTCTGTCCTGTGGAGTCCCCATAATTCTAGTCTGTCCTGTGGAGTCCCCATAAGTCATGAACAACTTGATGGCCGTGAGTTTTCCCTATGTCTTGCATATAGTAGGTGTTTATTAAACTTTTGTTGAATTTTACATTTGTTTTGATTCTTTTTTTATTGTTTTGATTCTTTTAACTCCCTAACTAAAATTTTATTATTATTTCATCAACTCCACACAGGCTTAGATATTAACATATCAGACCTCCCTCTGGATTTAACGGCTTGTTGTTTTATGTCCAGTATTTTAAATTCAAAAATCTCTTTCTGCTATTAGATTCTTATTATTTTGTTCATTTACATTCTTCTTGCCTTACTATGCCTAATCTAGTAATAACTAGCATGTACTAAGTGCCTACATATTTTGGCAGGGTACCGGTTGTTCTGCATACATTGTTTCCTGAGCTAGTCCCATGAAGCAGCTCATTGTCTTCATTTTACAGACCAAGAACTTAAGGCTCTGAGGCATCAAGAGATTTTTCCAAGGTCCAAGAACTTGCGGTCATGGCAGAGTCCAGCAACATGATCTTTTCTCTATCCTGGTTTCAAAGTTTAGCAAATTAAATACCAACATGAATATTCTAAACAATAATTTTCATAGCCATTCTGAGAAAGTGAATCTTCTTTTTACAGTATGCCTAACAAATTTTGTGAAAATAGAAGTTCTGTTCCTGTCTGTTGGGTTCCTCACTGCTTCTACCCACGCTTCCCAAAGTTGATAGTGTCCTAATACCTGGAAGAACAACGCATATGACTAGCAGACCTCTTGTCAGGTTTGGCTGCAATTGTACTGGAAATTGGCTCTCCGACTGGGCTGCCGTTAGGAAACATGATTGTAGATAAGTGAACTGCCACTGCTGGGACGTGAACCAGACATGCATGTTAAGCAACAGTGTGCAGCCCAGGAAGTGCCAAATTGACAGCTAAACTGTAGCAGCAGAGGGTGATGTGACTACTTTCTATGTTCAGTCTTACATGATACTTTGATGAATAAAGTCTTACTATCTCATAAACGGAGATGCTGTCAATTATGAATCTCAGCCAGATTCTTAGAAAGCATTTCATGTCTGAGCACCCTTGTAAGCTTCTTAATGGCCCTCACTCCAGTTGGATTGGTTTAGCCTTTAAAGTGAGCACACAGTTCATTAAGCATGTGGAAACTCCAACAGCAACTGCACGTCGTCTCTCCACGAACTAAATATATTTCTCACATTTTATCCAGGACTAGATAAAAGGGCTCCATAATGGTGTGCGAGAAGTAAGTCTTCACCCTCTGAGGGGCTTCAACCACTATCGTGAGTGTAGGAAATGAATAATATTTGTAATGAGCAAACCTTGAAAGGGGAATCCAAAGGTTTGGGGTGTTTTCCGTCTCTTGCTAAAGCGCATGCACCAAATGATTGTTTTATCTCATTTCTCCTCTGAGGATTTCTATTTTTCAAGCATAGGGATAGTCGTTTGGAATTTCAACAGACAGACCATCTGTACCCAGCTCACTTTCCCTCACATGTTGCTATTTCATTCGTGGTTCTCATGCAAGAGATATTTTCAAGACCCCAGGAGCCCCCATGGCAATGGAGAGTAAACATTGGGCTGATAACTGCAAGATGAGTGATTCACAGCCCGAAGCTGATCTGCAGGAACCAGTGAGGCTGTCTACTCTCATTAAAGTGACAGTCTTGGCAGAGCCATTCTGCTCTGTCTTATAGGCCCCTATGAGTCAGAAGTCACTTGATGGTAGTGACTTTGATTTTTTTATTTGTTTGTTTATTCTCTATCAGAACTGGGATTGGAAATGAGGAGTTCTTTGATGCATAAATCATAGGTGCCAGCCCTCAAGAAGTTTATGATCTAGTGGGGAAGCTCGCTGTATGAATGGAGAATTTAACAAAGATATGCATAGTTTATTACGGAGGACATCAGTTACTAGCATCTAAGTCAAACAGAAGAGGCTCAGAGAAGGCTTTTCAGAGAAGATGACCTCTTAGTTGAGTTTTAAAAGATGTGTTGGGTCAGAGAGAGCAATGCCAAATGGCCAGACTTCCCCTTCACGGAGGGTTGATAATATTTCGAAGAGTATCAAGTAGGTAAGTCATGGAAATTTTAAGAGTGGATATTTTGTAGTGGTAAATATCCACATAATTTGGAAGTCAAACAGATTCATGGAACATCAAGGTGTTTCCTGGTAAAGAGCCACCTATTGTCTTATATAAAGATGGCTTTGCTTACCAACCCAGGTGTTTTGTTAATCTGTTGAGTAATATAGCTGACTTTAGAGCATCTTTAAAGGTCAAATAGTGAGGATCCAGAAAGCAAGAAATTCAAGAAACCCTGTCTAGTGAGAAAACCTAGAAGGTACCCTAGGATCGAGGAGGAAGTCAAAATGCTTTGGGGAAAGTATAATCAAATGTGTTGGAAGGGAGTCAGGTGAAGAGGAAAAAGGGATACTTCCCACACTATCTTTCTCCTATCTTGAGCTTCATCAACTAACCACTGGAAGACTTGAAAAATAATTTTTCAGGTGAAAAAAAATCTAAGCTTAAATTTGAAATTCACATCACTGACGGTAATATCACATTGACTACATTCATGTAAAAGTGTACATATTCCGAAGAGGTTGTTTTTTAAAATTGAGGTTATTCAGCTGTATGTCAAATTATAATTCAATTTATTATTGACTTTTATAGTCGTTTCAGAAAAGATCAGAGAGAAGAAGTTCTTCTGATTTTGCCCGCCAGGGCCAAGGGGAATCAAACTCTGTGAGGCAGGGGCCAGGCGTGTCTCCACCCTCTTTCCATATCCAATTCTAACAACTATTCCCTTCCAGCTGCCTAGTCCCTGCACCCACCGGATAGTAGTGTCTAGAGTCACCCCACTGTACCAGTTAGCTTTCTGCCCAAAAGCACTCGGTTTTACTTGCTCCAGGGACCTAGGCAGGCATCAGTCTGTCTCATGCTCTGGCTCTGCTCTTGTGACTCCTCTGTTACAACTCTGGCGCCTCTCAGCCTTCCAGGTCCTGGATCTCAGAGGTTCTGCCCAAGGAGATCTTAAATTCAAAGGGATTTTCTAATCCCCCCCCCGCCCTTCTTTCTTGATGATAGTGAATTCCTTCTTATATTGATGATGTCTCATTCTGTATCCAGCAAGATGACAAAATTGATTCCCCATTCACAGTTTCAAGCATCTACAACCACAATGAATCCTGTTGGCATTCACTCACAACTGAGTCATAATCCTAGTAGTCTCTTCCTCCACCTTGTCTTATCCAGACCAATCAGGGGAAGAGGGACTACACTCCCTCTGCATGGACCCTGATCAGTCCTTTAGTTAGAAAACCACCAATGGCTTAGAGGAGTCCTATGAAATTAGCAACTGTGCCACAATAGATAACTTGCAATCTATATGTATATCTAACTTACATATAATTTGAGAATATCTCTCTGCCACTCTATGAAAAGTACAGGTACATTTAAAGATTGATTTTCAATAAATATTAACATCATTGCTAATTTTAAAAGCTTTTATTTCTTATCTCTTACCAATGAGATTTCATATTGAGATTCTGTATCACATTTTCTTTCAATGGAGCGTATTCCTCAATTTTGATTAATAATCAAGTCCATAATGACTTCTAGCCAGGATGTGGACTATTGAAGATAAATTGCAATATGTTATTTTAAACTGCTACTAACAATTTAATGGCATCCATGTTAATTCATCAATACCCAACACTCTCCAAGTCGTAGGAAGTATAAAACAAAAAACAGATAATTCTTTTGAATTTGAAATCCCTTAATTGTGCTTAATAAATAGGCAATTTGCTAAGGGATTTAAGATAAGGTTACAGGCAGTAAAAGTAATTGTTTTTTATGTCACACAGTTTCAGGAGTACTACTCCATAGTGACACTTCTTAATAGAGTACATTGTAAGTATATTGTAATCTCTAGATAAAGAGAAAAATATTCTGGAGCCCCAAAGAGTTTTGGAGATTTTACTTTAGATCCTACTACTTTATTTAAAACTCTACTAGCTTCTGCTTAAATTTGGAATAAGTTATACAATCCTTCTCAGGAACCATAAAGTCTTCTATGTACAGTCAAAGAAGTTTCTGTCTTGTTCAAACAGCATACTAAGCTTTTCTCTCCTCCAGGTCGCAAGATTTCTGGGAGAAATCCTTACATCCAGTCAGGACCTCTTCCTCAGCAACCTTTGCTCATGTGTTTCCCTCTACTTCTACATAGCTCTCACCTTAAGCTCTTATTCCTTGGCTGGATTCTCCCTGAAGGTGTTGTGGACATATTCTTACTGACTGCCACACCTCTATAGTCTACTAAGGGCCATCCATTGTGTTAATGCTTGATTTTTCTAAAAGAAACTTCTAGAACCAACATGTAAGACCAGGATTTATGATTGCCATGCCATTCTTTCCCTTTAAAACCAGGGAATAGCCAGTTGGGGCTATTCTAGAATGATGAGGCAGCTAGGTGTGTAAGTCATACCTAGGTATGTAAGTTTATGTAAGTCATCTTTGGGAATTGAGTCTATTCAAAATATAAGGGAGCTTTCAAATGTTTATGAAAAATGGAATTAAAAACTCTTGAAGCCCTCTCACGTAAAGTGTGCTTTATTCTTAATGCCTTTTATAAAGTGCAGTGGCAAAATATATAAACTCATTGTATGATACCTTCTGGTGTTACCATTATTTTTTAAATTTTTGTCTTTAATTGTGTAGTGATATCTCAAAGTACTTTTTTTGGTTTTGGTTTTGGTTTTCAATGATTTTATTGGGGGCTCTTAACAGCTCTTATAATATTCCATACATCATTTACATCAAGCATATTTGTACACATGTTGCCATCTTCATTTCCAAATATTTTCCACTTGAGCCCTTGGTATAAGTGCCTCTTTACCCCTCATTTTTTATTAAAAAAAATCAGCTTATTGGGGGTTTATACAACTTCAAAGTACTTTTAATTTGTGTTTCCCTGATAGTTATTCATGTTGACATTTTTTCATGTGCTTTTTTTATTGGTTTACTTCATGTGTTTGTTTTCCTTTGGAACATCTTTTCATGTGTTTTTCTCTATTTCAAATTTTATTTTTGAATTTTTTGCTGTTCATTTTTAAAGTCTTTCATATATTCTAAATACTCATCCTTACACTTTAGTCATCATTGCTAAATTTAATTTATTATTATTATTATTATTATTAATTAAATTTAAATTTAATGCTTTCCTAATTACCTAATCTGACATTAAGTGTATTTAGTAAACTTTTCATTTATGGTCTTATAATCTCCTTTTGATACTTCATATCTTCCATTTTTTTCTTCACTAAATTCATGCTTCTCTTTATCTCTGATCATACCAAGTTTCTTTATAAAAAGCTCTTTCATGTGCTTATCTGCTAATTTCATCAACCCTCTTAATTCTGGGTTCCTTTTATTAAATTACTTTTCTCCTGGTTATGGTGGAATAGTCGGTTACATGTTGCTATCTGCTCTTGTAAGACTTACAGCCTAGGAAACCTAAAGGGATCGTTCTACTCTGTCCAAAAGGGTCACTTTACATCAATGGCAATGATTTTGGTTTTTAACATTTGGACTCCTACTTAATCATCTTCTTTTCAACTACTAGAATATCAAATTTGATAAGTGGGGTGTTTGAAAGTAGCCCTACCAGTAATACACACACACACACACACACACACACATATCCTAATATTGTAGTGGCTTACACCTGGTTCTGCTAACTGCAAGATCAACATTTCGAAACTAGCCACTTGAGATGAAGATGGAGCTTTCTACTCCCATAAGTCTCAGAATCTTGGAACCCATAGTAAGGAGTCACTTTGAGTTAATGTTAACTTTATGACAGTGAGTGGTATGCACGCACGTGCACGCACACACACACACACACACACACACACACACACACACATATATCCTGGTAGCATAGTGGGTTAAATATTGGTTTGTGATGCAAAAAGTCCAAGAGTTCTAAACCAGTACCCAACCCTCAGGAGAGAGGTGGAATTTTCTACTCTCATAAAGAGCTAAAATCTTTTAAACCCTCGGGGATAGTTCTACCCTGCGCTATTGGGTAGCTATCAGTTGGCATAGGCACAATGGCAGTGAGAGTATCTAAGCACATTGTGTTATTCCGGGTTGACTAAAGAAACAAATTCATAGACACCCGTGTGTATAAGAAAGAGCTTTATATAAAGAGTAAATTGTATATTAAGAAAAACATCCCAGCCCAGTTCAAATCAAGTACCTAAATCTGATATTAGCCCATCTGTACAATACCAGTCTATAATTTCCTCTTGAGAGTCATGGAACACAGGCAATGATGCCGCATGCATGAAGATTACAGGAGAGTTGGGGGAGGGGTGCCGAGGGGAAGGCTTGTGGATACAGAGATAGTAGAAACATCTCAGCACTCCACATTATTCCTCTAGCTTTAGGGCTCTACCTCCATCAGCATAGCTCCATATGGCTTGTCAACAGAAATGTCTCCAAGGGAGACAAAGCAGAGAGTATGTCTCACCTTCAGAGAGGAAGACAGGAATTCCCAGGATCCTCAGGAGAAGGTCATGCACACACAGAGGCCTCATTGGCTATGCCATGTTTGAGAGACTAGACGCCACCTCTTCATGAGTTCTCAGATTATGCAACTGATATGTGTGTATGTGTGTATCATAGAGATTTAGTTCACATAGTTGCACAGGTGTAGTCTAATTTGTTTTCAATTCTGTGGGTAAGATGTAGCCCCTTCTGAATTGTGTAGTTTGAGAGCCTGACAAACCCAGAGTGAGTAGGCACACCCCAGGCTGCAGAGATAGATGAATTCAAGGTCAGAAAGACAGCTTTGTGACTGGAAAGATGAATAAACTCAAGATCACCAAGTCAGATGGCAGGCGCTGAAGTCTCCGATAATCAGTAGGCAGTATAGCAGGTTGTTGGCTCAAGTCCCAAGAATCACAGGTCAATGAGCCAGCTATAAGATCTAAACTCTGCAAAAATCAAGCAAGCTTCTATATACATCAACTATTTATTAGGATATAGGTCACACCCCCAAGGAAATCTTTCAATGGCCTCGGAGCTATGACTTCCACTCCAATCTTCTTACAACTACTTGGCTATTCACAGCAGATTCCATCATAAAGTTGATTACATTATGTTAGATCCCATTTGGGGGAATCACTAGGCCTCAGCTACAAACCACTGACAACACTGGCCCAACCAGTTAACACAAAATCTATGGATGACAGCAGACATCGTGAAGTTTACATTGCTAAGTGTTAGCTTTAATTGTCCTCCTTTATAAAATATTATCTTTTTTCTAGGAAGCCTATTAAGTTATATGCACATCTTTATTATCCTTTCAAATCTTTTTTAAGTAAAGCTTTTCTAGGGTGAATCTAGAGCAGGTTATATATACTCAAAGGTTCGTCAGCCTTACTAATGAAGCATGGTCCTTCTGAGGTCCCTACTGCATAATGCATGTACTCAAGGACATTTCTCCATTCTTACTGCTGAGAACTGATGGATTCCTGGCACTCCGTGTGCTTTGGCAATTGGTCTGGCTTCATCTTCCTGATAATGCTTCTTTTTCCAGATGTTATTTTTGCCTGACCTCATGCAGATTCAACCTGTGCATCTATAGAATAATATTTAACCAAAGGCTCATGTGGATAATTATGCAGGTTTCCATAGTTGTTTTTATGTGTAACACCACTCTGTCCTCAACAGACACCTTTTTAGAAGGTTTCTCATAAATATAGCTGCCACTATTTCATGAATTTGGATCTTTCTCCTCAAACTTCATGGGATCATTAAGCTCTCTTTTCATTCCTCCTTCTTGACTGATAATCCAGAAAGCTTTTCAGCATAAGCCTAGGGGAATAATTTGATTATTTTCTTTCACTCAGGCTTCTACTCCTGGTTTACCTGTTGGCCAACGTCTATAAACACTTGCTTCTTACATTTTATCTTTAGTTTTCATTGTTATTTATGGAGGGAAGTCCAGTTGTTATTATTCTTTCAGGGTCACAAGTCAAATTAGAATATTTGAGTGGTATTATGTAAAGAGTGTTGCTCTTTATTTCCATCTGAACGAAGCCTCCGAATCTTGACTGAAAATATTTAAAAGTAGTACATATCCCACATACTCCTTCCTAATGCACTTCTATGTTCTGTAGCCAATAAATAAAACCTGCCAGTTTATAATCAAATGTTTGATTGTGGACATTTTACCTTTTACTCTTTGTTGTCCATTCCATGTGGGTGAAATGCAAAGTTCCCAAAAACCACAACAGCTGAAGCAGATTTTGACAGGACAGGGGTTTATTGTAAGGGAATTATATCTGGCTGGTTTCTGAAAAATAACCCTTTGAGGACCATGAGTATCAAGAATACATTAACAGCAATAGAAGCTTGAGGTAAATTTAGAGACAAAGCTTCCAAAGTTAGAAATCATTAGAGAAACATATCAAAGACAATCATCACCTATGTTGTAATCATTAGATGGTAGGCCTGGCATTTATAGGGAAGTCACCTATCCCTGTCCCCTCCCACTCCTATTATCTTGAGAGCTAATGATAGAGATAAGATTCAAAAGGAATTGATTGGCTATGCAGATCATCATTTTTATTTTTCTCCTCTGAGACAATAAACAAATAGAGCAAAGAAACTAAATGAAAAATTCTTCCAGATTTTATGTGAAATTAATGGGCAGCTATCCTCTGAAATCCATTATGTAAGAGTATGTATAGCATGCAGAAGCAACATAAAAAAATGAGAACAGGAGGAATATGGAAAGTATCAGCAGGATCAAATAGTTGCATACTTCATAAAGCTTTCATATAACAGCTATCTATGGGGGAAGGAGAATCACACTCCACATCAGACCAAGATCGATTTCTATGAGTATAAGGTCAGACATACTTCCACCCTCCATCCTTCTTGCTCAACTCTGACACCAACCATCCCTGCCACAGTGCCCTGCTGCTCTGCTGGGTTTACTAATTTGTTGCAATAACCACAAAGTACTCACAGGCAATACATACAATTATGGTTTTACTGGAGAAGTTAACAGGTTCCAAATCAGGATCAGAAATGTTAAGAATAATTTTTACAATCACAATTAACCATGTTAACAATATTCAGTCTTCATGGGTCCAACAACTGTTTGATGGGAATTACAACGACTGTGCCCAAAGCACCAATTGAAATAGTTCACCGTACCATACCACCATACTGCCCTCTATTTACTAAACACTATCTGTGATGAACAGTCTGGAAATGAAAGAGGGGGAAATGTACAACAGCATCAAAAAGAATAAAACCTTAGGAATAAATTTAGCAAAAGGAGTGTAAAACTTAGAGTAAAGATGGTACATCTTTGATAAAAAGAATTAAAGCAAGTCTAAATAAATAGACCATAATTCATCTGTTTATCATGCTGTGATGACTTATATATTGTTATTAGGTCAGAAGTTATACCACGAGTGTTTCTAATGCCCAAGTGGTCTTCATTGGTGGGTGGGCAGATTTCAGTAGAGCTCTCAGACTAAAATATTAGGAAGGAAACTCTCACTTACTGCCATCAAGTCAATGCTGACTAACAAGTGACCCCCTGTGTGTTTCCAAGACTGTCTTTCACCTGTGGAGCTCCTGGTGGTTTTGAACTGCTGACTTTGCAGATCACAGCCCAATGCCTAACCATTACCCTACCCAGGTTCCATGCTTGGAAGAAGGTCTTGAAGATAAACTTCCCCAAATTAGCCAATGAAAACCTTTTAAGCTGTGTAGTGCTGGAAAATGAGCCCTGTGTGTTGAAGGTACTGCAGAATAGCCACAATGAACTCAAGCATACCAGTGTGTGTGTAAATGGTGCACGGCCTGGCAGCATTCTCTTTTAATAAGGTCATCATCAATCTGAAGCAAGACAGTGGCAACAATTTACAATGACAACAAGTAAATAGAAAGGCACTTCATGGTCATAGGATAGGTGACTTATTATTATTAAGATGGCAATACTTACCAACTGATTTATAGAATCAATGAAATTTTAAGTAACAGAAGAATGACATATATATATTTATGGATCAAGGAAGTTCAACATGCAGGGATCCGATGGATCTGCTCCACCCTGAAGCTGGAAGCTATGCCATGGCACCATGACAATATACATACCATTGTGTGCCTATATATCACCTATGTTTTTCATAAAGTCTAGAAGGATACCCAAGAAACTAATTAAAACTTTTATGTATGATAGTGGTTTGAATGGAAGTGCATGAGTAGGTAAAAACTTGGCAGCTTTATATAGATATATTGCTGTTGTTTAAAAAAACACAAGGAAAAGGTATGGAGCCTCTTGGGAGGTGGGGTGGAATGAGACAAGAAATTCTGCACTGCCAACCCCTCAGCTGTCTTGCAGACAAGGCCAGATTCCCAAGCTCAGAAGAGCTGATCAGAAGCAAGGAATTCTTAAACACAAAACAGAGGCCGTATGAGGAAATGCCATGTCGATTACACTGGATCTCAAGACTATGAATAAAATGAATTAAGACAGGAGCTGTGATGGGAAGAAGGAGGCCAGCTGACTTCATTCCAATGGGATTTCAACTTAATTATCATCATTGCCAAGACAGAGGTAGCTGGGCTATCTCAGGAGGTGGTAGCTCCAGGGTGCCGAAGCCTCACTGGAGATCCAAAGAGTGAGGGGTCCTAAAGGGGAGCTTACCTAGGGGTGATCATGCTCCTCCAAGAAATAGGAACCATGGCGAGAAAAGGAGAGAAACAAGAAAGTACATGGAGGAGCTCCGCTCTCTCTTCTCTAAGGGCAAGAGGTCAGCTTTTCCTTGTCAATTGCTTCTTGTCAACTCACAGTGCCCTCCAAGGGCCGAGTAGCACTGCCTAGGCTTCTCCGGGGTCTTTATGGGACAGCATGCCTCATCTTTCACCCTTGAAGCACTCAGTGAACAGCCCAGCAATTCCCACTGTGACACTAAGGTGGTGTGGAGTTAAACTACTTCTTTGGCCTGGAGCCACGTTGGATGTGTTCAGACGTTAGAGTCCAGATTCCTATATGAGAATGTCTTTTATTGAATTAGTACCACCAAAAAGGATTAGAGGCATTCTGGAGTCCTTAGCATTATATGCCAGCGACTTAATTGCCCTAATTCTCTCCTTTTTCCACCTTTTCAATCTCGGTACCTTATGAAAATGAATGAATTATTAACCATCACTGCTTAATTGCTTTTAGGGATGGACCCCTGCGCAGGTGGGAATGGATGTGCCCACATCTGTCAGAGTGAGAGTGGAGCGGCCAGGTGTGCCTGCCGCCTGGGCTACCAGCTGTCTGAGGACACAAAGACGTGTGGAGGTAGGGAGCTGATGGCTTAATTGGGTAATTGTTTGAAATTTTGTGGTAATTCAATTTTGAATAGTCAGAACAGGTAGGAGGAAAGGTGTTTTCATTTATGCTTTTAAAAGAAGCACTTAATTCTTATTTGATCATTCTAAAAAGTTATTTTCCTGATGCTATAAAAACTTTGTGAAATTCTGACAAATTTTTTTTCCTAATGGCCTGGTGTCATTTCAGAATGTATGTTCTTTGTTTTCTGTTTCTCATTCCAAAGTTAATTCAACAATTAATATTTCAAAAACTCACATAACCACACAGGGAGTTTTTCATTATAGGCTGCAGAAGGTAGAGAAAACCTTTGAAAAGCAAAGTATGTGTAAATGAGTCTTCTCAAAAGTTAAGAATCACTAAAAAAAGTTTTAAGCAACTCTATAAATACAAAGTTCTCTATTTTCTAGAAATAGCTACACAGACACACTGCCATTCAAAGATGAAAGTGATAAGTTATTCCAAGAACAGGTCTGATAAATGAAGTCAGTCCTGTGGGACAGTCTTTGTTTTAATAACTTTTGAGAAATCACGGAATCTCTCATTTTTATCATGGCATTTGCATGAAATGAGAACTGCTGTATTTGGATTAATTATGAAATACTAAAATGTTCGTGACTTATGGGACTGACAAACATTTTGAGAAATCAGAAGAAAATTAGACATAAAAATTGTCCTTAGGGTTGTTTTTTTTTACCATCTAAACCAAAACTAAGAAAAAATTTTCCATGGATTGTATGAATATACTTTTTTGACAAGGACCAGAAATACTTTTATCCTGTTTCTAGAATATAAGATGTACTTATATAAATCTGCACTCAACTGCTATCTGAAAGCAGGAGGAAAATGAAGGTGTCCACTCAAGTCAAGGTTTACAGCCTCGAAAACCAAATAGAGTGTCACTATGAGTCTGAATCGACTTGATGGTTTTGATTCATTAACCTAAATGTTGTGAGTTCAAACCCACCCAAAAAGTCTTGTTAAAGGCCCAATAATCTGAGTTCAGGAAGATAATGGTTAATGAGATTATATGGAGAAAGGTCTATAGTTCTATTAATGACTTAGGTGTCATTAATAGCAAGGTCTCTCTCTAGATGTAGTGGTAGCGTATAAACATCAGAGATCGATAGGTAGGTAGATAGATACATAGATACATAGAGTTACAAAAGACCAAACACAAGGCTATCATGTCACTTCTGATTTATAGTAACCATACATTGGGTGTCTGAGTATATAAATCTGAACAGGAACAGATAAGAAAAATACTGCTACTAAATCTTAGAAACTGTTTTAAATCCAAATTTCAATGTGTGAAGCTATTGTTTCTGGACATATTCCTCCACCTAGCTCAATGCATCTCTGAAGGTGGTATCTTAGCTGAGGAGTGCTGGTGGCTTAGCGGGTACAATGTGGGCTGCTAATGGCATGGTCAGTGATTGGAAGCCACCAGTTGCTCCTCAGGAGAAAGATAGGGCTATCTAATCTCATAGTGATGGGGTAATCACAGAAACTCACGTAGGTCTAGCCTGTACTATGGGGTCCCTATGACTCAGCATCTGCTCAATGGCAATGAGGTTAGTCCTTTCCTAAAGAAGTCTTCAATTACTTCATAGCAGAGCAGCAGGTTGGGCATCCTTAAGGGCCCCAAAGCACATTCCCCTTCCAATGTTGTTTTGAGTGTGGGGAAGGAACAAGTATAAAGGGAAGGCTCAGGGCATTAACAGGGATGGGGTCAGGTTTTCCAGTGAGATTCTCACAGAACACCCTTGCTACCCTCAAACTGTGACCACGGGCATTGACCTGAAGAGGAAAAAAAAAAAACTCCTCAGCTCAGTTTCCCTAACTTTTTATCACCCCAATGCAGTTTTCCATTCTCTGAAAACTTTTTCTAAAAAACCCCTGTCATCACCCAGGCTTTCAAGAGAACCTATCAAGATTATTTCTTTAGATCCAAAAGCAGTCATCATGAACTTTCGGCTGACCTCACTACCTTAAGGGAGCCGGCAAATTCCCTCAGAAACCACTCTTTTGGTTGGATGGGTTTGTAAGGCATCCAAGGAGACTAAGACAAATGTCTTGCTGGGAGAATTTTTCTGCTGCCACCCACTGATTGCAGATTGTATTTAAAAACATTTCAATAAATACTTGCAGGTATGAACGGAAACCCCCAGTAGCAACACTTTTTGACTTAGCCACTTGTGTATGAATGTGTGCTTAAATCAATAGTGTAGACCAAGACAAAGAGAGCGTGTATGTACACACACATGAGGGAGCATTTAAAACTTTCTGGGAAAATGTCACTTTTTTTAAAATAATCTAAGATTTTCATGAACTTTTTGAAACCCCCTCATATACATAGTATCTCTTTCCCACTGTTTGTGTACTAGCTTCAAATTTTTAATTTAAAAGCATATTCCTTATAAAATTTATGCCAATATGTGTTCTTTATTAGGAATTTACAAACACATTAAAATAATATATATTTGTCTTAAAAACTCTGGTGTAATGGTATGCATTGCAATATTAGGAGGACCTGCTCAGCCCGCAATATTAGGAGGAAGTACTTGTTAGAAGGTATGTTACTCTGGGTAGACTAAAGAAAAATTCATAAACATGCATATGGATATAAAGGAAAGGTTTATATACAAGAGGAATGGAACATTGAGAAAGCATCCCAACCCAGTCCAGTTCAAAGTCATAAGTCCGATATTAGCCCATATGTCTGATACCAGTCTATGAAGTCTCCTTCCAATTCATGAAGTCACAGGCCAGTGGGTGCGGAGACCTCTGGCAGGGGTTCCCTCATGGCTCCTCGTTTCCAGGGTTCAGGGTCCAACAGCAGTATCCATTGGTGATAGAAACTTCTCAGTGCTGGCAGGGGTCTCTCTGTGGCTTTTCTGGCTTCAGAGGTCTGGATCCATCAGGGTAAGGCAGTGTGGCTTCTCCTCTGGCTCTTCTGGTTCCTCAGATGCTGCCATCTTGTCAGTCCAGTGACTCCCAACAACTGGGGAGATGGTCTCTCATCTCCATGAGGGAAATATCATGAGACTTCCCAGAATTCTCAGGAGAAAGCCATGCCCACACGGAGGCCTCATTGGCTACTCACTGGCCATCTCCAGTTTGACAGGCTAGACTCCACACCTACAGCTTCACTCATGAAATTGACATCAAGTAAATGAGCGCCACAGAAGGGACATAATAAAACCTATACATTTTAAGAAAGTAATCAGGAATATATTGGTTACAATACCAAAATAATGCTGATTAGAAATGAGTGTTTGTGCAAGAATCATGGGTACTAGTGTTTAAATGAGACATTTTGTAACCCTCACGTGTACAACAAAGAGGTCAACACAAAGCTTATATTGCTCAATGGCCACATGTATTGTTGGTTGTCATCAGAGAATGTGAATTATAGTCTTGTAGACAAATCACAGTGATGTCTACTTGCATAATTAAGAGAAAGGATTCTTTTGTGTCTGTTTATTTTGTTCAACCTACCCTATTGGTAGGTTCTGGTAGACAGAAGTGTTTAAGACCCCAAGACCAACTCTATGGGGTTAATGTCATAAGCAGTTATTTATTACCAAATGCTCTGTTGGAAACACCAAGTTGGAGGCCATATGGTAGTATACTGTTACCTTGAGTTTAGGAGTGATGCTCTTTTTTTTAATCATTTACAAATGTTTTAATTAGCGCTCAAAGTAGAGTTGATGTGTATCTCTTCCTGTAGATATAAATGAGTGTGCTGCAGGGCTTGCTCATTGTGGCCATCGCTGTGTAAACACCGTGGGATCGTTCACTTGTGCCTGCCATCCTGGATTTGAGTTGGGAGCTGATGGAAAGCAGTGTTACAGTAAGTAGTGACAGGTGCAGCCCAAGAAATGTGTGGCATTTTGCAAATAATTAAACAGAAACAAAATGCTGAATGACTTTTGAATGTTTACTATCTGGCAGTCTGCAAAGAGGTAAAGAGGTCTGAAAGTCCACCATCTTGTTTTATAAATTGGGAAAAGGAGCACAAAATTAATAGAAAATGATTTGCATAACTACCTGCAGTGTAAAAGGCAAGGAATATGTCTCAGATTTTCTGGATTGGATCTCTTTCATCCCTACTGCTCTTCTTCTGAAGAATAGCCTTCCCTCATCATTCATGACATGCAATATTTATTTGACTGTTTGGATATAGACAGCTGCGGATAACAATGAAAAGAATGGAAATCCCAAAACACTTCATTGTGCTTGTGTCAGTCCGGGTAAACTAGAGAAACAAATTCATGGACATGCATATGGATAAAAGGTAAAGGCTTATATACAAGAAGAATGCAACATTGAGAAAGTATCCCAACGCAGTCCATCCAAAAGTCACAAGTCTGATATTAGCCCATATTCCTGATACCAGTCTATAATGTCTCCTTCCAACTCACGAAGTCACAGGCCAGTGGGTACAGAGTCTCAGCACTGGTGGGGTCTCCCCATGGCTCCTCGCTTCCAGGACACGGGGTCCATCAACAGCATCCAATCCAGTGGTGGTAGAGACAACTCAGTGCTGGCAGGGGTCTCCCCGTGGCTTTGCCAGCTTCAGAGGTGTGGTTCCATCATGGTAAGACTGTGTGGCTTCTCCTCCAGCTCCTCCAGCTCCTGGGAAGCTGCTGTCTTAGTCTCTGAGACTAACTCCCAAAAACTGAGGAGATAGCTTCTCATCTCCATGAGGGAAATATCGTGAGATGTCCCAGAAGTCTCAGGAGAAAGCCATGCCCAAACGAAGCCCTCATTGGCTACTCAATGACTATCTCCAAATTAACAGGATAGACTCCACCCCTACATCTCAATAATGAAATTAACATAAGCACATAACCGCCACAGTGCTCATGTGGGACCAGTACATGGACCAAGAGGTTGTCATCCATCCAGATGAAGGAAATGCTGCATAGTTTAAACTGGAAAAGGCGTGTATTGATGTTGTATTCTTCACCATACTAATTCATCCTGCGTCCTAAGCCAAAAGTTCAAGAAACTGGACAATGTGAAGAAGCATGTGGCATCAGGGTTGGAAGCAGGCTCAATGGCAACCTACAACATGCAGATGGTAGAAGCGGACTTGCTGAAAGCCAGAAGGAATTGAAGAACTTGCTAATGACGATCGATGACTACAGCCTTTATTGGGGATTACAACTTAATATTTAAAAAGCCCAAAATCCTCCCAACCGAACCAAGAGACAGCATCATGATAAAGGGATAAGTGATTCCAGACACCGAGAATTTAATTCTGCTGCTCATGAAAGCAGCAGTCAAGCAATCAAGCAATGGGTCGCGTTGGGCCCATCTGGTGCGTAAGGTCTCTGGAAGTGTTAATGAGAAAGGAGGTGACTTTGTGAACCGTTGTGCTCCAGCTGACCCACGCCATGGGTTTTTCAGCACCTCATCTGCCTGTGAAAGCTGGACCATGACTCAGGAAGATCAAAAAAGATTAATAGATTTGACTTAGGGTGTTGGTAAAGAATACTGAAAGCACCACGGATTGCCAAAAGAACAAACAAAATTGTCTTGCAGAAGATAGCAAGAATGCTCTTTAAACATATATAAAAAGGAAGACTATCAAGGAGATAGTGCCAATGGGTTCAACCATAACCAAGATTGTGAGGATGAGCCAGGATCAGGCAATACTCTGTTCAGTTGTACCCAGAGTCACTGTTAATGGGACCAATTTGTTGGTGCCTAACAACAACCACAGCATGTCAATTCCAATATAAGACTCAAAGGAGGAGAATTAGGAGTATTGAAGCAACCATGAGGACACAAAGGGGCTCCAGACTGTAACACAGTACCTGACACTTACTGGATGCTCTAGTGAGTGTCTTCTAAACAGCCCCCTTTCCCCACTCCCATTTTCATTTGTGGTGTGACTTGAAGGAATTCCACCCTGCTCTCCATTGTCGTTCATGGACACATCTTGCTACATTTGTCCCTCAACTATCATGAACCATGTTCTCTAAGCTTAGACGCTTTCTTATCTAGATTCAGTGGTACTAGGGATCTTCAATGTGTCTGTGGAAACAAGGATTTGAAATTAAAACTCTTAAGTGTTATTTCTCTAATATGGTCCATCAATATCAAAACACTTGTAAAAATGATGACAAACAACACTCATATACCCCATCCTGAAGGAACTGAGGGTCCTGGGACTTAGTCACATTAAGGCAATCTTTTTTACATTACTGACTGAAGGAAAATGGATGCCCTTTAAAGATATATATATTTTTGGGGAGGGGGGGCATCACTGCTCTCCGGTGGTGGGAGTAGGAGGCCCAGCCCCACTGCTGGAATTGAACCTCCGTCCCAGTGGGCCGCAGTCCCGCACACAACCACTACGCCACTGGGGCTTAGCCCTAAAGATATTTTTTTACGATTAGGAAACAAAAAGAGGACAAAAGGAACCAAATCAGGACCATAAAATGGATGTCTATAATTTCCAATAAAAGTTCTGGCAAAATTTCCCTTTTTTAATGAGAGGAATGGGAAGGAACATCGTCCTGGTGGAAAAAGACTAATGAAGTTTCCCCAGGTGTTTTTGTGCTAACAATTTGGGTAATTCACTCAATACAGTCTCATAATAAGCAAAAGTTATTATTCTTTAGGAGGACTAGTGACATAGTAATTATGCATTGAGCTACTAACTGCTGCAAGGTTAGCAGTTTGAAATCACTACCACCTTTGTGGAAGAAAGAAGAGGCTTTCTACTCCTGTAAAGAATTACAATCTCGGCTGAGCCCCGGTGGCGTAGTAGTTGTGCGCGGGATTGCAGCCCACTGGGACGGAGGTTCAATTCCAGCAGTGGGGCTGGGTCTCCTACTCCCACCACCGGAGAGCAGTGATGCCAAAAAAAAAAAAAAAAAAAAAGAATTACAATCTCAGAATCCACAGGGGAAGTTCTGCCCTATAGGGTAATTATAAGGCAGAATTGACTCAATGACAGTGAGTTTGGATTTTTTTGTTTGTTTGTTTGTTTGTTTTTAGTTATATTGTTTGCCCCCCATCAAAAGCGAACAAGCAAAATTCCCAGGGTATCTTCCAAAAATGTGGTGCTATGACCCTTTGTGTTAGTCCGAGTAGACTAGAGGAACAAATTCGTAGACATGCACATGGATATAAGGGTAAGGTTTATATACAAGAGGAATGGAACATTGAGAAAGCATCCCAACCCAGTCCAGTTCAAAGTCATAAGTCCAATATTAGCCCATATGCCCGAGACCAGTCTGTAAAGTCTCCTTCTGACTCACAAAGTCACAGATCAATGGGTGCAGAATCCCGACGCTGGCAGGGGTGTCCCCATGGCTCCTCGCTTCCAGGGCTCAGGGTCCATCAATAGCATCCAGTGGTGGTAGAAGCAACTCAGGGGTTGCTCGCAGGGGTCTCCACGTGGCTTCTCTAGCTTCAGAGGTCTGGTTCCATCATGGTAAGACCATGTGGCTTCTCCTCCGGCTCCTTCAGCTCCTCAGACACTGCCATCTTGACTTGTCTGTAGTTTGTCGTTTCAGAGACTGACTTCCCAACAACTGGGAAGATGGCCTCTCATCTCCACGAGGGAAATATTGTGAGATTTCCCAGAAGTCTCATGAGAAAGTTATCCCCACACAAAGGCCTAATGGCTACTCAATGGCTATCACCAGATTAATAGGCTAGACTCCCCTCCTAGACTTCCCATCATGAAATTGATATCAAGCACATGACTGCCACACCCTTGTTCTTGACTGATCCATTTTTTTGCTTTGACTAGAACACTTCCACCTCTTGCTAGCCATTGCTTTAATAATACTTTACCTTTGGAATAGTGATGTTAAAGTCATGTTTCATCTCCTATTAAGATTCTTACAAGAAATGCTTAAGGATCCTGATCCAGTTTTTTAAAATTTACACTGAATAGTCAGTCCTTATCTGAGCCTGATTTCAGTAAAGTAGGCTTGCCACCACTGAATAGAAAGTTTGTTCAACAAAATTTTGTTTCGTTTTGTTTTTTTGTGGGCATCACTGCCTCTGGTGGTCGTGGGTGCTACCCAGTGCTGCTCCTGGGAGCTGCAGCTGGATTTGAACCGCCAAGCCCACAGGCTGCAGTTCCCCACTCAACCACTTATGCCACTGGGGCTCAGCCCAGGTTCAACAAAATTTTTAGTCAGAATTTTGTAAATTAAACCAATGGAGGTGTCTGTGGTGTTTGGCTGTTGTTTCTGTTGTTAATCAGTAGTCTTCTACAATGTAAGCATTTACAGAATTGTTGCCTTATTAATTGATATGGACGGTCTACCCCCTTAGTCTCTTCAACATTATCTTAGCCCTTCTTAAATTGAGTTAGCCATAGAATTTTTATAAAGCATCAATAATTTTATTAACTTTTCCTCCAAAACTTTATCTAAATTTGATATTTATTTTTTCTTCAATTTTAAAACAATTCATGATAGAGGTACCTTCCTAATTGATGTCTTATCTTTCTTAATGCCACAATCTAGAAATTGTTCAGCCATATTAGACCAGCCTCATGCAATTTTTGTGGCAACACACTTTGAAATCCAGTATTTTGATAATGTTCATTTTCATGAATGTTTTGAAGTCTCATCATGTAAATTAGTACACTCCTTGTCAACATTGGATAATTCAAATGTTTGTCTAGTATCTTCTTCTATCCTTAGAGACACATTCACATGAGCCACTATCACACTTCCACAATATTTTATCTTATTTCACTGTCATCAATGTCTTCACTTTCTTATCTTGCATTCTTTTATTAGCTCACAATAATGAGACTTTTCTGCCCATCCACCAGATGGCAAGATTGAAGGGCAACATCTCTAGCCTTATCCTGCTTGACTTCTCATCAACATTCTCTGTTGAAAGGCTTTTCTTTTTTCCAAGTTACCACAATTTCCTGGTTTTCCTCTTCATCTCAGTTGCCACTCTTTCAAAATAAAATAAATCTCCTTTTTCAACCACGGCCAATATGCCAAACTATCTACTCAACATCTCCACTTCTGTGACTGATAGACATAAACTTAATGGTTTCACCACATAACTGCTCATGTCTGGCCTTCATGTAAAGAGGCTCTACCCAGCTTTTTGCACTTAGTAAATGGCAATGCCATGCCTTCAAAACTGACAACAAAAGTCCAGTGACACCACATTAGAAAATAACTGAGTCAGGACTTAAACCAGGGAGGGTCAACTCCTCTATATTCTATATACTTTTAATGTTTACTTGTTGGTTGTAATCAAGGCAGAATAAGAAAGATGATGATACAGAAAATAGTTTGGTGTTTTTACCTGAGTTGTATCTTGAAGAAATATTCTTAAAAGTTGCTAAATTCTTCCTGGTCTCCCCCTTGAGAAATTCAACAGTTTTGTAATAATGGTTTGTCAGTGAAACCTTGAGATCAGTTGATATAGTTTTACTGCTTACAGGCAGTGTAGTTTTGCAATGGTGATATTTGCCTTTTAAAGAGCAAACTAAATAAGATGGGGGAGTGGAATTAACTACTAATTAGGATACAACTTCTGAAGTCAGTCTTGCTCTGAATGCCCTGAGGAGTCCTTTCCGGCATAGACAAATGTGGACTGTTTCTTCTTTCTTATTAATATTTTAGCTCTTAATGTGGCCAGAGGTTTAGTGGATGAGCGCATTTAACAAATGTATGAAATAAAGCCTCTTGCAATTCAATTGGTGCATTCTCAGTTACCTTGAAAAAGGGAACTGTTATTCCTAATGAGTTATAAAGCACAGACTTTCTGTAGAATTTTCTTGAGAAAGCAATCTGCCCGAGAGTTGAGTACATTTGGTAGAAGTATAGTTTTACATTTATCTCCCTTCTGTGACTATTTGGCTAAGTTAGCCGCAATCTGTATCAGACCTCAGTATTTACTAGATGACAAACAAAACTTTCTAGGTGAAAACCTGGTCATTGAAGTTGTTTCCACAACTAGGGTGGAATAAATCTTGTATGAGCATTGTAATGTTTAACAGTGAATGAGTTCTTTTTCATCTGACATGTATGTTGCATGATGATGCGCATTTTACATTTTTCTTAAACCGAGGTCCATTTATTTCTACTCAAAGGATCATTAAACACTTGATTGGGTTATCTATTGAATCTTCATTGTGTACTAAGACTTTGTCATCACCAAATTTTAAAAAGTGTGATAGTGAAAAAAAAATTGTGTATGATGTGCATTAAACTCTCAGTATCTTATTTGGCTTAATTTTTAGTGGGATATTACAGGTTTGAGTATGCACTAATTCTATATATTTATTAATGGAGTTACAATAGCATCACTTATATTTAAATTACCACCACTGATTATAGAATGGCAATGATGCAGTATTGCAGAAAAAAACAGGAAAACGAGAAGGAACTTGCGTGAAATAGTCTGAATGAACACATTCATCAATTTTACCCTAAAAAGTTTATTAGTATTGGGAAAATGTACCATCATTTACAATTCTTAGCACTCTCAATACCTAAATAAGTTTTTTTGAATTTTTGTTGAAGCCATGTGTTTTCAGCAATGAGAAATAATGAAGAAACTGAAAAAAAAATTCTTTTGCAGTAGTTTGGAATTTTTTTAAGTGATTTTATTGGGAGCTCGTACAACTCTTTTCACAATCCATATATGCACCTATTGTGTCAAGCACGTTTGTGCATGTGTTGCTATCATCATTCTCAAACCAGTTTCTTTCTACTTGAGCCCTGGGTATCAGCTTCTCATTTTTTTCCCTCCCGCCCCAAACCCCTCACTCATGAACCCCTGATAATTTATACATTATTATTATTTTGTCATATCTTATACTGTCCAAAATCTCCCTTTACCACATTTCTGCTATCTGTCCCTCAGGGAAGGGGTTAGATGTAGATTCTTGTGATAGATTCCCCCTTTTTACCCCATTTTCCTTCCACCCTCCATCGCCTCTCTCACCACTGGTCCTGGATTCCCTGTGTTTCCAGTTCCTATCTGTACCAATGTACATCATTTGGTCTAGAAAGATTTGTAAGGTAGAATTGGGATCATGATAGTGGCGGTGGGGAAGGGGGTAAGCATGAAGGACTAGAGGAAAGTTGCATGTTTCATCTTCGCTACACTGCATCCTGACTGGCTTGTCTTCTTCCTGCACCCCTTTTGTAAGGAGATGTCCAGTTGCCTACAGATGGACTTTGGGTCCCCACTACAAACTCCCTTTAATTCACAATGACATGATTTTTTGTCATTTGATGCCTGATACCTGATCCCATCATCACCTCATGATCACACTGGCTGGTGTTCTTCTTCCATGTGGGCTTGTTGCTTCACAGCTAGATAGCCACTTGTTTATCTTCAAGCTTTTACAACCCCAGATGATATATCTTTTGATAGTTGGGCACCATCAGTTTTCTTCAACACATTTGTTTATGCACCAACTTTGTCTTCAGTGATCGTGATGGGAAGGTGGGCATCATGGCATGCCAGTTTAATAGAACAAAGTGTTATGGCATTGAGGGAGTACTTGATGTCCATCTGCTACCTTAATACTAAACTTATAAATATTTGCACATAGATCTATTTCCCATCATCATATATAAACATTTACATATATTCATGCCTTTATGTAGAGCTTTCTACATACCCTTTGCCTCCTAGTCCTTTCCTCTATTTCCTATGTGCTGGAGCTGGAGGGAGGAGGCTAGTTTCATGCAGTTAATCCCACAACCATCAGATAGCATCATGCACTAAAAGTGGGATAACATATTCCCACTCAACCCCAGGGGTTGAAAGTGTAAGTGGACACCATGCTCTTGCATGGGCACCTAAGAGTCAAATATGATTTAGTCCAGGGGTCAAACCCTAAGACCAACATAGGCTAGGCAGCATACACAAGCTTGTAAAGGAGGCTAAGTATAGAAAAACAGAGTGGTGGAGATGGTGTTGAACTGAAGTGGAGATTCTAAAAACATCCATTACTCGGTTCCAGGTAACCGTAGCCTAGAAGGAACTTTTTGCTAGTGTGGCTACATTTGTCATTGATTTAAGAAATGCATACCATGTGATTGCACCATTCTAGACATGGGATCCAATGATGTAGAAGAGCTGCAGTCTAACCTCAACGCTAGAAAACCCGAAAAGCCAACAATAGACTATGGACTACTATGTCCAGCAATGATGAGAAGAATCTAGGCAGAGGGAACAGTAGGAACAAAGGTCTTCAGCAGGGCTGATATTGGTAAGCTAGTGAGCCAGTGTGGGCTGAGGGGAAAAAATGAAGACATTGGGGGAGTAGTCAAAGAAGTCAGATGGTAAGCTGAGCGAGCTAGAAATAAAATTGTACAGGACCTGGCAAGAAGTGTGCATTTTATTTTTGAAATAATGAGAAGGCCATGAGTAGTCTTGCATCTGAGTGTATCATGCGTGCCTGCACACCGCAGCGTACAAAACATGGGTCACGCTGCTCTGTGAGGAAGGAAGCACTCTGCTCTGGTGAAAAGGGTTTATCCGTAGGAGCAGTTCGGGTTGTCCTGTAGGGTGACTATGAGCTAGAATCAGTGGGATGACCTGCAGTCTGGCTTGGGGTTTTGTTTAATGTCACGTGATTTCTACTTCTAAAAGTCACTGGGACTACATGGTGGTGAGTAGACACAACAAAGGTAAACTTAGAGTGATCAGGCAACTTATGTTGAATGGAAATGACTTTTCATGGATTATGGGCTCCCAAGGGAAGGCAGGTTTTGAGGGTTGGACCGAGGATGTATTTGGAAACCACATGTTATTTTGGCAGTGTGAAGTTTGAGGTGCCAAGTGGGAATCGCATAAAAGTAGTTTCATAGAAAAGTTGGAAAGTGTGTAGAAAGGTTGAGGGGGGTGAGCCGCTCATCAGCACACGGATGCTCAGCTTTAGCCACAAGCAGGAATGGAATGAGCTGTGTAGCTAGGAAGGAGGAGTGGGCAGAGGACAGGCACTGGGGGGCTCCAAAACTTATCCATTAGAATACAACTGAGAAGTAGGAAAGAAGACTGAAAAGAAGTGTTTCCCCCCCCCCCCCAAATTGAGGAAAACTTATCAAATGTGATTTCCTAGAAAGCAAAAGAAGAAAATGTTAGAGAGAGACTGGTGATGTCAATAGCTGTTTAGAATCAAGGATTGTGGCAGCAACTGGAGAGTGAAGGGGATCTAGAAAGGCTTGTTTCTTTTCATTTGAATTTTTTAATGAGTGGGAAGTAAATAAAGGGTGCGATAGTGGAGGAGGAGGAAGATAAAAGGAAACAAAGGATCTAGGAAACAAAATATTTGATAGAGATAAAACATATTTATGTACATATACAAATATGTTGATTCATAAGAATAGATATTGGCCTATGTACATGTATTTATATGGCACTCTATTGAGGGAGTGGGTGGATTTGGGGCCTCTACTCAAGTCCTCCCTCAACACAAGAACACTATGTTCTATTAACCTGGCATTTTGTGATACTCACCCTTCCAACACAAATGCTAAAGATAAAATGGGTGTATAAGCAGATGTGGTGAAGAAAGCTGATGGTGCCCTGCTCTTAAAAGAGCATCTGGAGCCTTAAAGACTTGAAGTTAAACTAGCAGCAATCTAACAGAAAAGCAATAAGCCCACATGGAAGAAGCACACCAGCATGTGCGATCACTAGGCGTTAACAGACTCAGGTAACAGGCATCAGAAGACCCCAAACAAACAATCATATTATGGAGAATGAGGGAGATCGAAGTAGAGACCCAAATCCCATCTATAGACAATTGGACATCCCCTCACAGAAGGGGCACAAAGAAGGGACAAGTCAGACAGAGTGCAGTATAGCATGGACAGAACACACAATATTCCTCTGGTTCCTTGAGGCTTCCTCGCCCTCATTATCATGACCCCAGCTTTACCTTGCATATACAAATCGACCAGAGCATGTATAGGGGTACAGACAAGAGTTCTCAGTACAGCATATCCAGGATAGATAAACCCCTCAGAACAGAAATGGGAGCAGCGATACCAATAGGGGAAAGGGAAGGGGAGGGGGAAGAAAATGGAAAACTGGATGCAAAAATGAATGTACACCCCATGCCTCATGGAGAAGAACCTCAGAAACATGGGTAAAGGGAGACAGTGGATGGTGTAAGATATGAAAATAATAATGACTTATAATTTTCCAAAGGTTTGTGAGGGTGGGAGGATGCGGGGAGGGGGAACAACGGAAAAAGAGGAACTGATACCAAGAGCTCCAACAGAAAGAAAAGGCTTAGGAAATGAGGATAGTATTGTATGTACAAATGTGCTTGATACAATTAATGTGTGGATTGTTATAAGAGCTGTAAGAGATCCAATGATTTAAAAAAAATAATTGTAGTCATTATCACAATCGCATAATATTTTCACTGTTTTTGTACTTACTGCTGTTATTAACTCATTTCTCCCCAACTTATCCTGCCCTACCCCCAAGGAGCATTTATCTAGTTACTATCTCTACAGAGACAGTACATGAAACCTACCCTGGATTATATAGTCAGAAAAACATACCCAAAACCAACAACAACAACAAACAGAAATAAGAAAGCAAAACAGAGTTTGATTTAAAAAGATATTCATAGGCATGTAAGATACTTTCCATTATACAAGAAATCAAAATAATTGTGCCTATTATAATTTTATTTCATTGTACTGATATCATTCCAAAATAAAATTTTGAATGTGCATATACAGATCTGAATGCCAGGTATACATAAGCAATCTGAGAGTAAATATTTTCTAATAGAAATTAATAATAATAATGCCTTGCTAGGAGCAGGGCTGCTGCAGGAGCTTGAAGGGAGGCTAGTGAGCATCTGCCGCCAGAAGTCAAACCTCCATACCACAGACTTAAAGCCTGAAGCTCATCGTGAAATCCCTTTGACAGGAAAAAACAGCATCAAGAGTTCCACATGTAAAAAGCGTTGCTATCGTGCATATGAAAAATATGTGTGGTGTTGCATGATATGCAAAAATGTATCACATTATGTGCATTAAAATAGGGGCTTACTATGTGCCAGGATTTATAAATTGGTTTCCAACCAGTAAACAACAGTATGTTTACATAGTAAGTGACTGCCATGTACATGAAAGCTGACTAGTATACCCACATGGCACTAGTTATATAGAAGTCAACCTGTACACTTTATATTCACAATTTTGTTCTAATGCTGTTTTAATCACTAATATTCCCTAAGGTGGAAAATTTTTAAATAATAATAAGCATTGTGAGTTTGAGACTAGAAATAGCCGCTGGTAAACATGCTTATTTGTTTGCTGATCATTGATATATTTCATGTATATTTTTATATCTTGAAATGACAAATGTGCTTTGAGGTAGGTGTATGATTAGTAACTACTGATGAGCTCATTATCACATTCTGGCATCACGTCAATTTAATATTTACTTATACGTTTGTTAGTATTTTGAAATTTATAGCTATTTCCAATGTTTAATTGCCCTCAGTTTTTATTTTTATGTGTGAAGAGTGTTGATATCTTTCCAATAGTTATCATCATCCCAATAGTGTGCCTATTGTTGACATATACTCACATTTACCTGTTGTTATGCTAATAAACCTCTTTTGCTTGTTTTCAAAAGGGATTGAATTGGAAATTGTCAATAGCTGTGAAAAGAACAATGGTGGCTGTTCCCATCACTGTGAACATGCAGTTGGTGGGCCCACTTGTTCCTGTAACCATGGACACCAGCTTGATTCAGATGAGAAAACATGCAGAGGTAGTACATGGGACCGGTAATGTAGGTTACTCTAAATTAACTTTTCCTCTCTGCTACTTACTGCTGTAATACAAGGCCTAGCTCTCAAACTGTAAGGAGAAATAAGCTGAACATAAATCTGGCTTCTAGATAACTATGAAAAAATGATGAGTGGGCAGAAGGTATCAATGTCTTTACATATTTGCCTTGAAATTAAAAACCAAAACCAAACTCCTTTGCCTCCCATTTGATTCCAATTCACAGTTACCCTATAGGAGAGTGAAGAACTGTTCCTTTTGGGTTTAAATCTTTAAAGGAACAGACCATCTCCTCTTGCTCCTATGCCTGAAATCAAAGGAGATATAAAACATTTAAACAAAACATGTGTATTTATTTCCAGAAAAGATTCCAAGGGCTAGCCACTCAGCCCATGTGATTGTACTGCAGTGGTTACCCTACACCTCGCTTTTCCATACCTCAAGCAGAAATTATATCACAGGTAGTTCCTCAGTTACAACTGAGATTGATTCCTCACTGTACCTTTAAAATGCTACAGCCCAGTCAGACCAGCTGTATACACTTAACCTTGCTTTCCTTGGTGCCAGAAAAGCTCGATGTCTGGTCAGTGATTTAAAAGCCACATACATAGCAGATGGCGATGAAGACTTTGTTTCAAGCAGGGGTTGATTCAGTCACTTCAAAGTGAGACCAAATGTACAGTGTTCAAGCAGAGCTTTAAAGATGGTGGCACCCCACTGAAAGATGGCAGCTCACCCGGACACTTTGCATGTGCCTGACTCTCGACAGCATGGCCACTAATCCTACATCAGGCTCAGGACGCCTCCTGTGACTCTCCATGAAGTGCTTCAATCTGTCATTTTTCTTGTTCTGGTCACCAGGACCAATTACCCCAATTATTAAATGCCCAGTCTGTTCTGGTTAGCAGAGAAGCATGCGGATGCCTGTGCCCATAAAGATTTACATCCTAAGCAGTAGTTCTATTTGATCCTGCAGCGTGCTATGAGCACGTCCTTTCTTCCTCCCTCCCTTTGCCATATCTGTCTCCCTTTCTCCCTCAACCGTGGGATTAGCGAAACTGGAAGTTTGTGAAATCTTTACAAATTTGATCTCTTTTCGTATTCTTTCATTCGTATAATTCCGTGCAGTTCTCTTTGCCTCGAGCAGAGCAGCTCAGATGGTCAGAATGTGGAGTTTTGGAGATGCATGAGGTCTTCCTCGACAACATGACAGTGCTGTATTGTCTATGGCGAATGTTTATTTCACTTTCCAAGGAACACCCATTTCTAAAAAGCAAACTGAAGTAAAGGCACTGATTAATTTAAGGTGTGCGTATGTTGCTTATTTGGCCAAGGACAGATTAAGGCCGTGGGAAATTAAAGAATTTTCGTTTAAACTTATTTTAGGATTAATTTTTATTTTTTCTAAATATGAGAATGTGCAAAGAAATGTAAAAAGAAAAAAAATAAGCCAGCCAATCTGCAAATGGGCAATCATTCTCAACCACAAGCACAGACTTATTAAATGTGCATTCAACTTTGCTATGGGAAGAAATACATTCTAAAAGAAAGCTTCACAAAATATAATTCCTTGAAAATCACAGCTCAATCCCACTGTAGGATTTAAAAACTTTTAGGTGCGCTAACACATTTTTGAAAGACAGCTGTACAAAATGTAAGCATCTAACCAGCCTTAAGTTCAGTAAACTTCACCTTTCCCAGTTATTACAAAATATTTTTCATTTCTAACCTAAAAGTTTATTCAATAATTATATTAGGGGATCAATAAAAATATCAGGTTCTTTATGGGGTATTGATTTGATTTTTATACTTTTATGAAATCAACTAAAATACTCTTTTGGTTTCCCTGATGACAAATGACAGTATAGTTTTGATTCAGCCTGGATATCTTTGTGCAAGTGAATTTCTCTGCAGTGTTGAAAAGTTTGGTAGATTGATGAGTTTAGGAAAGATAGAATCATCAGAGAGTAGGACAATGAAGAGAGTGGAACAGGTAGCAAAAACTCTCACCAAAAAATGTCTTTAAATAATTTTAAAAGTTAGAAAACAGATAATCTAAGAGTTTAAGTTTCAGCATTTTAGACAAGATACTGATAACAAAGGATTAAGTTGCAAATGAGTTCTGGATTGAATATGATATACCGGACACTAGTTAGCAATAGGAAACTATTAGAAGAAAAATCACAAATGAATTATAAAGTGATAGTCAAAGCTAGAGGCTTACCTTCAAATTATGCAGTGGTGTTTCTTGGTATTTGAGAACATGGAACCCTGAGATCCTGTAACTTTTTTAAAATCTGTAAATAAAGAGGACCATAAATAATAAGCTTTTAAATTAAGGGAAATTATAAAAACAAATAACTGGTAAGAATATGTAACAATAACTATAGGTAAATGGCCAAAACTCTGAAAATTAATAACTATATAGTGACAAGTTATTAATATACAGGAGTAACAGTCAGTAATCTGTTGTCAACTTCAGGACTGTGAGTAAAGGGGTGGAGTCTAGGCTGTCCATCAGGAGATACCCAATGAATTCTCTGTGTGGGCATAGCTTTCTCCTGAGAATTCTGGGAAATCTGGCCATCTTTCCTCCTTGGAAGTGAGAGATTTACATCTCAGTCCCTTGTAGGCTCTACTGACAAGACACAGGCTGATTCCCTGGGAGACATCTCGGAGGAGAAGTCACACGGGCATACACTGATGGAACCAAACCTCTGAAGCTGGCAAAGTCACTCAGAGACCCCTGCCAGCACTGAGATGCTTCTACCACCAGTGGATACACAAGATTCTGCACCTACTGGCCTTCAATGGTCCTCGTGTCATTGCATGTGCTTCATGAGTCAGAAGAGGATTTAAGATTGGTATCAGACATATAGGCTAGTGTTGAACTTATGACCCTAGACTGGATTGGGTTGGGATGCTTTCTCACTGTGCCATTTCTTTTGGATATAAACCTCTCCCTTATATTCATATGCATGTTTATGAATTTGTTTCTCTAGTCTACCCAGACTAGCACAACAGTTTATATATTTATATATAACAAACAGGGTATGTATATATATATATATATATATATATATATATCACAACAGGATACGCACATATATATATACATACATATATATATGTCCTCTCTATTCACATTGCCTAGCCCAAAGGACAAAGGATGTTTTCATTAAAAAGAGAAAATGTCATCTAAAGTTTTGTGTGTAGCATTGCTGGTGACATTTTTTGCGAGAAAGAATGTTTTCAGGCCAAATACCTTTTATTTAGATATCTTATCGTCACCCCTCACCAAACGGATTGATTCCATTTTCTTTATTTTCTTTTCCTTGTCCGCACTTCCTCTTCTTGTACCTTTTCCAAGGTTAATCAAGAAACTGACCTCTTAGATCTGTACCTGTTTGCCTATAAGTGAAGAAAATTCAAGCATTTTTAACAGGCCACCCAACCGCATAAAAGAGCTAACAGAGGGATTTGAACTGAATAAAAAAGGACCCAGAGGCAGACGATGGGTAGATAGATAGAGAGATAGATGAGGTAGAGAGATAGATGAGAGGGAGACAGATAACGTAGCTAGGAAAGTCCAGACTACACAATTCATGGGACTCCAGTCTATAGAAAGCAGCAGAGAAAGAAGTTGTTGCTCTTTAGCCAATTAGGTTCGAAATGTTCACTCAAAACTCAGATCTAAGATGATTCTTTGGAGGAGAGATTTGAACTTGACACCATCTGGTACATCACGACTTTCCCTGGGAATATCCTTGGAAGCAATTTCCAGAGATGTTGGATTCTACAAAAATAGGGCTTAAGGAAATTGAAGAAAATAGGGTGGGAAACTGTTCATCTGACAGAGCCTTCCAGGGACTGGATGTTATAGATTGAAATGTGGTCCCTAAACTTTCTTCATCTCAGTCAAATCATCCTCCAAATGATCAACACATGCTTTCAAATATTCTGATTTATTACAGATGTCTATATTATATTTGATATTAAGTGTTGTGTTAGCCTTGGTAGACTAGAGAAACAAATTCATAAACATGCATATGTGTATAAGGAAGAGTTTTATATACAAGGGGAATGGAACATGGAGAAAGCATCCCAACCCAGTCCAGTCCAAGTCCCTAAGTCTGACAATAACCCATATGTCTGAAACCACTATATAAAGTCTCCTTCAGATTCACGAGACACACACAATGACACCAGGACAATCACAGGCCAGTGGGTGAAGAGTCTTATGTATCCGTGGTGGTAGAAGCATCTCAGCACTGGCAGGGGTCTCCCTATGGCCTCCCAAGCATCTCAACCCTGCCAGGAGTCTCCACATGGCTTCTCTGGCTTGAGAGGTCTGATTAAATCCATGTGGCTTCTCCACCATCTCCTCCAAGACTCAGGGTCTATCAACATGCTGCCATCTTGTCTTGCCCATAGAACATCTCCAAGAGACTAAGTCCATAGTCTCTCACCGCCGCGGGGAAAAATTGTAATGTTTCCCAGAATTCTCAGAGAAAGCCATGCCCACACAGCGGTCTCATTGACTATCTCCAGATTGAGAGGCTAGGCTGCACCCCTACACTCTCAGTCATGAAATTGACCCGAGTACATGACTGCCACAAGTGTTATATAGATATCAGTATTGCCCTAATGCTCTCATAATTCCAATTATCAAGTTTACTGCCATTATTTGAGTTTCCTTTGCTTGGAAATTGTTTTTAGCATGACGTTCTAGGAGAACAAATCCATGATGTACTTTAAGCTGCATAGCTGTCAAATGCTCCCTAAATAGAACTTTTTGACACTTTTTCCTCGTTTCCCTTTGTTCTTCAAATTCTCTGTGTAGTCTATCAGATTACTATTTAAACTAGAAAACAAGCTGATTTTTTTCTGTGCTTACAAATGTACCTGCAAGTTATTGACACACTTTTCAAAGAGCTGGCACTGGGGAAGTATACCCATCCCCCCGCCTTCCTCCTACCCCAAAAAAAGCCTACACTCAAATATGAGTCCCATTCTTAGTTGTGTTAGAGTTTCTTCCATGCCAGTGGTACCTAGCTTCAGATCTTGAATGTGGTTACCAACTGGTTTTCATGAGGATGAAGATGGGCTGGTGCTTCTTCAGGCTGACAAGAGTATGGTGTTTTCTAAAACAAAAATGTCATTTTCCCCTTCAGACTTTGATGAATGTGAGAGTGGAGAAGCCTGCTGTGCCCAGCTGTGCATCAACTATCCAGGGGGCTATGAATGTGGTTGTCAGGAAGGCTTCCAAGTCCACCAGGATGGGTGTGGATGTGATGGTAAATTCATGAGAGCTACTGCAAACTATCTGAGGGGAGGGAGGAGCCCGTTGAGCCTCTTAGGCAGAGGGTGGGGGTAGGGAAAGTCAAGGCTTCAGACAGAACCTGGATTTCCAGGTGATTCTGCCATTTGTACCACATGAACATGAGTGGCTACTTGAACTGCTCTGATCCGCCTCACAAAAATAAAGACGATAATAAGATGGCAGAGTAAAATAAGAAAAGGTTTGTAGAGAAATCACTCAATGAAAAGCAGCCATTGTTATTATGATAGTAATTGGTCCATAATCTCATTCACCAAATTTAAAGCGAGAGATTCTAGTTCTCGCAAGACGTACCACCTGCTACCACGATAACTAATGGAAAACTTGTCTGGAAATGGAAATGTGGTTGCTAAAAGTCCTTTTTTGCAAGCTATTTCATTAACGAGCAGCGGGAAAAAAACTGCCATTTCTTGACTTTGCCTCTCATGAATCCCTTATACAGCTGATGCTAATATAGCTAATGGTAGCTGTAAGATGGCTCCGTTTATGACTTTTTAATGTATCTGTTAATAATGATTCACCTTTCTTTCAGACTATTTGAAGTTTCTGTACTTTTTAAAATTTTATCACAGATAAACTTGAATGCAATGACTAGAATTCATTCACTTTCCCTCCCCTGAAATTAAGAGTAGATCATGCAAATTATTGCTGTAGTTTGCTTTGGGAAGTTTGCCTTAAAAGTATAATCTTGAAATTTTCCTTTTGGACCATTTTTACTATTATATTGAACAATTTTTTCCATGACAATGGAGCAAATACAAAAAGATTGCTCTCTATTCCAGTAACAGTCAAATTGGGTAAGAAACTGTAACTCCTTCAAGACAGTTGTTTTCTCTGCTCAAAGTAATAAATTCTATATCCTGTAGAGGTCGATGGGTGCGTTTCTGCACACTGAGACCACGTGCCCAAGCTTTGCAATGAAGCTACCAGCAAAGGACCCCAAAGTATGAAATATGTAGATTCTGAAAGCTGTACAGCATCTTACCATTTACTCAATCCCATCCAATTATCGGCCCAGGGAAGAAGGGAGTCCAAAATGATAAATTCCACTAACCATCTGCTCATACACAGAGTAAGCCAAGAGAATATCGTGTGGTGCAAATGTACACAGTGGTTTATGTGCATCCAAGTGAGAAAAGTACCTGTAATATGAGACAAATTTCAAAAGCTCAACTTCATGTGTGGTTTTTTTTTTTCCTATCATGAGCATATTGACTAAAGTCTGGGTATAGACTCAGATACTCTCATAAGTAACCAGAAGAACTCAAAGCTAAGGGGTCTTCTCTCTCTCTTTCTAAGAGTCCCCACAATCCTCGTGTAGAATACTGTGTGGAAAAGCTGCTCTGTAATAGTCACTGAGTAAAGTGAGAGGCAAGGCACTTTCTGCCGAATGGATCACAAGCTGAGGTCATCTCCTTCATACGTTCTTTATCAGAACCACATACACGCGAGGGTTCATAAGATCTTATCCGCAAAGATGAAGGATAGCGAGTGACATTGATAATGCATGAAAGCACACACATTGGCACGTTAGACTTGAGTCAGGACTCAGCTATCCTTCTCTATGTTTGTGTTGTTGTTCTCACACCATGGTTACTACAGCTCACAAAAGGGCACATGCCTATGCCTATCAGCTCATCATGTCTGTTTTAGCTCTTCATGTCTACTTGCAGATGTTTCTGTGGTTCTCCTAGATGTGGATGAGTGTCTGGATGGCAGTAGAGTCTGTGACCAAGGATGTATCAATTCCGTGGGGACATACGACTGCACTTGTGAAGAAGGCTACAGGGTTGGAAGTGACAAGAAAACTTGCGTCTGTAAGTCCCTGTGAAGGGTTTTACTTTCTCTGGTCTATACCACTTTGGTCTCTCTCTATTTTTTCTGCAACAAAGGAGAGCGCATGTTCCAAGCTCAACCTGTCCTTCCCTTTCTATCTTCACAGACAGAGATTTTCGTTCTTTTCCTTTTGTTCTTCCTGCTATGGATTCAACTCAGCCCTTGCTGCTTCTCACCTACATGTACAATGGACTTTTTGAAATGGCCTTCTCAAAGAGCTTTTCCTTCTGCTCACCCCCTGCCTTCGCTGTCTAGTTCAAACCCTCTCGTGTCTCTCATCAACCCTTGCTCAGTTTTCCATCCTTTGAACCAGCATGCTGATGCCAGGCATTGTCCTGTATGGTCACAGCTTTAGATGATGATGATGAGCTCGAAGATGAAGAGGAATTCGAAGTTGGGAGGTTTTCAGGGCTCGTATTCAAGAGCCCACCTCAGCTGCTTTATTATGTTGCTCCCTCGCTGCCTCCGTCCTACAAAAATGAGATGGAAGGGGAGAAAGATACCCGAGGAGAACTGACTGTTTTGCCCAAAGTTGGTGAGGAAAAGAATTCACCCCATAACATTCATGTAGAAAATTCAGGTAAGTTCTTCTTCCAAGGGTGGGGGGGGGGGGGTGAAGTCTTTGTCAGCTTCATTTCCCTGTTTGCCTGTTCTTAAGCCACCCTCCCCCTTGCGCCTTCCCATCTACACATGCCTATACCAGACAGATGCCATCAAGTCAAAGCTGATGCCAAGTGACCTTCTAAGACAAAGTCGGATTTCCTCAGAGAGTCTCCACGCTGCCACACCTTGCCCCCATGGAGCGACTCCTGAGTTTAAAGCATCGATCAGCAGCCAAGCTCTCTAACCACTGCACTACCAGGGCTCCCTCCCCATATACCCATGTAGCCCCTCCTCATTGGGCAAGAAGAAGAAAGGCAAAAGATGGTGGAGTTGATGGGATGCTTTGGAGAAGTGATTTTGCCTCCACTTTCTTGATAGCATCACGTGAGATTATTTGAAGTTCAGATGTCTGTACAAACATTTTCAAACTAGGATTACAGGAAAAATAAGGTGGATCTTGTTCTTCTTCTGACTATTGGAACCCGAATGGAAGTCACGTTGATATTTACTTACAATTTCCCTACAGAATAGTAACCTCTAGACATTTTCTAGATGTAAAAATTCCGAAAGTCAATTGTTCAAAATGCTTAAATGGATCAAGAAAATCTTGAAAACTGTGAGCATTTTTATTTTGTTTTCTACATCTAACTAACAAAGCGCATGAATTGAATCACTGCTGATCAAAATAAATCAGAATAACAGTTTTCAGCCAGTCTGTTGTTTTCCCCCTTTTATTTGTAAAACAGAACTACTCTTTGTGTTTTCCATGTGTTTCCCCCCAAATTAAAACTTAATGATGGCTCTAGGATGCAATCATTAAAATGGCAGAAGGCATGTTCTTATGGTAGCTAATCATAAGATTAGGAAATGCTTCTGCATCAAAATATAAGTGCTTTAACGTTATCTGAACTTAGTTGAACTCTTGATATTTTGTTTATTCCGAGTTAGAATGGAAAGAGTTCAAGGCTTTCAGGGCAGTCAGATGTAACTAAACACAATTCAGAGAGAGCCCAACAAAGATAGACAAGTCTCTGCTGCTTTTCTCCTGGAGCTATCCTCCTGGACAGCTGTGCACGCCAGTTAGTGAAGAAGCCCAGAGATGGCTGCAAAGTTCGTGAGGAGGTAAGTGCAGTCTTCAGTAATATCCTGCTGACGGGGAGAGAGAAGCTGGAGTTCAAAGCCTGCCAAAATAAAGAAGTCTTGCTGGGCACCATAGACTTTTGGTGGAGATATTCAAATGCACCCCTATGTTGTTATTCTCAGTTGTTTTTGAATGGACTGTAGTCCACATGGCTATCCACTAACTTATTAACCCAATGACACTTCTGACCTATCCAGAAGCGTCTCAGAATAGTAGTCCTGACCATCTGCTTCAGAAAGGCAGCAGCTTGAAAAACCCTACAGAAGAGTTCAGCTTTGTACACCTGGGACCACAGTGATATTTTCAGGCCAAAAAAAAAAAAAGGCAAACGCACAGGCAATAGTGAAATGGAGCAAGTCTTAAGCAAATTTTTCAAAGATGACATATAAATTCAAAGATAGTAAATTTCTCTCAAGGACAGAATGAATAAGTACATTGTTTATTTTTTTAAATAGGATACAACACAGAGTCAAAGAGAATAAACTACTGAATATACAATGTAGATAAGAGTCCAAGTTTAAAGAGTATCTCAGAGTGAAGTCAGGGGGTTCATCTAGTTTTTGGCAGTCTACTAAAACTGAACTTTAAATTTTAACCATGAAGTTAATTTGAAAGTTTATGTTCATTCATAGAGACCAGATATATAGGATTTCTGAGACTGTACATCTTTACAGCAGCAGACAGCTTCACCTTTTTCCCTAGGAGTGGCTGGTGGGTTTGAACAAGTGACCATAAGGTCAACAGCCCACTGCACCACTGGGCTCCTTATCTGGCTTTTCTTTTTTTTAAAGCTTGAGTTTCGTGCTCCAATTTTCTCCCCCATTTTATCTGGGACTTCTATCATGTCCCTTGATAGAACAGATGATAGTGAAAACTCGGTATGACCTAGTTCTTCGAGTCTCAGGATAGATGAGGTCAAGGTTGATGGGCATTTGATTCCACTTATACAAAGTCCAAAAATAAAGAAAAATAATCTATAGTGATAGGCATCAGGATAGCACTAAATCTGTGAGGCTCATGACAGGAGCACCAAGTCAGCTGAAGGGTTCTGGTATAGCAGTGGTGTTCTATTTCTTAACCTGGGTGGTATTTACAAGAAAATATTGGCATTTTAAACACACAAACCTTTAAAATATCCTTTAATATTTTCATGCTTTTCTGCATGTACTTTAGGTTTCAAATTTAAATTATTTGCAAGTCAAAGTCTATGCTGAAAGAGTAGTGGAACAAAAATACCCCCATTTCTATGAATATTGATTATCTTTGTGTTCTGGCATCTAAGGTCATTTCTGTTGACTTCTTACTTTCCTAGATATTCTTTAAGGATTGTGTGCTATATACAAAATTGAAAAATAAAATAAAATAAGTATGTATGTATAGTATGTCTGTATGTGAACACACACAAATATCCTTGCAGCATCCTTTCCTAAGACTTTAGGAAATATGCCCCAGGACCATGACTTTCATTGGGAAATTAAGAATGTGGCTATCTTTTTGGGTTTAATTGTGTATGACCATTAGGGTCAGCCAAAGTGCTCCCCATTCCAGTCTGTGTAGCTGGCACCTTTAGCCCCGATTGCAGTTTGAGCTGTGAGGACTGCATGAATGGAGGCAAATGCCAGCAAGGGAGAAGTGAGTGCCCAGCTGGCTGGAGTGGCCTCTTTTGCAACAAAAGTAAGTGATACCCTGGGGAGATGGCACAGTTACAAGGACTTTTGGGTAATGAGTTCTCCTTTGTGTATGTTATCTACCACTGGCCGGTCAGTTTGCCTTGGCTTTTGTGTTGTTGTGTTGCTGGAAACAAAGTGGCTAGTGTTTCAGATACCAGCAGGGTAACTCAAAGTGAACTGATGCCAGACTAAGACTGGACTACCAAGAAGGAATCAATCATCCACTTCTGATTAATAAGCCTGGGAAATCTTATGAATAGCCTCAAAACATTGTCTAATGAATTTAGGCAGAGCATTGTCAGAGATGGTGCCAAAATATGAGCCATTCAGGTCAGAAACTGAAAACCACAGAAACAAAACCACTGCCATCCAGTGGGTTTGGACTCATAACAACCCTTTAGGACAGAGGAGACCTGACCTTGTGGGGTTGCTGCTATAAAATTTCCAGGACCAGAGACCCTCACCTTTCGCCTGCAGCACCATGGGTGGTTTCTAACCTTTCTGTGAGCAGGCCAACTGGTGCCCCACTCTGCCACTAGAGCTCCTTCCTTCAGAGAAGAAGGCACTCAACGTAGTACTTTCACAAAGTAGAGTTGACCGTAATATCACAATGGATGGAATAAAGCCTATGGGAGTAAAGCCTTCAGAATATTTTTTGCTGATGAAGAAGGACTCAAAATGTAAAGAAACTGCTGCAAAAATTTCCTAATAACTGGAAATGAGAATGTACAAAGTATGAATGTAGGAAAACTGGAAATCATCAAAAAAGGAACGTTAAGCATAAACATTGATGTCTTAGGTGTTAGAGAGCTGAAATAGATGGTGTTGGCCATTTAGAATTTTAAAAAATCATATGATTTACTATTCCACGAATGACAAAATCAAGAGGGTTGGCATTGTTTTCATGGTCATAAAGGACATCTCAATATCTATCTTGAAGTCCACTGTACTCTGATAAAATTGTATCTCTCAGAATTCAAAAAAATCCAATCAATAAAACTATTAACCAAATTTAGGCACCAACCGCCCAAGGTGACAAAGAAATTGATGAATTCTATCAACATCTTCAGTAAGACATTGACCAAACATGCAGCCGAGATGCATTGATCATTATTAGAATTGGAATGCAAACGTTGGAAACAAAGAGAAAGGAACAGTAATCAGAAAACATGGCCGTATTGATAGAAACAATGCTGGAGATCACATGATAAAATTTTTCAAGACCAAAGATTTGTTCAAAACAAATATCATTTTCAACAACAAAGATGGAATGCACAGAAATCAAATTAACTACATTGATAGGAAGAAATGCTGGAGAAACTCAATATAAGCAGTAAAAACAGTGCCAGAGGTTGACTACATATAATAGACCACCAACGTTCCTATGTAATCTTAGATTGAAGGAGAACAAAATTGAAACAAGTCCACTTAAGCCAAAATATGACCTTGAACTTATCCAACTTGAATTTCAAGTATATCACAAGAACAGGTTTGCTGCCTTGAATCTGGTGACAGGCAAACTGGGGAACGGTTGAGAGGATATCAAGAACGCCCTTCATGAAGGAAACAAAAGTCATTAAAAAGACAAGACAGAAAGAAAAGATTAAGGTGAGTAGTAGAAGAGGCTCTGAAACTTGCTCTTCATCAAAGAGCAACAAAGACATAGCAAAGAAATGAGCTAGCCAAAGAGCGGAATGGACAGTTTCAAAAAGCAGCTTGAGAGGGTAAAGTAAAATATCATAATGGAATGTCGAAAAACCCAGGAAAAGCATACTCAACATACCATAAGTGGAAAAAACTCCAGAAAATTCTCAAACCTCAAGTTACAATCTTGAAAGATTCTATGGGCAAAATATTGGCTGATACAAGAAGCCTTCAGAGGAGACAGAAAGTATCCACGGGGACACCTACCAGAAAGAGCGAGTCAATAGTTCCCCATTTCAGCATGCCGCATGTAGCCAAGAAACAATGGTACTGAAGGCAGAGACGTTCAGACTGCGCGGAAAGCATTAACCAAAAGCAAAACTCCGGAAATGGATGGAATATCAGTGCAATGTTTCAACGAGTCGATGAAGCACTGGAGGCATTCACTCGTCTATGCCAGGAAATTTGGAAAATAGCTACTGGGTCAACTGACAGGAAGAAACCCATCTGTGTGCCCGTTTCAAAGAAAGTTGGCTCAACAGAATACTCAAATTCCAGAACAGTATCCCTTGCAGTATGTCGCATGCAGATAAAGTTGTGCTACAGATCTCCCAATAATGATTGCGGCAGTATATTGACAGGACGCTACCAGAAGTTCAGGCCAGATTCAGAAGAGAGCATGGAACAAGAGATATAATTTCTGATGTTAAAAGAATCTTGGCTTAAAAGAGAGAATATCAAAAAAGAGCTTTACTTGTGGTTTATTGGCTATGTCATGACATTCAACTGAAAGGAAAAAAAGAGGTTACTTTGAGGATCAAATTTGACTATGAATAAGCAAGACCAAAGAAGAACATGGGAAGAAAGTGTACAAGTAATGATTATATTAAAATAACAAATGGAGAATTCAGTCAAATCAAATCATAAACCCGTTTAACTGAGATTCCTAGTTAACAGTTTTCAATATTTCCTTTAGCAACTTTCTGTTCATTTTTCTCTGTTGCTCAAATAAATAAATAACCTTTAAGACTGTTCCTTCTTGGGCTGAGCCCCGGGGGCGTAGTGGTTGTGCGTGGGACTGCGGCCCACTGGGATGGAGGTTCAATTCCAGTTCCACAGAGCAAAGGCTGGGCCTCTTACTCCCACCACCTAAGGGCAGTGATGCCCCCCCCCCAAAAAAAGGACTGTTCCTTCTTTTGACTTGTGTCCACAGCTTATTCATGAACTGACAATCATCTAAAGTCAGACTCATAATTCAATAACTTTTTATCTTTAACCCAGCTGTTATATTCCAATATATTCCAATGAATTTTTTCAGCAAAATAGACCACTCCGTTCTTCATAGTATGTACTTTTCAATCTATGTAACTTTTGTTCAACCATTTCTCCACCAAATGGTACTTCTCCTTCCCCCATTTCTACATGGTCATGTCTGTTTGTGACTGAAGGTCAATTACTAGATGTCCCATCACACTTAGTTCTTTAAAGTTAGTCAGGATCTTTCTTGACTGAGAACTTGTTGAAAGCCACCAACTCCCCCCTCACAAAACAAAAGCAAGCAAACAAACAAAAAACTTCTGCCATCAATTTTATTCCAACCCCTGGTAACCTTACAAAAGGTTTGCAGACTACAACTCTTTGAAAGACCAGACAGCCTCCTTCCCCCACAGAACGCCTGGTGGGTTTGAACGCCCAACCTTGCTGTACAATGCCCTCAAGCCAAGAGTCAGGTTTTACTCAATGCAAGAATCTTCATCCTAACAAATGGATAAAACTCTATATTAAAAATATGAGTTATATTTACTTGAAACTTCACATATCGAACTTTGTATTATTGAGGGCAAATAAGTGTGACTGTGTTTCCATTGGGAAGTTCTATTATTTATTATTAATACATTATTTTGTTGATAAATATATTCAACATTGCTTTCATAGGGTATGGTACCAAGCATGATAACAAGTGAAACAAAACTAAAGTACCTGCTTCAGAAAATATCAGAATAAAACATAACCTGTATAAAATAGAGAAATGTTCAAAATGAACTAAGTGATAGAATGATGATACTCATTGCCCTTGAGTTGATTATAAGGACAGAGTAGTTCTGCTCCATGGGGTCTCCACGCCTATAATCTTTCTAGAAGCCTGTGATTGCCCTCTATTTCTCCTGTGGAGTAGCTAGTGGGCTCAAATTCCTGACCTGTTGGTTTTCAGCTGAGAGTTTAACTTTGGTGTCACCAGTCACCAAGGCTTCTTAAAATGAAAACAAAAAAACACAAATTAGTGGCTTTTTCTCTGTCCTTGGAACACCTCAAGGATCTCTGCGGTGTTAAGCAGAGTCCTGTAAAAGGCTATCTGCCCCTGGATGCTAAAGGTTATCTTTTCCTTGCACTCTCTTCTTTTCTTTGTAAATGAAGCCAGAACACCTTGTTCAGGAGAAATTAAAGAACATTTTCTTTAATTTTTTTGACAAAAAGGGTCTGTGGTGTTTTCATAGACTATACGTCACCAAGTTTAATTTAGTTAAATGTGGGGGTTCGCTTCCTTTCAGTGGTGAAGGGACTCCTATCCTGGGACCAGGGGGATGATCAAAGTCAAGACATATCACAATGGACATATGAGATCGACAGCAATCAATCAGGCTCATAAACTCACTGCCCAGGAGAGCAGCATGCCACACAACATTCAGAACCACATGGGCGATTTAGCTGAAAACAGAGTGATTGGCCAGGGACTAGCAAGATGGGCTTTCTAACAGCCAGAGTTTGGCAGTATCCCCTGGCTCCACGGGAGAGCGTGGGCTTATTTGAATATTTTCTCAAGTTGGGAAGCAATTGGAATTTGATGCTCCAGGGTAAGCTGAAAATGTGCCTGTATCCTGTGATCTGGAGCGTTTCCTTGACTAGGAGACCTCCTCCTAAGTGACCCCTGGGAATTGGGCTTCTCAGTTAGGACACGCCATCCCTCCAAGTTCCTCCCAGACGCCGCTGCACCACAGAAAATTGAGTCTTCATTTTAAACCATATTCCCAAAGTGGAAATATTTCCTTGAAGATTCCTACAAATCATAGTACATGGAAGTGATCCATCATTTATCACTCATATTTTTAAAAGAATATCAACTCTTAGCTGAGCCCAAGTGGTGCAGAGGTTGTGTGCGGGACTGTGGCGGTTCAAATACAACAGCAGCTCTCCAGGAACAAGGCTGGACTTCCTACTCCCACCAGAGGAGTGATGGGGGGGACGGGGGGGAGGAAGACTATCAACTTCTAAGATGTAGCTTGGCAGTAAATCAATAGATGATAGATAAATAGATAGATAGATAGATCTTTCAGCATGCATCTTGAAGTTAGGATGACCCTTGCATAGCTCTTCTGGTCAAATGACTTTACTAGTTTCTAATGAAGATATCTTCTTAAGGATTTTTCCAAGTAATTATATTGTAACAAAATTGAAGTTCCACTGATTATTTAGGCATTTTCATAACTCATTTGTAGAGCCTCATTTCTTTCCAAAGATTTTATTAACTATCTCTCTTATTGTAAGAGCTCTCTCTCTGTCCAATAGCAAGGAGAGAGGGGAGTGCTTATTTGCACTTGAAAAGTAAATGACGTAGGATGTGAAAGGCAAAACTCACTGCTTCTTCCAACATCATTCACCAGTTGCTTAAAAAAGGTAATTTTGCCTTCTATTTTCCTTTGCCAGATTCTTTTCTCAGTTTTATGCTAATAAAGCATTTGGTGAATCCTTTATTATGTGATAACATGCTCTGCCTTGTGGGCAATACCAGATAGGAGAGCAGGTTTGCCCCTGTTGGTTGCTTAGTATGAGGTAGGCACTGCAGGAGTCTTCTAAACTTCTCTCCCTTCATTTTCCAGATCCATTCCCCCATCATTTCCACACACTTTCAAGGCTGAACTTCCTGTAAATGAACGCAGGTTGTTGTGAGTTGCCATGTCAACAAATGTTAGGTACTCGTCTCCTTTACCTTTTGTCGTTCTCCTGCCCTTGCCCTCCATTCCCTTTTCACAGCAGCCTATTGTTTGAAAGCAAAGGAAAAGTTAGTGAAGAAAAAGGGGCCCACATTATTGTCTGAAGTCATATGGGTATATGGATAACAGAGATGACATAGATATCATTTCAAAATATTGATCTCATCTCAATAAAACACCGATTAAAATTACAACTGAAATTTCCCCAGCAATTGTATTTACCTAAATGGAGTCAACTATGACGCCACACTTTCCCCCAATATCTTTTAGATTCAAACACTAAACCCTTTCAAAGCAACCAACCAGTAAATAATGAAAATCAGCGGTGTGCTGGATTTCATCAATCTCTGACAAAACACCCTGGGACCCTCAAAAAAGTCTTAGCTGCAATCACTCCTGCTAAAAAATGCAGGATGTTTCTTCCTGCATGTTCTTTTTTTTTTTTTTTTTTTTTTAATTTATTTATTTTTTTATTTATTTATTTATTTTTTTTTTAGGCATCACTGCCCGCTGGTGGTGGGAGTAGGAGGCCCAGCCTTTGCTTCTGGGAGCCGGAATTGAACCTCCATACCAGTGGGCCGCAGTCCCGGGTCTGCATGTTCTTTTCCTGGTTCAAAACAGAAGATACAGTTTGTTCCTCATTAGGGTTGATGTGAGTCATACGGCAGAGATAGGTGGGTAGCTTTAGAGATGTGAGGGTGAAAGTTTAAGAAAGAAAGTAATCTTTGAAGAAGAAACCTGGTTAGGCATTCCTTTGTTCACTTTTTTTAAATTTTCTGTATTGGTAACCAATCCTAGGAATGATTACAACATTCAAACTGGCAGCATGTTAAAGATTGTTTCTGGGTCTGCAAGTTACAGAGTTTTTGTTTGGTTTTGTTACTTCTAATTGGGATTTGGGTAAAGTTTACCAAGTAAATTAGTTTTCCATTTAACCGATTATATAGACTTTAGTTTTGGGACACCAATTGCAGTCCCCTTAATGTACTTTCACTTTTCCCACCTCTTGGGTCCCCTGCTTCCGTGTGTGTGTGTGTCTGGCACTGCCCTGACTTCTCAGTTTTGTCTTTGTGCAAATCTTGCCTTTTGTACTCTTAACTGTTAATGTACTAAGGAGTACATCCCTCTTGAGCTTTGTTGTTCAAAAATAAATGTGTGTAATACAAACACTTACATGCAGCAATTAGTACATATTTGATTTCATCTCATTCATTATATTCCAGACAATTGCACCATCATTGATCCCACTTCCTCCCTGTGCTTCCTGTTTCCATTCCTCCTGCTCTCCCAGCCCTTCTGAACTCCGTCTTCCCTGATCTGTAGACCTCAAATGGTTGGTTAGGCCAAGGTGTGAAGACCTCACTAGTGTAAACTGTTGTCCCTATAGATGTGTGCATTGATTGAAGATTTAGCCATGGGAGTGAGTTCAGTGTCAGACCTTAAGGGACATAGTACTGAAAATCCCACCTGTCCTGTTATTTCAACAACAAATCTGATTATCTTTTTATAATTTGGGGTTTATACATTTTCCTCCAATTCTATCCAGAACTATCTCCTGTGATCCCTTTCAGAGCACTTGGTATTGATAGCCAGGCACAATCAGTTCTTCTGACCTCTGAGCTATGGAATCAAGTCTGTACAGTCCATTAGTCCATTTGACTCATTGTTTCCATATGTCTTTAATTTTCACTACCCTTTCTTCCTCCAGACAGAGACGATGAGAGCTTTTCAGATTCCACTCACTAGTCACCAAAGGATACAGAACATTGTCTTTCTAGTCTATTGTATTAGTCTGGGTAGACTCGAGAAACAAATTCATAAACATGTTCATATGTTTATAAGAAAGGGTTTTATATACAAGAGCAACTGTACATTAAGAAAACATCCCAAAATCTAGTCCAAAGTCATAAGTCTGATATTTGCCTATATATCTGATACTGATCAATAAAGTCTTCTTCAGACTCAAGGAACACATATAGTGATGCCAAATGCAGAACAATCACAAGTCAGTGGATAGAAAGTCTTTGGATCCAGTGGCATTTTAAACACCTCAGTACTGGCAGGGATTTCCAAGTGGTTCCTCCAGTTCCCAGGGCATGGGGTCTAGCAACATAGTGCCATGTGTCTTGTCAGTAGAATATCTCCAAGGGAGTGACTTGAGAGAGAGAGTGTCTCCTGCCTCTAAGCAGGAAGTTTCTGATTTCCCAGAATTCTCAGAAGACCATGCGCACACAGAGGTCTCCTTGGCTATCTCCAGGTTGACAGACTAGACTCTACCCCTGTACTCTTAATCCCCAAATTGACACCAGATCAAGTGACAACTACGTGGCTTTGGTCCATGAATGCTCGCCTACACTCATACACATGAAGGACTTTAGCTTTTATGTAACCTCCCCTCCCTACTCTCCCGCTCCCCAATGGCTTCTTTTGCCCTGGTTTTATTGTGCTGGGCTCCCTCTTCTTAGGCTCTGCCTTTCCCCACACCCGAGTTAAGTTTTTACTCCCTTGTTACTGAGTTTTGGCTCCTTTTCCTTCCAGATTCCTGGTGACCATAAAACAATATTTCTGTGTGACCTTTTTCTTGACTTTTTACAATATTGTTTTCATCAAATGTTTGCCCTTTAATGATTGACTAATTTCTTTTTTCCCCCCCTACTGCACATGTTCGACTAATTTCGCTCAGCAGAATGTCCTCCAGATACATCCATGGGATTAGGTGTATTGTGGATTCATGGTTATTCCTTAAGGTTGCATAGTATTCCATTTTGTATATGTGCTGAGGTTGGTTAATGAGTTTTCAATGACTTGGTATTCTTTTTTGTTTGTTTTGTTTTGTTTTGTTTGGGGGGGGAGGGGCATCACTACCCCTGGTGGTCATGGGCGCTACCCAGTGCTCTTCCTGAGAGCCGCCGCTGGATTTGAACCGCCAAGCCCACGGGCCGCAGTCCCACACTTAATCACTAACACCACCAGGGCTCAGCCCCTTGGTATTCATTTTTATTGAAGGTCAATACTTCTGCCCCCTCTCCCCCTGTAAGTAGGCTACTCTGTTCATCGCCTTCTCTGTGTTCTGCCTAACTTGTTCTCCAGAGACCAGTAGGAAAGAGTGTGGCAGTCTGTGTCACTGCCAGAATGGAAGTGCATGCGGTGCCCTGACTGGGCAGTGCCAATGTCCCCCAGGAGTTCCTGGAGCCACCTGTGAAGCTAGTATGTGTGTCTGCTACTAGTCATACAGGCCACACCACATTTCTGAGGTTCCTAATAGGGAATAACTGAAAGCATCATCATATTTTTCAAGCTGGCCTTTTCTGGGGAAGTAAAAGTCTGTGTCTGCCTACCCAACAATACCATTGCTTTGACGGATGGCGGGTGTAACAGAATGAAATCAGTGATACTTAAAACCCTCAGGTGAATCCTGACAGAGCAAATGTCTTTTTCTACTGTTGAGCAAAAAAAGTTAAGTCTGTGTGTGCAGATTTGGACAGAGGAGCTGGGGAGAATTTATTTGCTCTGCGTGGTAATAGGAAGAAAAAAATTGGAGTCCTTTGGGCAAGCCTGGGAAGAGAGGGAGAGAAATGAAAATCAGAGACAAAAAAGGAGGGCTTTGGGGGAGAAAAAGAGGAAGGAAAGAGGATGGATGAAAAACTCCCCAAATACCTGTGAGTGGTGCTGTGCGTGGATTTTGACTGGAACCCAGTGAAGAGGCCACATTTCCCCTGTGGGTTGGGAAAGCACAGACAAAGAAGCAGTTTATACAGGCTCAGGAGCTGAAGGCAGGGAGTCGATGAAGAGCTACGTCCCCAAGGACTTTCAGAAATCATGGGGAGTTTATTAGATTCTCACAGATAACGGAACTGGGGAGCTGAAAAGCAAGTTTACTTAGCTCCCTGAGGTGCAGGAAGGCCCCTGCTGGCATGACTGTTTCTTATCCCTGTGAGCAATGCCATTTCTTTACTCAAAAACTATGTATGAAGTGTTCAAGGTGCTGTGACATGCTTTATGATGTGATAGCACACAAAGAAGGGGTGCTTCTCCACCCTGGGTCGTCTTTGTCATACTTATAGCCACTTTCAGATAGAGGTCCATTGGCCTATGTCATAGTGCAGGGTTCTTGGCAGTAAGACCATGAGGGATAGATGCAGGCAGTGGAAGAGATTTTGGAGAAGTAACACCCACTCAGAAAGCTGCCCCAGGAGTAAAAGTGGAACGGGGAAAGATGCAAGTTCGACATGGTGGCACAATGCTGTCAAGGCGCTGTGGAGGCAATGGGAGGTCAGTCAGTCTGGGAATTCATAACACCTAGTGTCTTAAAAGAAGACCCTCAAATAGTTTGACACAGTGGGCTTCAGCATAGTAGAGGACGACACAGGATCAAGCAGTGCTTCCTTCTCTGGTGCGGCGTGTTAGTATACGTCCAACCAACTCTGACTTACAGAGGAGGGTATAGAATCATGTTTGTGCTATTAGCAATGACCTCACAGCAAAAAGGAACCCTGGTGGAGCAATGGTTAAGCTCTTGTCAGCTAGCCATGAGCTCATCGGTGAGGACTCAGGCCAATTCAGCGAGAGAAAGGTGTGGCATCCGCTTTCCTAAGAGTACAGTTTCAAAAACCCAATGGGGCAGTTCTGGGCTGTCCTCTGAGTCAGAATATTCCTAAACCCAACAGGACTGTCATGGTTCAGTGGTAAAATGCTCAAGTCTCATTTCCTGCCAGTGGACTTCATGCCTAACCATCATTCATTTGTGGTTGGTTGACAGCATGAGTAGTAGGATCGTTGAAGAATTGTAATCGCATGATACAAAATCAAATGTCAAAGGCAGCTCTCACTTCAGACCAAAAGAAGATAAAGCCTGTACATAACCTCGAGTGCGTCACCTTCAGACTTCTCTCACTTGTACTTCACGCAAATTGGATCATGTGTGGGCTGCAAGCTGGATGGGATTGTGGGCCTCAGGCCCCAGGGAGGCACCTGTGGAGAAAGGGGGGGATTTATATACTCCTTGTGTTCCCCAAAGGGGCTGGACTCAGGTGCGTTTGGGGGCTGAGGGCTCTTGCACTTTGCCACAGGCACGGGGAGGGTTCGTTCCCCACCCCTTTGCCTTCCCAACTTGGGTTGTACTTTCTAAGAAGGTGATTCCCTCCCCCTCTCCCTCACCCCCAGAACAAAGCCTGTTGATCATGTACAACATTTCCTACCGTGCTGAAGCAGCAATGACTGAGATTAACACACACACACACACACACACACACACACACACACCCCGAAAATCAAGCAAATGCATCTCACTGCCATCGAGTTGGTTCCAATCAAGGTTCATGCCTCACCTTTCTCCCCTGGAGCAGCTGGTGGTTTGAATTGCCAACCTGCAGGTCAGGAATCCAACTCTTCAGACTGTTTTCCTTTCCCAAGCTTCCTAGTTTGTGAACAACCTATAGCATATGTGGCATGTGCATTCATAGCTACTATGTTTGCCCTTCTACCCTCCAGGATGTCCAAGAGGATTCTTTGGGAAAAACTGCAAGAGGAAATGTCACTGTGCCAACCATGGCCCTTGCCACCCAGTGTACGGGGGCTGTTTGTGTGAGCCAGGACGCTATGGGCGATTTTGTCACCTGAGTAAGTGCCAGTCGCTAAATACGCTCCTCATGTGAGGTATGGAGGCTCAGAGACATGCAGCGACTCCATTAGACAGAGAAAGAACATTTGAACACAGGGAATGGTTTTATAATCATATCATAGGATGCTTACCTACAATTACATCCTAGTATTTATTTTGCCCCCTTAAAGGACAGACTCTGGGTTTTCAAGAGTGAAAGAAAAGTATTTCTAAATTCTTCATTTTTTTCCCGTACTCAGCTTTGCCCTTAATTATCGAGAGTGGTGGTTAAGAGTTATTTGAAATGGATAGTTGACAGTTTAAGTGAGCTGAATTCAAAGGCCCAAAACAAATCTTGTTGATTCTTGGGCTCTAATCCAAAGCAAAATAATTCCCTAAAATTTCTAAAATAAGATCTTCTTTCTGCCCTAGGAACCTCAATTACATTACAGGACGCCAAGAAAACAATAACTTTAGCATTAGGGTAACTTTGGGGGTTCCTCCCAGTGGGAATGCTCCCTACCGCACTTCACAGTTGTGTGTCGGTACCTGTGCCTGAATGTCTCTGTGCTACTCTTCCATATAGGCCACATCCCCCACTTCTGTTTCCCTTTCTTTTTCATCATTGTCGTTGGAATTTACTATTTTTCTAAAATTGCTTGCACTTCCTTATTATTCCACGTACAATTCTATGACATTAATTACAGTCATCACACTGTGCAACCACTCTGTTTCCATGTCTTTCCTTCACAAGAAGTCAATGCCTCCAGTCCCCTTCCTCCCACACCTGGTAATCACAAATAATTCTTGGTCTCTATATATTTGTCTATGGAGTCCTGATGCCAGCATGGCTATACAGTTAGCAGTTAATTGAAAAGCTGCCAGTTAAAACTCACCAGCAGCTCCATGAGGAAGGCGTGGCAAGTACTCTTCCATAGAGATTACAGTGTTGGAAACACTATGTGTCAGACAGGGTTCTCTAGAGAAACAAAACCAGGACATGAGTAATTCTCTTTATATATTTAATATAGCTAGAAGGATATATAAGATAAGAAATAAATAGTTAACTAATTTATAAAGCAGTACAAACGGCTTGGTGCATCTCACTTGTGTGAGGCAGCCCTTGAAGTCTTGAGTAATGCCAAGTAGTCCTCTGTGGAGCAATTCAGGCTACCCGGCCACAAACAGCAAACAGCAAAGCAGATCACCAACAGCCAGTCATCTAGGGCTGTCCCCAACTCAAGAGATGTCTATTCCAGGAGCATGGCGATGCAAGGCTTGAAGGAACCTCAACTCATAGCAACACAATCCACCGATTAGGTGTCCCATGGGTAATGTCGCTTAGAGATCGAGGCACAGCACAAACAAGACCACTGGCTGGTCTGAAGATCCAAGAGCAAGAGGGCAAGGGCCGAGCTCACTGAGCCATTTCTATCTCTGCCCTTCAATCGATCTCATGGGTTGACTGGCCACGTTGTCACAACAGACCTACCTATCTTCTATGGCCATGCTGGCACAGCAAGCCTACATATCACACACTATGAGGTGGTTCTACTCTGCCCTATCAAGTCGCTGGGAGTGGAGTCAGAACCGACTCTACAGCTATGGGTCTTGGGTTAGGGTATGTATTTGCCTATTCTAAGTAAACGGCATGAGTGAGATCATCCTTCTGTGGCTGGGAGCATAGTGGGTTACTCATCGGTCTGTCAACCACAGTGCTTATGTTCAAGCCCACCAGAAGCACTGTAGGACAAAGGGGAGGTTCTCTGCTCCCATAGAGGTTTACAGCCTCAAGCCCCGGGATCATGATGAGTGAACATCCAGTCAATGGCAGTGAGTTATCCCCCTCTGCTTTTTCTTTAAGGACCAGCTCCTCTTACACTTTTTCCTGGAAGAACTTCAGTAAGACCGTGATCCACTCCTTACTGACAGAGAGCAATTAAAGTCGTATTTGTATTTTTAGTTAGATACTCAATGAGTCTTACCTGTTTTATAAAAGAACAAACGCATTTTCTTTAAGTCAATTCCAACTCAGAGAGACCTTATGTCTCTATCTTGTTTAGTGAGTCTCTTCCAGTTTAACAAGACAAGCCCCATTTGAAAAAAATAATTTGTGTGTTTCACAATGTAATGTAACATTTGGGCAGTAAACAGATGGGTAGCTAGATCATGGATTAGTTGATGGATTGACTTGGCCAAAAATCTTAAGAACTAATCATACAGAAACAGATAAAATTAAAGAATATTAGGACTTTATTAATGTCAGCACAGATTTATAATCATCTGCATCTTCTGAGTAGCTGCAACCCAGAAGAAAATTTGACAAACAGGCTTAGAGTTATTGTTGTCAATGGTGATTTGATTTTTGGACATGGCTGTCCCTTGAGAAATGCGTACATTTCAGTTCTCTTATTGATTAGACATGAGGTTTCCTTTAGTGTGCTGCTTTCCTGACCCCTAAGAGAGTAAACATTGAGTCACCGAACACTCCAATCTTGGTTTTTTCCAAGACTAATTGCCCAGGTACATATTAAAACACCCAATGGTGTTACATGAGCAGTCCCTTTTGCCAGACTTGTCTCTGGATCATGATACATGCTGAGCCAGGTAGAGTAGGGCTTGGAAGCCAATCCAGTCTTCTGGAATAAGTAAGAAGAGGCCAGTATCAAAGCAGATAGTAGCGCTCACAGATCATGGATCCTGCTGGGCCCTGCAAAAGATTAGAAACTGGAAAGTTATAGGAAAGGTGACAGAGAAGTTATGTAATTGATCACTCATCCCAAGCCCTTGCGACTGTGAAAGGGGGCCCTGGAAATAATTCTGTTCTGCTTTAGTGATAACTCTGGAATGTTCCCAGCAGCTGGGACTGGGTCACCTGACATGTTAGTATTGTAACTACCGCTGAATCATTGTTGCGAATGCCCCTTTGATCCATGATAAATTTAAGTTGCTTGTTTTGTTCTCTCCACTCCGCTTTCTGTGAAACATCTCTATGTGCACTCACAATATAATTAACGTGAGTCTTGAGGACACGGGAGGGATACTTGTTTGATAAAATGCCTGAGCACCTGTTACAAAGGAGGGGACAGGGAATAGCCAGAGGTGTATTTGGGGAAGAGAACTGAATGACTCTAGTGGTTCAAGACGAGCTCCATGGGTATGTTTTCCTAAATGCAAGATGTCTAATTGCAAATCAGAGACCCAGCACTGGCTACACCCCGATCCGTCAATGGCATGAGAGACTTCAAGGAGACAAGGCCAGCACCATTTTCCAAGATGTGGTCAAGATAATGGTGCTGCAGGATGAGAGCTTTGTGTGATCTGGTTGATGTAAAACATTTTTGATTGCCCTCCAATGGAGGGGAGTGAAAACAATGAAAAGTCTTTGCATTGAGGCATGAAAACTTGTCCATCATCTGTGTGCTGTGGCGAGATGCGTACTTATGAAGTCAGGCAGGTGTCAGCTTCCCAGAGAATATCAAATCTAGACAGCAGTTGAGCACATGGAGAAGTAACTTCTCTACTGGAAATACCCAAATAAAGCCTTCTAAGTAGTTCAAACTTTACAACACATGTCCAGTTGCCAGGAAACAAATGAATTGCCTGAATTCAAAGGAAGATCATTTCCCTTTTTTTCTTTCTGTCTCCCATTTTTTTTTTTTGTTGGTGGTCAGATTGAGCACCTTGTTTTTCCCATAATCAGACACCACAGGATGATATGCCTGTCAACTAGTGGTTTAAAATATATACATCGTGGCTTTCAGGTGACCATTTTGCCTCACTCTGCTTACAGACTGCCCCAAGGGGGCCTACGGAGCTGGCTGCTCTTCAGAATGTCAGTGCGTGGAGGAGAACACCCTGGAATGCCATGACCAAAATGGTATTTGCACCTGCAAATCTGGTTACCAAGGCAACAGATGCCAGGAAGGTACAATCTGATGATAGATTTTCTTTCTTCCCTAATAACAATGCTCAGCCTTTGTTCAGCACCATAGGAGCATTAATTAGTTAATCCCCCCGGTGTCCTCAGGAAACAGGTAAGCTTTCCTAATCCCCTCTTTGCAGGTGAGGAAACAGACACCAGGGTGGGGAAGTTATTTAACCTTGTCTTCCTGGTCTCTGCTCCTCACCACGCCTGCCCGTGCTAGCCAGAGCAAAGGAAAAGACTGCAGGGAACCTTACCCCACAGAGCTCAAAGCCAGCCAGTCACATAGTGAACTGAACTAATCCACCAAGAGCACTGGGAGTTTCGTTTATATCTAGAGATTGATTGATCATTTAAGCAAACATTCAACATTCCTATTCAACGAATAGGAATCCTATGAAAATGTGGGATATTTAAATATGGTCATCACCATTGCCCTTTCTCATATTTCTGAGTTCTATACAGATTATATTTATGAATCTCCAAATCTAAAATGTATGGGTCCCATTACAAGGCACAGACTTAGGCACGTTGTGTGCATGCAGATGCTGGTAAGATTGGAAAAGGAATATTCTCAAATGTTACTAATAGCTATCTCTAGTTTATGAACTCACGGAAGCCTCTTCCCTACATAATTTTTAACAATTTTCTTGGCATATAATGTACATAACTGACAATTCAACAACTGAATCACACCAAGTAGAATCATACATCTTCCCCAAGTATTTCCATCCCTAACTCTTTAACTTTCATCAAGTGTTCTTACATGACTTTCTCATGGTCTTTTTTCCATATGACCCTACTTAAAATTGTACCTGGCAGGTCTCTCTGAACCTTTTGGTTCTGGTACTTATCATCTTCTAGCACACCACATACTCTAATTATTTATCACAATGTAAACGGATTGACTGTCTTTTTCTACTAGGATGTAAGTCCCATTAGAGAAGGATCTCTCTAGTTTGTTCCCTGGCATCTCTCCAGACTCCCAGAATAGGTTCTAAATCAATACATAAATACCCATGTTCCAATTCTTCTTATTGACGAATCTCCCTCCTTCTCCCCCCACCCCCACCCCACACACCTACTTCATCAACTCCATATTATGCACTTGTTATCTCAGAATCTCAGCCAGGAAATCCACCTGCAAACACCATCGAGCAGTTCTTTCCAGACCCTTGAAGTCTCCTGAATCAGAACCAGCTCCAGGGCCACAAGCAGCACCAACAGCAACTATTACATTTAATATTTTTTTTCTCTTTGTTGTGCCACAATGCCAAATTTAGAACAAAGACAAATTATTATACTCCTAGCGAGTGAATATTTTCCCATTGCCGCGACTTGAGCTCAAACAAAACCAAACTTGCTGCCATTCCAGGCAGAGTTGACTCACAGTCACCCTCTGTGGGTTTCTGAGATGATAACTATTTGCGTGAGTAAAAAGCCCTGTCTTTCCCCCATGGAGTCACTGGTGGTTTCAAACTGCCAACCTCATGGATCGTAGCCCAACACTGTACCATCAGGGCTCCTAAAACAACCTTAATTAAAATTTGGAAAGGGTAAAAAGTTGAAAGAAGCTGACCCCTGGTGGCTCAGTGGTTGTGTGTGGGACTGTGCCCCACAGGGTTGACGGTTCAAATCCAGCACCAGCTCTCCAGGAGCAAGGCTGGACTTCCTACTCCCACCAGGGCAGTGATGCAAAGAAAAAAAAAAAAGGTTGAAAGAAAGTCACCTTATCCATCAACAGAGGCAGGCACCGGGCTGGGGGGTGGAGGAGGAGGGGGTGGAAGTTGCTTTGGACCCTTGTGTCTCACACATTGTTCCTCATATTGGAGTCTTCATAGAGGCAGCAGAGTTTGGGGGTGCTGAATAGAGACCAAAGTACAGCGAAGTGTGACTGCGTGAGGTGCACTGAAAGTGCATGGCGTGTCTCCTCCATCCATCCATAGACTTAGTAAGTGGAGCATACAAACAAGAAGCAAGGACTTTAATTTAGGCATTGGTTCCTTTCAACCTTTCTCTCCGTACAAGGAAATACCTCCAACGTGGGAACAGAGAAATTCTCAGAACATCCAGAAAGAAGGGCCAAAAGCTGAGCACTGCAAGATCCTTGTCCAAAAGGCTACAAACAAAAAGCACCAAAGGCCACAGTGTTGGCACCACGAGGAGGCAGTCAGTGGAGCAGCAGCAACACCATGAGGCAGAACCACGCGCTTCCTGGTGCTCCAAACAAGGAGTGGATAAGGGACCACCTATCTCAGGCTGAGGACCAAAGAAACAGTGACTGCTTGCTGCCTAAGAAGATACAAAAGACTGTGTCTTGAATGTTTCCTATTCTGACTTAGAGTAGGCTGTTACATTCCCTAAGAAGACGCCATCCCTGTGATTGCCATCCATCTCAGTTCTGCGCAGCATAGCCCAGAGGAGCAGTGGAGTGCCCTGGGAGGAAGGGTTGGGAAGAAGAAGGAATGGGACTGCAGGCCTGTCTGACCTCTGCCTGGGGGCTGGTGCAGCGATGGATTCCCCTTTCCCCCTGAAGCCAGAACAGGCTGGGTCCTCCCCACCCCATCCCCCATGATTTTCTCATTCGGTCACAAGAATATGTAAAGAACATTGGCTGCCTGCGCTTTGTGGAAAGAGGAGCAGTTTGGTTGCTTATGGCATTCCAAGCTATACAGAAGGAGCGCTGGGGTCATGATTACATGTTCGGATGCAAGGTCAGCAGTTGGAAACCCCCGGCTTCCTTATAGGAGAAAGACAGGCCTGTCTTCTCCCGTAAAGAGTTACAGTCACGGAACTCACAGAGACAGGTCTCCCCTATCCCCTAGGGTGGCTATGAATCCAAATTGTCTCAAGGCAGAGGATTTTGAGTTGAGAAGTTACAAAAAAAGACATGCGGGGCAAAGAGAAGCCTGACATGTCCTAGCTGTGTTTCCTATGGTTTAGGAGCAGGAATGTCTGGACCTCTTCCCCTTCAAAGAACGTTTGAGCCCTCCGTTGCCCTGACCCCCACCCCATGCATTTCCCCACTGGAAAAAAAGCACGCCTGGCACACAATGCCGTGTGCACAAATCTGGGTAAATTAAATTTCTCCCGATAACATTTTCTTAAAGCAGTTGCTGAATATCCTATGTGGGAAAAATGCTTCCGAGCTTCCCACTGTGAAGGAAAATGAATAGAAAGTATATGTAAATCAGCAAAATAGAGAGGTCACCATAATCTCTGCAAAACATATTATTTTTCAATCAGATAGCTTTGTCCAATTCTGATATTTTTGTCTAAGCGCAAAATGAAAGGATGAATCGGACTGGCCGGGGTGGATGGGATGGCCATGACTGACAGCTGTAATCAAAGCAACAAGAGCTCTCCGAGAGTCGTGCATGATGAGGAAAATCAGGCCTGTTTTTGTTTTCCCTTCTCTCTCTTTTTGTAAAAAAAACATGAAGTAGCCCAAGTGCTCCTGGAGCCAGACATATCTTTAAAAATCTTAACTCCAGACCTGTGTCTGGATTGCAGATGAATGGGTAATTAAAGGCCTCGGATTGTTTCAATGGCACTAATGAACAGTGCGCTCCACAATCAGCAGGCGGCCTTCTTTAGCCTATCAGCAGAGACTTCCCAGTGCAGAGAGCTGGTTTCTACGACTCCTCTATGAAAGTGGGGAGCAGGGGAGGAGGCCTGGGTCTTCGCTTTGTTTTGATTAGTTTCGCAGCCTGGAGGATTTGGACCCCCGCTGTGGGCAGACCTCCAGTATGGGAAAAGCTTCTGTGGTTCAGTGAACATAGACCATCAATGACCTAGACCATCAATGACCATGGTAAGAAGCCCCGATTTTTGCTCACAGTGGCTAAGCTTCAGTGTTTGAGCTTTGGTGGGTCTCCTGCAAAGCTAAGAAACAAACTCACTGCTCAATCTATATATCCCCCTACACCACTATGGCTCTTAAAAAAAAAAAAAGAAAAAAAACAAGGAAAGAAATCTACAATCTATGGCCTCTGAGTTAATTCCCATGCATCTTGACCCTACCTAGGATTTTCAAGGCTGTGTGAGATTAGACAGTCTAATATTTCTGCTGCAGAGTTGCTGGGGGGTTTACAAATCAACCTTGATCTTTGCAACCCAAAGCTGACCCAATCGTGGCAGCAGGGCTCTTAAACTCAAGAAACCAAATTCACCACCCGTGAGCTGATTCTGACCCACAGCTACCCTGTAAGAGAGTGGAGCTGCCCTTGTGGGTTTCTGAGACTTTTAACTCCTTACAGAGCTGCTTTGGGGCTCAAACTGCTGACTTTGCAGTGAGCAGCCCAAGAGGTTAATTGGCCAGAAACTGTGAACATTCCAGGAGATAAATGAATCCTATTCTTCAGAGTGTTCACGGAGAGCAGGAAGAGAACTCCCACCGTCCCCCTCAGGGTTGGGGGAGGGGGGTGGGGGGCGTGTTCTGTAACTTTGCCCCACCAGCACGTGTATGGAAACGTTTCTCTTTTCTCCCATGTGTGAAGAGGATGCTTCTCACCAGCTTTCTGTTAGACGCTGAAACTCCTAGCTGAGCATTCTGGTTCTGCCAGCCTCGCCTGCCCTTTTCTAATTCAAAGGGCATCCCAAGAAGCAGGGCTCAGCCCCTTTCCCCACCTTGTCCAATCATATACCCTTTACAAGGCTCCCTGGTGACAATTCTGGCTTGCAGCAAAAGGAATGCCTGGGACAGCAGGATTCAGGCAGCCACTGGGTGCAGCTTCCTGCGCAGGGTGCCACCTGAGCTTCCTTTACAAATTACATCTCCTTAAGATTTTGTTTCCAGCGTCTGCCTCCTTGGACATATATCAACATTGTTGCCATTGTTTCTGTCGCAGAAACCACATTTTCAGCAAAACGCCAACCTCTGCATCTGTGTTGCCAAAGTGACAAGATAGAGCATCAGGTTGATTTCTTCAGGGAGAAATTGTGGAAGTGTCATAAATCCTTGGAGGTTGCTGCAATGTTTCTTTCTTTGCAGCTCGGTCTGGGCGTCATACATACACATACCTCAATTTTCCAGCCCAGGCAAACACTGAAATTTGATTCTTTCTCGAGATTTACCAGAAGTCTAAGCTCCTTTCTTTCTCTCTGTTTTTATCTGACAAGCCCGCCCTGACGGCCTCTGGGGATCAAGCTGTCAGTTCACCTGTGGACCCTGTGGGAATGGAGGTCAAGGCAGCCACAAAACGGGAAGCCTGGGGCCGAGGGGGGATCTGCCCTGCGTGTAAGGTCTGGGGAGCCTTGCCAACGTCACCAGCAGTCAACACAAGTGTTAGCTTTGCAAAGGATCTCTTGATTTTGTTACTTTTATCTGCTGTGCTAGATTTGTCTCACTGCACATGTAATAGGCCATCCAGATAGTTAGTGGTTTGCAACAATGAACACGATTTCTCTTGCATAACAAGGCACCCCTACTAGATGAGGTGGTTCTCCTGCTGGGGTCATGCAGTCATGTGGTTGAATGTATTCCATTGCTTGTTTGATCACCTGAAATGGTGTGTAGCTGGGCTTCTCCACCAGAGAAAACTTGCTTTCCTCTAAAAACCTTTCCACAAGTTCACTTGAGCTTCCTCTGAACATGGCTGCCTACGGCAACTGTCTCATCACTTCGGTGCTCACACACTTAGAGCCGGAGAGAGCTAAATCCCTCGTGTCTGTAGCCACACATCACACTTCCTCCTCACTCTATTAACTAAAGGAAGTCACAGGTCAACCTCGATTCAGGAGGAGAAAGAGACCCTACTTCCTTGTGAAAATACCGGTAATAGCAACATCGCATTGTCCCAGACCTGCATAGTGAGCTGTACAGTTGTAATCATCTTTCGTAATAATCTGGCATAGTATCTGTGTTAGGCCGGGTAGACTAGAGGAACAAATTTCAGAGACAAGCACATAGGTATAAGGAAAGGGTTTATATACAAAAGAAATGTGACCTTAAGAAGGCATCCCAATCCAGTCCACTGCAAAGTCATAAGTCTAATAATAACCCATATGCCCGAAGTCAGTCTATAAAGTCTGCTTCCGACTCAGGAAGTCACATGTCAGTGGGTGCAGAATCCCAGCGCTGGCAGGGCTCTCCCCATGGCTCCTCGTTTCCGGGGCTCAGGTCCATCAACAGCATGCCGCTCCAGCTTCAGAGGTCTGTCTTCATCAGGGTAAAGCAGTGTGGTCTCTCCACCGGCTACTCCAGCCTCCCAGCCGCTACCATTCTGTGTTGCCTGTGGTTAGTCATCTCTCAAACTAACTCCCAACAACTGGGGAAGATAGCTTCTCATCTTCACGAGGGAAATACCACACGATTTCCCAGGAGTCTCAAGTGAAAGCCATGCCCACATGTAGCCTCATCGGCTACTCAATGGCTATCTCCAGATTAACAGGCCAGACTCCACCCCTACATTTCAATGATAAAATTAACATAAGCACATGACTGCCACAGTATCCTATCTAAAGTTACATGAAAACACGATTTAAGAATCTTTGAGACTGGCTTTACGTTCTTGTCAGAACAGGAGCAAGTTTCCAAAAAAAAAAAAACAACTCAGGGCTATCAAATAGATTCAGACTCACTGTGGCGGCCAACTGCAAGATTAGCCGTTCAAAACCACCAGCTGCTCCTGTAAAGAGTGACCATCTCAAAACCCCACAGCGGTCATTCTGCTTTGTCCTCACGGGTCACTGTGAGGAGCAGACAGGAGACTGCTAAAAAGTGATGACCTATATTGAATTTGTTTCAAAGAACCTGTGAATTACCAATCGGTTATCCCATCTTCTGCTTGGGAGTCCTGTATTACCTGTGTCAGCCAGCTTGTATTTCTGTAATGTAGTGAACTCCTTAATATGGTCCTCTTACCTATACTCTCTGTAACTCTCATCAAAGAACTGGGTATGACTGTACAAATGTGAGGCGCTTGTCCTCTTCCCCCCCAGCCGCCCCCTGGAGATTAAGGAGCTTACAAATAGTGTGATAAGGGGCACTCTTTGTAGGGATGAAGAAAGTAAATAGGATGTATAGAATCTTAACATGGAGTTGATCAGGTTTGCCAGGCCATTCGGCTTAAAATGAACCCCTCCCCACCCTATCCCCTTACCCCTGAGATAGAAAGTAAGATAAGCCAGGAGGGGAGATATCTGTTGGACCCAAAATCCTGTGATGAACTTCCTCAACCTAACAAACAGAGAGTTGTGACAAAGAGACAGAGCAGAGAGACAGTCAGGAGTAGCATAGGCAGTAAAAGCATGAGCATGAGACGGTCATAGTTTCCTGGCCCACAAAGTGGGAAAACAGTGCCTTTGGGAAGAAGGATTTCTGGAAGAGGAAGATACCGCTGAACACTTAGTGGCAAATCTGAAAGAGCATTGTAACACATGCCTAAGCAGGGCAGAGTCCAGGCCCAGAGGCCAAGAGCCAAAAATAAGTGTGTTTGTGTGCATAGTTGAGAGGATGCTGTCTTGAAGAGAGAACTGTATCCAAGTGTTCATGAACCTGAATTGTAACCTTTTTCTTCAATGATAGTCCCCCCTAACTATGAGTATGGCCTCAGAGTTCTGGGTGGCCATTGCAGCTAAGTATTGATCTTTGAAGAGGAACTTAAAGTACCATGAAGGGGATAGTTGATATCAAAATTGGTAAGACAGTTGGAAGTAGAAGCATGCCTGCCATCAGCTTCATAGGAATCAACCTTATTCAGCTGATGTTGATTCTCTCTCCTCCTCCTCAAGGTGGAGGAGATCAGCGATATATGCCATTGACAGTGAGACTTGATTGACTTGAGAACTTGGGAACTGCTCTGATGGTATTTTTAAAAATAATGGTATTTTTACAATGCTAATTTATTTTAAATTAAATATGTCTGATAAAGGTTAGCAAAGGTGATAGTTGGCTATTGTCTATTATTTTGAAAGGTGTGAAAAATGATCTGAATTAGCTTTCAGTGCATAAAATTTTCTATAAACTAACAAGCAAATAAACCTGGAAACATAAGCCATGAACAAAATCAAACACCAATAAAGTATTTAGCTCTGTGTTAGTCCAGGTAGACTAGAGAAATAAATTCATATGGATATAAGAGAAAGGCTTATATACAAGATGAATGGAACATTGAGAAAGCATCCCAACCCAGTCCAGTCCAAGGTCATGAGTCTGATATTTGCCCATATGTTCCATACCAGTCTATAAAGTCTCCTTCCGACTCACAAAGCACATGCAATGACACCAGGACAATCACAAGCCAGTGGGTACAGAGTCTTGTGTATCCAGCAGCAGTAGAAGCATCTCAGCACTGGCAGGGATCTTCCCATGACTCCTTGTTTCCAGGGCTCAGGTTCCATCAGCAGTATCTGTTGGCAGTAGAAGCATCTCAGCACTGGCAGGGGTCTCTCTGAGGCTTTTCCAGCTTCAGAGGTCTGGTTCCATTAGGGTAAGCCCACGAGGCTTCTCCTCCAGCTACCCCAGTACCTAGGACTCATGGTCTATGCTGCCATCTTGTCTTGTCAGTTGTGCATCTCCAAGGAACTGAGTCTATAATCTCTCCCTTCCAATGGGAAAAATCGCGAGATTTCCCAGAATTCTCAGAGAAAACCATGCCCACACAGAGATCTCATTGGCTATCTCTAGATTGACAGGTAGACTCCACCACTACCCTCCCAATCATGAAATTGACACACGAATGCATGACTGCCACACTCTGTTAATATTCTGATCAGCAAGGGTGTTACCTTGAAGTGTGCCTGACTTAAATCACAGTATGAATTGTTTCATATGCATGTGAAAGTTGAATAAAGAATAATCGATGCATTTAAACTGTGGTGTTAGCAGAGAGTATTGAGAGAGCCACAGGCTGCCAGCAGCACTGGCAGATCTGCCTTGGATAGAGTACAGCCAGAATGTTCCTTAGAGACGAGGACGGTGAGCCTGCAACTCCGTACTTTGAACATTTTATCCGGAGAAAACAGTCCCTGGAGACGGGTGTCATGCTTAGTCAACTTGTGGAACATTGATGAGATTGATTGACGATGGATACCTTGACTGTACCAATGGGCCCAAACATAAGAACAATTTTGAGAACAGAGCAGGACAGGTCATTGTCCATTTGAGGATCATTTGAGGAAATGTATTCTTTGTCCCTCGTGGTAATTCTTAAGCAACAGGGACAGGACTCGGTCAATCTGACAGTCTTTCCACATGTAAGTGGTTATTCACTGCCACCGCCTAACCAGAAACCAAGTGCACTGTCATCGAATTGATGCCAACGCACAGCAAGCCTGTAGAAGGGGAGAACTGCACTGTGGGTTCCTGAGACTGTAATTCTGTCTGTCTCCTGGCGAGTGGCTTGTGGTTTCAAACTGTCCTCCTTATGGATTGGAGCCCAACTTGTGACCACTAGGGCCCCAGGGCTCCTCACTTCCAATAAGATGCTCCTAATTCTAGAGTGGTCTCCCTGGCACTGTTGACAAACAGTACAAACAGTACACAACTTTGCTAGAGGGACAACTGCCTATCCCTAACCTACTTACTTGCTTTTTAAAAATCATCTTAATGTCAAGAATTTACATATTCAAAAGGTAGCTACTTGCTATTTCCACCCTGAAGTGCTATCTTCTCTTGTCCAACTCAACTTAGTGGAATAATTATTAAGCAGATAGCGATCAAGTTGACACTGTTTCAATTGTCGGGTGATATAAATGAACTGTAAAAAACAAGTGACAAGTACGATAAACTTCTCATTCTTTAAGCTGTTAATTTTAATAGTTACATTACAACATACTTCCATTCTAGGATTTCAGACCCCAGGGCAATATTACATGCTAATCTTGAGATTTGTTTTTCTTTATGATAAGCCATAATATTTCACTGTTATTTGTTATCCAATTATCATACCTGAGAGAATAGACTGAGTAGAATAAGCAAAAATAGTCTCTGACTCCTAGTCCATCTCAATTTCAGTGTTACATGCAATTATCTGATTTTACACACACAGACGCAAATGCAAATTATGTATTATCATAATAAGATATTAAGGAAAATGAATGGAACCAAGGATTGAATTCATTAAAACTTTGTCATGCACACTTCACAAATAACGTGTGTGCCATTTTAAAAGGGCTTGTGTTTGAAGTAAAGCATACAAAATTTCTCTAAATATTCTGTATTGGTGCTTATAGAATTGTAAAAGCTAGTTACTCTGCATAATGAACTGTGAAAAGACTTATAGTCTATACAAAGTAATCTATTATAGAGTCAGAAGAGACCAAAAAGCTATTTCAAAAGATATTGGCTTTAATATAAATTCTAGTGTTTGGAAGTAATAAGAAAAAAAAATCTTATTTCACCGTGTTAGAAAACCCTGTGGATGTTGCTAGGGCCTCATCTCCTTTCTAAATAACATTGGTGAGTGGCTGTGTGGGCTCAGCCGAATTGTTGCCTTCTGTGAAGGAAGCCTGCATTTGGTTCTTGTCCAATGCTGCCATGTACAGCCAACACCCATCCACCTGTGGAAGCTTGTATATTGCTATGACATGGAACAGCTGTCATTGGAGCTTCAAACTGTGACAGATTAAGAAGAAAGGAACCTCAGGCTGATTCCAAGTTAGCTACTATCACCTGGAGTTCCACAATCATTCTCACACCCTTTTGATAAAGGTGTGGCAACTTCGTGAAGGGCACTTAAACCTTAAACATCAGACTTCTTAAACCAACTAACTTTTGAGAATTTACTCCAGGAAATGAGCAGAAAATTGGTCCTAGTTTTATCTTAATCCTAGAATGCTTTACAATAACAAAAGGAAAAAACTGAAGCAAGCTAAATGTCTACCAGGAGGGAAAAAAATTAAATGAATTGTGCAACACATCAAGAGACTATTATGAGAGAGAGAGAGAGACACTATTATGAGGCAATTGCAATTTGTGTTTTGAAAGAATTTATAATTTCAGAGGAATCAACATAAAATGCTATGCAGAGAAAATGATCCAAATTATTTCTATATATGTAGCCATGTGTATAGAAAGTAATTGGTAGGAGAAAGGACACCGGGATATTAATAGTAGTTGTCTATAGGTGATGGAACTATGGGTGAATAATTTTCATTTCATGTATTTCCTATGTTACATAAAGTCTTTAAAATCAGCAAAAAAAATTGAAAATAGCTTTAGACCAGTTGTTGACTAAACACCCTGACAGGCTAGATGATTATTTATTTATTCTTCAAATATTGCCTACTGGCCTGCTCTGTCCTGGCAATGGTAAAGTACTTCCTGCTGTCTGGTTGAATTGTACTTTGAGTTCAAAACAGGTTTCTCCTATGTCACCTGCCATAGCTATCAAACACAGCTTAGCTACTCCACCCAAGTTCATAAAAATGTAAAAAACATTTCCTCTGAGCATTTCATTTCCTTTTCATCATAAGTCCTATCTTCTATTCTTCGGTCTTCTTATTATTCCTTTTCTAAATTTCTGCTGTTTTCTTCAGGAGCATTTACAATAAAAGCCCCTCACGGCTGAAGGCAGGGGACAAATCAGTGGAAATGGGAAAGGAGACAGGAGAAGGGAGATGGTAATTACAAAGACAGATGCCCTCTGGTCATCTCGTGATCAGACTGTATGGAAAACCACGTGGAAGACAGGTGTGAGCCTTCTGCAGGCCTGAGCTGGTAAATGTTTCCAGCTGCCTTTCTGAAATGTAGCGTCCCTGGTTTGTAACGTTCGCTGATTTCCACTCTCTGCTTATTCCCACCATGGTAGAACTCAGGTTGTCCATGTGATAGCAAGCCTTTTACAAAACTTGGGAGATTTTCACAACAGTCCTTCACTATCTCGTGAGAACATGAGACAGCAGCAGATACTGGCCAGCACACAGTGTATTCTGAGCACAGTACATGATTTCTCCACATTGGCCTTCTCTTTTGGACATAAAAAAATTATTATTTTGCACATGTCCATTGTATATTGCTCTTTCTTTCTTAATCACCAGGATGGCCCTTTGTGAGCAAATGAACCACCAAATAGTTCACCCACGATTCAGCTAGTGTTCTTTAAAGACACCCATCAATTCTTTGACAAAACAGATGCACAATTCAGAAAACACACCACACAACTGTTACGTGGCGTTTGGATGACGCTGCCTTCTCAGCCCTGTTGATTCCAGTGAAGAAGGAGCATTTATTCTGTTGTTCAAATCCCCCTCCACCCTCACTACCAACCAAGGCTGCAGCTTCCTTTGTGACACATAGTACATAGAAAGAAAGAAGACAGTTATCTAAGGCGGAGAGAATATATGTAAAACAAAACAGCGTTTAGGAAACTGTCCGAGACACAATTAAAAGCCTTGGGCTTCATGAATCATGAAGAGGCAGAGCACAAGCACATGCCTCTGCTCACACAAGCAATGGTACATCTGATTTTTTAAGTTGCTGTAAGATAAATTGTATTTAAATAATACATCTCCTATCCTCTCCAGCCGTGAGATGCATTTCCCTTACCAATCTGGTTCTCAGCAGGCAGTCCAGCCTGATGAAGTATCAGTGAAATGTCAGCTCCCACTGAGAAAGAAGTGTGACAGAAAGGAGACACAGAAGCAGAGGCAAGCCTGACAAAAACACGATGGTGCAAATTCAGTTTTTAAAAAGAGGGATGGCTGAGGACTGATGGGACTGCCAAGTTTTTCACCCCCCACATTGAACACAAGATGGAAGGGAGTCGGTGGGGGGGGGAGGGGTCCATCTAATTCCAAACCATGAAGTTATGTAATGGTGGAACTGGTTTTCATAAGATTGATCTTCCTATTTGTGCTTTTAAGGGTTAATATGCACATTAGCTTCTGTGATGGTTAATGTTATATGGTAACTTGGCTAGGTGATGGTTCTCAGTAGTTGGGCAGACAGCTGGTTGCTCTTCAGTTTATATTTATGGTGATCTGATGGGACTGGCCTCTCAATTGAAAAAGGAGTTCTCTTGGAAGTCTGGCTTGCCTCTAACATAAAGAGTGTATGTTCTGGAAAATCATATTCCCCCTTGGGCCTGCACCCTTCCACTTGCCTGAAGTCTGGTTTCTGAGACGGACTCATAGAATCTCCAGATTCAAACTCATTGTCATCGGCTCAGATCAGTCTCCCGATAGGATATAGTAGAATGACCCCCATGAGTTTCTGAAGCTGGGGAGTGGCAGTGTCACTGCAGATAGGCTAGCGGATTTGAACTGCCACTGTTAGTAGCAGCCCATCGGTATCCTGTTATACCACCAAGACACCTGGCATTTAAGCCTGTAGAAATCCTTGCCTTACTGCCTGACTTGCAAATTTTGGATTTGCCAGCATCCACATTCTCTTGAAGTAAATCAATGATATCTATCTCTCTATCTATTATCTATCTATCTGTCAACTATCTGTGACTTAGTAGCTTTGCTTCTCTAAGAAACCGTAGAAGACAGCTGTCATTTTTAAGCACAGACACCCTTGAGAGGGACCTAGTAGTCACCCTCTCATCCACTCCTACCACCTTCAGTAGTGTTTAAGTTATATCTTATTAGGTATATAATATGTACATATACATACACACAGAAAATATAGACCTATGTATGTACATGTGTACAAGCGAACGGTCTTCAAATTTTTCTGCCTTTATACACATATAATTAAAAATACATACTTAAAAGCAAAGCTCATCCCAGCATGACTTTACCACTTTCAGTGGTGAATCAATGCCTATGCAAAGAAGGTGGTGCTTCATGGCATGAAAGGCCACCTCTCAACCTGTCCTGAGCCTGCTTACTGCCCCCTCACTCACAAACCCTCTTTATTTGAGTCCCCAGGCCCAGGCATTTCAAAAACTTTGCTCATTGCTCTTCTGTACAGTCGTTTTCTTTTCCTTCCATTTTTATTTCCTACTGCATGCAGAAACAAGCTAACAAAGCATAGCACTCTGCCTCTTCTTCCCACAGCATCACTCAGAATAGTGTAAGTAATTATATGTTTATTCACCGTAACATCTATTTATCATTGTTTTCACACCCCCACCCCAGATGTTGGCATGCAAGCAGTGCTCAATGAAGAGCTGCCTAATTCAATTACAGCATATTCTTGATAATTTAGGAAAGACATTTATAATTAAAATTTAATTTATTCAACTTTAAAAAATACAGATAACACTGAGTTAACCCCCCTCCAAAAAAAGAATATTCATGGGGCAACAACTGACGAACTGGATTGAATCCCTTGACCTTTCTGTAGGCGAACAGGCGCCTGCGAAAGAAGGGAGTCTATGGTGGTGAGGATGCAAAGTGCCAGAGACCAGGTTTTACTGGAGGGTCTGGGTTAAATGCATGATAGACCCTACATTACTGGACCTAAGTCACCATCCTTTGTTCTCCCTGGGGCTACAGCTGAAGGATGAAAAGCCCATCTCCATCAAGCCTCTCTTTCGGGGACCTCTGTGTCCTGGTTGAACTTTAGTGGAAGCAAGAACACCTATTTGAACTTTTAGACATGTTTGGCCGCTGGCTCTGGACCCTGCCTTTGCCTCGCCTCTACCTGACCTTCAGATCGGGGACTACACAACACCCACAACCACATGAGACATTGCTGTAATGTTTCCTGAGGTTCCGTGGAATGTTCCAGGCAGTTGTAGAACCCTAGGACTTGGGGACATCTCTTCAGGTGAGGAATTGGGAAGGACATGCAGCATCTTAGCAGAGTTAGGCTTTGGTGACATCTTTCATCCAACTCCTTGTTAATAATCCGGTATTAATTCTCCTACAAGGAATTATTCCCACAGAGCCCAGGGACACGGCAAGCTTCAAAAAAGTCCATTATATTTTTCCATGAACTTTTGGAGAGCCCCTTGTATTACATCATACAGCACACTATAAGAAACATAGACTATTTATTAAACAACTAAATGTATGTCGTTGATAGGTGCTGTCAAGTCAGATCTGACTAAGGTACAACACTCCCCTTCCTGTGCCATTTCACAATGGTGGCTACGCTAGAGCCCATTGTTGCAGTCCCGAGGTCAAGTGTGGAGGTCATGTACTTATGTTAATTTCATGATTGAGATGTAGGGGTGAAGTCTAGCCTGTTAATCTGCAGATGGCCATTGTGTAGCTGTCTTCCCAAGTTGTTGGGAGTTAGTCTCAGAGACAACGGACGATGGTATGGACAAGACAAGATGGCATCGTCCGAGGAGTTGAAGGAGCCAGAGGAGAAGCCATACGGCCTTGCCCAGATGGAACCAGACCTCTGAAGTTGGAGAAGCCACGTGGAGACTCCTTCCAGCACTGAATTGCTTCTACCACCACTGGTTGCTGTTGATGGACCCTGAACCCTGGAAGCAAGGAGCCATGAGAAGCCCCTGCCAGTACCGGGACTCTTCACCCACTGGCCTGTGACTTTGTGAGTTGGAAAGAGACATTATAGACTGGTATCGGACATATGAGCTAATATTGGATTGTGACTTTGTACTAGACTGGGTTGGGATGCTTTCTTAATGTCCTATTCCTCTTATATATATAAGCTGTGCCCTTATATCCATATGCGAGTCTATGGATTTGTTTCTCTAGTCTACCCGGACTAACACATCAAGCCGTGCTCTTGAGAAGCTTCCTCATTTTCACAGACACTTAGCTTTCCCAAGTTTGAAGTCCTTCTTCAGGGACTACACAGGAACCCTGTTGGCACAGTACTTAAAGTACAGAGTTGCTAACCAAAAGGTCCACAGTTCGGCTCCATCAGCTGCTCCACAAAAAAAATATGCAGCAGTTGGCTTCCTTAAAAGATTCACAACTACGCTGAGTCCTGATGACGTAAGTGGTTGAGTGTAGGACTGCGGCCTGCGGGCTTGGCAGTTCAAACCCAGCGGCGGCTCTAGGAGCAGCGCTGGGTAGCTCCGACGATCACCAGAGGGCAGTGATGACCCCAAAAAAAGATTCACAACCTTAGGCACTCTATAAGGGTAGCTTTGCTCTCTCCTTCAGGTCACAATGAGTAGGTTGTGCTTTAATTCAGTATCTAGTTATGTTAGTAATTGATTCAATATATGCTCATGTTCATAGAATGCCAACATTGTAAAATGCACTGTGTTGCATATTTTGCACCAACTCGCTCAGTTAATCCCAACGGTAACCATTTGAGTTTGGGACTATTATTATTCCCACCTTAAGGATTTGGAAGCAGAAACTGGGAAGAATTAAATAACTTGTCTAATCTCAAATACATAGTGATGGAGAACTAGGTACTCAGTCAAGTTCTTACTCCATATTTATAAGATGAGCTGGCACCTGCTAAGTAAAATATCGTAAGGAGCTACTTGCTTGTAAAACTCAGAGAAAATCAAAGTGCACTTGTGAAACCTAAGGAGGCAAGAAGTTTGATTTCAATTTTTTACCTTTTGATCATCTTGTTAAGTTCCAAAAATAAAAAAGTCACAGATATAGCCGAGAGCATTGTTGAAAGGCTTGATGTACTCATCTGAGGAGGGAGATTTGCTGTGTGTCAGTACTCAGCATGTCCAGCCTGTTCCCACAGCATAAGTACCTGATGCCCCACATCAGTAATGTTGGTTCCCACTGTAACCAGGACACCAGTCAATGTACTTGCCTGTCCAATTGGGCCCACTCTGATGATGGATGCTAGAAATCAGAAGCTGATTTTAAGTTACCGTCATCATGCAACTCAAACTCTAACCCAAGGCATTTGCTCTGTGGACAATGACTTTTCTCAGTCTTTTTGCTTTTCATAGGATTGCCCAATCTTCGCTGTGTTTAAAATTCTCTTTGTGTTTTGGTAAATATAGCTGGCCAGCTGCCTACAGTAATCCATGATTATTCTTGCTGCCTGCTTTTCATTCCCTGCATTGTATGTCTTGTAGAGTTCAAAATAAACTTTTATTTCTACAAAACGAGTCATCCAGAAGTCCTGCCCTCCAATACGTACACTTTTATATCTACACAAGCCTTGTCTTTAGTTGGGCTCATGCTTCATTGTGCTATGAAATATGCGTCCAACAAGACAGATGGTATATTTTTACTTGTTTGGCATGCTTTCCTTCATGCTTTTAATTCCTTCATATTCCAACATATGCACTAGTCAAACATGGAACTCTCTTTACCCTTATTTGTTTTATGATGCCACTGTTTCCAGATAAAGTCTTACAAGAGTCCATATGATGGACATGTCCTATGAATATTTCATTGTGCACCAAAGTTACTGGATAGGCTTTAATTTTGTAACCATTTATTGAGTCTTTGATATGTGTATCATTTATTAAGTGCCACATGAGATGGGATAACAATTAAAAAAGAAGAAATGACACTCTCCTGTGCTCATTACGAATTTAGTGAATGAGAATGGCATTATGTGTTAGAGAAATTAAGATGATACTTGTATAAAAGAAAATACTTTTAATCCAACAGGTGAGATTCCCTGAAGGCTTAAGAGGTAGGATATTAGTCAATTCTAAAGGATAGTAAATATGTGAAGAATAGGTTTGGGTGGCGTTCACTGTAGTAGTTTAATAATCTCCTGACAACTTGAGGGTATTATGAATGAAGGGGTGGAGTCTAGCCTGTCAATCAGGTCACAGCTTTATGATGCTTCCTTGTGGGCATTTCTCTCTCTCTCTCTCTCCCTCCCTCCCTCTCCCCGCACCCTTTCTTTCCATGGAGACACACTCAGAAGTTGGAAGATCCACATGCTTCCCCTGCCACTGGATCCACAAGACTTTTTACCCACTAGCTGGTGATCTTCCTACATTTGTTATCATTGCATGTGCTGTTAGTCTCAAGGATTCATGGGCTAATATTGTACTTATGGGCTAATATTGAACTTGTGGACTTCATCTGCCCTGGGCTGGGATATCGTATTAATGAATAATTTCTTCTTGATATAAATTTTTCTCTTACCCATGTAGGAATGTCCCTGGATTTGTTTCTCTAGCCAACTCAGGACTAACACTGTCACCCAGGAAGATCTGAGGCATGGCCCAGCAGGAGAAAATGATATAAATATTTAGAGTCTCATTGAATTTGAGTTTTGTTGCTGTGGTAGGAGATGCCGGTAAAAGAGGTAGACTGAAGGTCAAATGGTGAAGAGCCTTGGGTGCCACATAAAAGATTTAGACTTCATTTTCAAAGATAGAGAAGGATCAAGATACTATTGTGAAAGTAAAGGAATATGATTCCAATCGTGTTGTGTATCATATTGCTTTTTTGCTCTTTTAAACAGCTTTGTTGATTGATTCCTCCTTGGGTCTACATGGAAAGCAAGAAAAGTCCCATGACTTTTTTTCCCCTCAGTCCATTTGTGTTGCATAAACCATTTGAAAAGGGTAGCCCCATCTAGCAAGACGTCTGCTCCTCTTCTAATTTAAGGCTCATCTCAATTTCTGTCCCAGGGTAACTCAAGCTGAAAAGTAGGGAAGAGAGAAATGGTGAACTACCTCACCCTGCTCTTTTCCTCCACTAATTTTTGGTGATTTCCTTCCTAGATAATGTCTACGGGGCCTTAACCTGGCCTATGAGAGATGTGCAACCTTAGTCTTAAAGTTGGTAGAAGTGCCATTCATTGGCTCGCTTTCAAATATGGGCCAGACATCAGCTCATGTGTCCCCCCAAATATCAGAAACACATAACCAGTTATCATATGGATTATCCTAAAGACTTTACATTGCACTTGATATTCAGGGGAGAGAACAATGAAAAGGCAGAAAGAAGGCATTAGTTCTCAGAACTTCTAAGATGTTATCCAGTGTGCAAAGAGAAGTTGTCTTCTGGGGCATACTATCTGATGCTACATACTACCTGATCTCATGGCCTGGCTTCTTCATAGGCTTCTTTTGGATATGGAGAAAGTGCTCACTGTGCCTGAGCTTCCTCATCTCGGTAAATGAACATATAGATGGTTTATGACATGTATTTTGTGAGTATTAAATATTAAAACATATTATTCCTTTAGAAGAGCACTAGCCTAGACTACAAGAAGGAAAAACTCCTTACCAAAAAAGAAAGAAAGAAAGAAAGAAACCACTACCGATCTTTAAAATTAAGCCTCAGCATTTGCTGCATAAATCCTCCAAATAGGTGACAAACGGAGATTCACAAAACCAGCTTCACATTTCTTAGCAAGGCCTGAAAAAAATTGGAACATAACATTCTTGATGTGAAGTCTCTTCTGTCAATCTGGGGAAACAACAGGAGAAATCCTTTTTTTATCCTGTCAATAATTATGCGTAATAATTTTTGAGTTAGGCATTGCTGTTGTTTCCATTTCTAGGTGAGGATAATGAGGCCCTGGGAGGTTAAGTAATGGACCCCACAGCAAATGATTCCTAAGTGAGGGAATTAGGGCTAGAACACAAGTGATTTTGATGCCAAAGGCTGCTTTAACCACTAAGCAATCCTCTCAAGGTAAATACAGGCATATGTAGACAGATACACAATAGCAATAGAAATCTTGACATTTCTTTCTAACCCTAACTTTACAGATGTGCTACCGCTCTGTGCCATCAACTTTACTGCAACTTATGGCAACCTTTATTTTTGATTAAATATTAAATATATGGCAGTCTTTATTTTTTATTAAATACTTTTATTGGAGGCTCTTACATCTCCCATCACAATCCACCCATCCATTCTAGGTGTCAAGCACATTTGTACATATGCTGCCATCATCATTTTCAAGTCGCTTTCTTTCTACTTGAGCCCTTCGTATCAGCTCCTCATTTTTTCCTCCACCCCCATGCCCCCCATGAACCCTTGATAAATTATTATCATTTTCATATTTCACACCATCCATTGTCTCCCTTCGCCTATGTTCCTGTTGCTTGTCACCCTGAGGTGGGAGGGGGAGTTAGGGGAATTATATGTCAATCGGTTCCCCTTTCTCCCCCAACCTTGCCCCTGACCTCATGGTATCACTACTCCCATTACGGCTCCTGGGGGCCTTATCTGTCCTGGGTTCATTCTGTGTGTCAAGTGCTCTTATCTGTTCCAGTGTACATGTTCTGGTCTAGTCAGAATTATGATGTAGAATTGGGGTCATCATAGTGGAGAGCAGTGGGGGGAGGAAGCACTAAAGAACTAGAGGAATGCTATATGTTTTGTCAGTTCTATACTCTACCCTAGCTGGCTCGCCCTTCCTTGTGACCCTGCTGTGAGGGGATGTCCAATTGTCTGCAGATGGGCTTTGGGTCTCCACCTTCATGTCAATTTGATTGCTTTTTTTTCTTAACTTCTGATACCTATTCCTGTCAACTTCTCGTGATCACACATGCTGGTGTGTTTCTTTCATGTGGACTTTTTGCTTCCCTGCTAGATGGCCATTTGTTTAGCTTCAAAGCTTTAAGACCCCAGATGCTGTATTTTTGAACAGCCTGATAACATCAGCTTCCTTCACCACATTTGTGTATGCACCATCTTGTCTTCAGTGATTGTGTTGGAAAGGTGAGTATCATATATTGCCATGTTATTGGAGCAGACGATTCTCGTATTCTAAGACTGTTCTAGTACTTAAATCTAAGTAAAGGCCCAAAGTCCATCTGCTTTTTTGCTGTATTTGCATATATCTACATGGACAAACACACCTATCTTCATATATTTATTTTATACATATATATACTTATAGTTATATATATAATTTTCTTGCTTTTTCCTCTTTTTTTTCTTTCTTCCTGCCCCCCTATCATGTTTTCCCATTGTTCACGTCTCAGTAATTCCTATCGTATACATTTAAATTTATGAAGCACTACCCTCTCCTCATCGTCATTTTTAAATAACTTGCTATCCCCCTGTGCCTGCCATTATTGGCATATCATCCTCCCTCGCTCCCATGCACCCCTACCCCCACCTATTGATGTATGAAATGCAATCTAGACAAACCCTTCAGAAATATTAACATGAGTATTGATTCCCTGAAGGCACACAAAGAGAGGGGCGGGAGTAAGGAAGAGGGAACTGATAGCAATGATGATTATATGACCCCACTGAAGGGTAATGAATAACATATTGTAGGTGAATAGATACATTGGATATATAAGATATGTTAAAAATAGTAATGATAATATATAATATAATGACAAGGATTTCTGGGTGAGGGGGACAGGTGGGAGAGAGAGAGAGGATAAGGGGGAGCTGATATGAAAGAATTCAAGAGGAAAAAATGTTTTGAAAATGATGGTGGCGGTAATTGTACAATCATGCTTGATTTAATCGAACTATGGGTTGGTTGTTATAATATCTGTAAGAGCTCCCAATAAAATGTAATACAAAGAAATGAAGAAAGAAAGAAAGAGTGATGGAGTCGTGAATTAACCATTTTATTTCTTTCACTGTCAGACTCTCTGAAAGGGCAAACTGTGGGTTCTATTTTTTGTTCCCCATTCATTTTTCCATTCATTTATCACTTCAGTCTACATTCTGATCTTTTCCCACTGAATGTGCATGTGTGTGTGGGCAGGGAGAGGAGGGTGTTTTCTAACACTATCAAACCCTAACTAATAACTCTTTATGCCCATAAAACTCTCAATTTTTAGGTAATGCATACCAAGCTCTCAAAGTGATTTTTTAAAGACCCATGACTATATATTTCACAGATTACAGAACAGTTGTGGGAAACTAAAGATGACTTAAGTTTCAAGCTACACAAGAAATTGAGAAAGGTGATACTGCGAATCAAAAATAAAGTTATGTGATATATTTGGTTTGACCATCTGGGGAGGATATCCGCATTGGCAAATCAGATCCTAAGCGATCAAATGGAAGATCAGAACTACAAGTGTAGATGTGAAAACTGTCATCATAGAGAAGAGAGTGGAGACCTCTGGAATGGGTGAGGACTAAGGAAAAGAATCTACAGGAAAAAACTCTTAGGGAGCTATCAGCAGAAACTTGGTATATTCTCTACATTTAGATTAATAAGAAGGGTGGGAAAACAATGAATGGGGACAAGATTTCATTGCATCCGCAATAGTATCCTGGCTGCCTGGGAGCTAAATTAGACTTACAGATATGCTTTAGATGGCTACCTCAATGCCTTTTAATATGGGTGATTCAGCATTTAGAAATTAAAATTTTCTTATCTATCCAGATTTTTTGCAGTCCTTAAAATATCAGATCTAGGAACATTGAGTTCACATTTTTGTTGAAACAAATGACAGCATTTAATTACCTCCTTCCTCTTTAGGCTGAATAAGCCATTTGTACTTGGTCACAGTGCATAAGAGTCTTGATTCACCTGTCTGAGACTCCACCCACTGTCATGTGAACTACCTGGTGCTTGGGGGTCTATCTTCTTGACTTCTCTTTTAGAAAGTTGGAAGGATGGATGTAGAGATATGATTCCAAAGAAGGATGAGTTTTGAGAAAAGGGGAGAAACCACTCCTTAAAGAAAGGGACAAAATGGGAAAATGAAGAGTTTGATAATGCAGGTCTTGATAATTTTGAGAATTGAAAAAAAAAGAAAAGGGAAAAAGAACTAGCAACATCATAAGACCCCCACTTAGTGGAAGGAGACTGGAATTCAGATTGGAGTTAAAGAACAGAAAGTGCACAGAGATTAAAAATATTATCTATCCAGGGTTTCTGACACTTTTTCCACTCAAGATCCCGATTACCAGAAAAACTTGTGACACAAGCCAACAGAAACACAGCTGATTGATTACACATTTGATTTCGAATTAATGTTCTGCTTGTGTGTTTCACAAGCCCTTTACTATATTGCCAACTTTTTATTGAACCCCACATTCAGTTATGTGACCCCAGACAGTGGGGGGGGGGGTGTCACAACCATAGTTTAAGAAGCTTGGCATAGAGACTAAGCTTTCAGAAAAAATTGACAGTGAAAGAAACAAAATAGATCATCCATTTCTCCCTCCATCCCCCTTCCGTTACCCCCATCCACACAATGCTGAAAATCGTCCATGTCTACAAGAGATATTATTATTCTTGGTCATCCACCTGCCATTTGCCTATTTAATCCCAACTCATCTGATTCTAGAAGGGGCTAGAGCCAGAAGTCATGAGAGACAGAGCTTAAAATCCATAGAGGTTATTTAAATGTTAAAATGAAATAAAATACTGAAATTTTGTTTTCACATAAAATTTGCCAAGAATATAACAATTGAGGAAAAGTTTCCCAAGAAACTTTTTGACTTGAATTTGCCTACCAATGTCAAAATATGTCTTTACATGCACAATTTTCTCTTTCTCTTAACACACACACCACAAGACTTTCATTCTAAGTTGTCATTTTTTTAATGATTTTATGGGGGGCTCTTACAGCTCTTATAACATTCCATGCATCATTTGTATGAAACATATTTGTACACATGTTGCCATCTTCATTTCCAAATATTTTCTACTTGAGCCCTTGGTATAAGCTCCTCTTTCTTTTTTATATCATTTTACTGGGGGCTCACTAAGTTGTCATTTCTTTTGCAAGTGGTTTGTGCTCAACTGATTGAGAGGTTGGTGGTCTTGAACTGCCCAGCAGTGCTACACAAGAAAATATCACATAACATTGCAGCCGATAAAGCTTTATGAAACTCAGTTGTCCTCTGTAGGCCTGGGGACACCTGGAGTGGTTGACACTTGGTAGCAGTTTTTCTGGAGTGGGGAGGGGGAGCATTAGTAACTGATAGTATCGTCTCTTAAGTGAAATGTATAGCTATATAGCTGTGTTAGTCCGGGTAGACTAGAGAAACAAATTCATAAACATGCATATATAAATGAAAAAGAGGTTTATATGTAAGAGCAGTTAAATATTGAGGAAACATCCCAACCCAGTCCTGTTCAAGGTCATATGTCTGATATTAGCCCATAAGTCGGGTACCAATTGGTAAAGTCCTTTTCTGACTCATGAAACACATGCAATGAAGCCGGATCCAGGACACTCACAAGCCGGTGCATAGAAGTTCTTTGGATCCAATGATGTTGTAAGCATCTCAGCACTGGCAGGGCTTGTCTGGTTGCATCCATGTGGCTTCTCTGCAGGGATGTCTTGCAGGAAGTGAGCAGAATGAGAGTGTCTCCAGCCCCCAAGGAGGAAATACCTCC